>JAVXUP010000231.1:92500-624893 GCA_033070095.1 Escallonia herrerae | reverse complement strand
AAGTGTGTTTCTTGAAAATGAGTGAAATTTGTAGCTCACTCATATTTTCTCAAAAACAAATTTGGTGCTAAAATTTTCATGTTTTGATAATACATTTCATTAGCTTTCCAGCGCAAAAAATGGCACCTCAATTGGATATTTTTAGAGAAAGTTATGCCCAAGTAAGAAAGGGGATTTTGTGAGACAGTAGAAAAATTGACAGTAAGGTAATGCAGTCGATTACATTAGTAATCAGTTAAATTTATTGACCGTTGGTTGAAAAGTAAAGGCTAGTTTGTCCAAAATCATGCCAAATTTCCAATAAAGGTTATATATTACATCCACCCTATAAAAGTAATTTGAGACTTCATCATACACTAGGTAAACCACATTCTAAGCCTACATTCATTAGAAAAATATTAAGGCACATAGATTAAAATTTTCTCTCTTCATCTTCATGATTTTACATCATTAAAGAGAGTATATTTGTGAGTAATTCTTTGATTGAGAGTGATAATTTTTCAATTCATCAATTCTCTCATCTTTCTATTGTACTAGAATTTCACTTGTACTCATTTCCTTTTAAGATGGTATCTTTGTGCACAATTGATCTTTGAAAAGGATTGTGATGGAAGCTTGGATTTGTTAAGTCTTGGGTGAACTCTGTGGATTCAAAACTTATGCTTGGTGTGAAGATATCACCGAGTGTTGTAAGAGTTTTGATCTTGACCCGAAAGAAGATTGTTGCCAGTGGACAGTCGGCAAGGCTTTTTAGTTGGTTGGAACCTGCCAGTAAGAAGACTTTTCCAAAATTTTGATTTAATTTGGATATTATAATTTTTTGGAGGATATGCATGAAAAAAGTCAATTCCACCATTTTTTTTCTTCCCTCAGACCTCTATAAATAGACCACTTGAGCATTAGAGACAAAATCCCTAAGAGCAGAGTGGTTAGGCTAGAAGTCACGACTTCCTGCATCTAGCACATACCCGAACTTTGACCAGCTCTAAATTGCTCATATTGATACTCAATTTAGGTGATTCAAAGCCTAAATATTTTTTCCTTCAGAGAGATATAACTTTGCAGAAGAAGTCGAATCCATTGTATTTTTCAGGCTCGAAATGTCATTTACCTAATCGGGCAGATAACTTTTGTTAATTTTCGACATTAAATCGATTCTTGGATCAAGCAATTATGCCACCCGGATTAAGGTGTAATTCACTACTTTATTTAGGATGTTCCTAATTCTAGGTTAGTTCATTTCTAGATTAGATTGCCTTCCATCCCCGTGACCGGATCTCAATTAAAAAAAATATATTAACAAAAAGAAATTAGGTCTTGATAGTGATAGAATCATATAGGCACTAGAATTCCATCAAAGTAGGATTATTTTTTTTTGTTTAGAATTCTGAGACAACTAAAAGTGTAGTCCATTAGATTTCTAAATAAACTTGACTAGAAGAGGTCAAGTCTATTTTAGAAAACACAGACAGAGATCCAGGTCGTAACCCGTAGGATCCCATGATCTTGACCCCGATTTTTTCGACCTAGTTCGTAGGCCACTTGACCCCCGATGCTGAGTTTGAAGCAAGTATTAGGATAGCTTAGAGTTTTGTTTTTGAACATTTTAATAATTGATATAAGAGCGGAAAAACATTTAAATTGTACCCATCATTTCTATTTTCATTCGATTAGATACATATGTTGGCAACTCAAAGTCATTTGGGGCTTTTGCTTATTTTTCCTATCTCAAAGATAAAATAAGATGGCAACTCCATATTTCTTATGCCTTTCCGAGACGTAGAAATATTCCAAAGGTGGTGGGCCACAACAGTCTGGGAGAGAAGATTGATCCATTGAAGAGATGGTGGACAATGAAGGCCGTGGACGAAAACTGAAGGACGAGATAAAAACAATTTTGGAAAGAAGAGGGGAGAAAACTGTTTGATGGGAGAGACCTTTTAATTTATACTCAAAACGGAGTCTTTCAGTGTGCACCACAGGCATCACGCTTGTGGTGAAACAGAGGTTCAATTCACCTAAACCTTATATCATAGTTATCAATACCATACCGGTACTGGGTGTATCGGCCGGCACGTACCGTTTTTTCCTTCTACTGGTATAGTACCCCTTACATTTTGTACTGTTCAAAATACCGTTATGTACCTATTATAATAGCCGGTACAGGTGATACCGGCCAAGAATTACGTACCGGCCGAGATATTCTGTTTTGTACCGGTTCTTTAAAAAATGTAAAGGTAACAAATTTTATAAATTGACCATATAAAGACTAAATAGAAAAAACACTTTAAGTTATTTTCTACCGATCAAAGTCTCTGTAGCTTCTTACTCTTATATTTACTTAACTTTGACTTACATTATACCTGTCTTCCCAACATACTCTGGTCACACCCAAAGGCCCACTGGAGGTCTCATCTTGCATGACACATCCGCACAAGCAACAGTTAATATTCAACGCTTCCAACCGGTCAAAGCATGCACGCTAGAGTCACGTGCACTTCTCACTTTTGTTACATGACTTCGTCACTAAGAAATCCATCTTTACGCGATGCCTCATGACGCTCTGACCGTCACATGTTGTACGTCGCTCGTTGGCGTGCCTTGGCACTTACCCAAGGGGGTTGGTCTTGGCCTTCCCCTTGGGGTCGGCCTCGGCCTCAGCCTTAGTCTCCCCTTGGGAGTCGGCCTCGGCCTTCCCTTGGGGTTGGCCTTGGCCTTCCCTTGGGGTTGGCCTTGGCCTTCACCCAAGGGTTGGCCATGACCTTCCCCCAAGGGTTGGCCTTTGGCTTTCCCCTTAGCACTTTTACTTTTCTTTAAGGGACCATGCACTGTCTGCGTCCCTCATCCCTCGTCGTCCATCATCCCGACGTCGTCTCCGCGACGTCAATCACTCGTCACCCGGGCGTCTTCTTTTGTCATCTCCGCAACCCCATCGTCCAGACGTCATCTCCGTGACTTCCGTCGCCTGTCGTCCGGACGTCATCTCCGTGACCCCCGTCCCCGTCACCTGGATCATCTCGGCGACCCCTGTCGCCCAGCCATCATTCCAACACTCTCGCCGTCGTCCATGCGTTGTGCGGTTGATACAGCCACGCCCCTGGCTCTCTGTCACATTACGTGCCCCCAGCACCATACACATTCCGCCACGCCCATGAGTCGCACTACTGATACAGACGTCGCCCGTAGCTCACTGTCACATTTTCCTGCCCCCAGGCACCATACACATGTCACCGCGCCCGTGCGCCATCTCCATGACATGTGCCCCGGCACCAGCTCTCTCTCGTGACGGTCGTCGCCGGGCCCATGCGCCACAATCATGTTACATGCCCTCAGGCACCACTCTCATTCACCACACCATGTGCCCCCGCCTTGGACGTGGAACACACTTCGACCCACTCTCCAGAGTGTGCAGCATCCCGCGGGGATGGCAATTCCTCCGTTACATTATCTCTGCCAGAGAACTTTTCACCTCCCATTCCCCCGCCAGGTAGACGGCTCTTCCGGATTCTACCTCGGCCTGTCAGGTAGATGGCTCCTCTGGGATGCTACCTCGATGTGCTCCGAGTGTTCCAGCACAAGGACTCACCCGCAGGGATAGGCCACTCCGCCAGGGAGCTCTAAGTGCTTCGTCACGAAGACTCCCCTTCCGCCAGGTAGACGGCTCCTCCGGGTTGCTACCTCGGCCCTGCAGAATAGGCAACTCCTCAGGGACACTATCTCTACATGGATTCCTACGTGACTGGCCTACGTGCTCCAGCACTAGGGGCTTGCATCGGCACCTCTAGTGACTATGACCCTTAGGTCACTCCGGGACGGGAGTAGGTCTTTGAAGGGCATCCCGCCTAGTTTGCTTGGTAGTTGGGCGTTGGGTCTTCCCCACCACTGCCAGGCCTGTAGGACTCTACAAGGGCTTGGATTGGTGGCTAGATCAAGGGGTTATCTGGCCACACTTACGCTATGGGAGCCAGTCTTTCCAGACAGACAGAGCGACACTGTGAGCAGCAGGCCGAGTGAAAATACGATCCGACAATCCGTGGAGCACCGGCACCTATGGACCCCCTCGGTGACGTGTCACTCTCGAGGAGCGTCACATGTCACTTGACGACATCGTTATCTCAACTTCTATTAATAGGAGTCTTGAGAATTCATTTAGGACAGAACATTTTCAGAACATGTTTCACTTTCTCACTTTATAATTCTAGAGAGGTAAACACACAGGACCCTGACTCTGGACCTAAGCATCAGACTCTGATTGTCGTCATGTATTCATTTTACGCCATTGCCCTCGTAGCACTGCCACCCTTAGGCTCTGTCTGGGAAGCCGTTGGTCTCTGGCCTTGCTCCTTTTGACTGCATTCCTTGTCGGACCTTCACGTTGGCTGTGAATCCACTTTCCCTGGAATCATTTTGGCGACTCTGCTGGGGAGGTGAGCATCGCAGTACAGTTCGTCCCTTGCCTGACACACCCAAGCAACCATGCCTCAGTAATGCAGGGCCAATAGGACTACCAGCCAAAGTCTCAACCCAACCATCCAAGAGGAGCATCACCCCGAGGACCAAGAAGAGACCAGCCACAACCAACTCCAGACTCCCCCGGAATGGATGAACCCGATGTAGCCACATTCGTCAGCGCCACAATCCAACACCTTTCTCTTACCATCACCGAACTCCAAGACTCCCAATCATCTCTCATGGCCATAATATTAAAAATGCAAAAATCAATCCAAGTCTTGACTTCACAAACGCCGACTTCTCAAACCCTCAGACAATGTTATTAAAAGCGCGCCTAGGTGCTAGGCGCAGTCAGGCACGCACTGTGCACCTCGCCTAGGCCTAGGCGCACCACGTTCGATAAGGCGGGCGCCGAGTGAGCCTCGGTGCCAAGGCATCAGGCGCACAGTGGTGGTGGAGGTGCCAATCAAGGCGCACGATATGCTGGCCGTTGGATAAGCTACATGGCGTTAGATGGACTGTTCATTTTTTCCTTAGATTTTGTTGTTTGTTGGCTCAATCCAACCTAAGTCTGACTCTAAAATCCCCAAATCAAATCTCACGACTCACAGCCTCCACTTTCAATCCCTCGCCAATCGCTGTAGTCGTCTCCCCTCCAGTTGTCGCCGGCAACCGTTGCTCTAGTCCCTGACGCCGTCACTGCTGCTGGGCTACTCCAATTGAAGACTTTGTTGGTCTCTCTCTCTCTCTCTCTCTCGGTCACTGCTGCTTCTCTCCGTCTGATTTGATTTGTGAGAGAGAGTCGAGTCTGGGCTTTAGAGCATTAGTGTTCCTTGTGATATTTACTTTGGTTGACTAATGTCTCTTTGTAGTTTGCATCAACAAAGTCCTTTTGTTTATCCACACAAACAGAGTTTTTAAACATATTCATGTCCATTTTCATACCGTCTCATTTGTTAATAAAAGTAAATTACTACTGTATTTGATTCACAGTTAAATAAAAATACAGATAAATATAATTATGTGTAAAAATCAATACTTTTTTTCTTAAAAGTAGATGTTATTCCAGTACTTTTCTTTTTCTTCTTTTTTTAATAGAAAAGTATGTTTATGTAAGCCAGCTCCAGAGTTTTTTTGATTATTTTTTTTATAAAGATCAGAAGTTACAGAGGATTTGCGTGGTATGGTTCCTCAAATATTTGAATCCTTCATTGGGCATTCGTTGGAATTTGAAACCTCTTATAGTCTTTGAAAGTTTGTTAATTATCATGTTCTGAATTTTTTTTAAGTAATTATATTATTTTCATGCACTATTATCTATTTATTTTAATATTGCGCCTCTCTTCGAAAAGGCGCGCGCTTGCGCCTAGGCTCCAGGGACCTTTTGCGCCTTAGGTGCGCCTGTGCCTTTAATAACTATGCCCTCAGAGCTCCGCGCCCTGTGACCGCTACTCACCCCGTGTCATCCTAAGTTCTGGGGTTAGACCCTCCTGCTCATATCCAACCATCAGGGCCTGGGCTAGTTCTGGACACTGCCCAGGTCCCAGTGTCGCGACCACTGCTGCCTTGGTCCTCCGGGCCCTCGACAGTAGGACTCGAGGAACCTCAGTCTGCAGCGCCATGCCTTACCCTTGCTCGAAGTACTTCGGAGCCTCATGACTCAATTGAGATGGAGCCTAACTCGAACATAACCAACCAAAACCTAAACACAAGTCATTCCCCCAGCTTACTCCAGTCGACCCTTCCTGACGACCGGCCTCCAGCAGTTGACACTACCCATATGCAAACCATACCCCAACAAGTTGCTCCCGCTACCAACCCCTCTCTACCATTGTAATCCCCTCAGTGCCTTAGGTTGCACCGTCTAGGGGCTCTGGTGCCAGGATCATCCCGATAGGGCATAAACCCTCGCATGCTTTGTATGTCACCAAGCATGACCTTGATGCCATCCTCCGCCGTCTCAAGCATTTATCCTTACCGCAGTCCCCCTTTAAGCTGTCAGGCCATGCTCTCTACTTTGGTAGCCTCGCTACTAACCCCTAACTGGTCTCGCTACTCACCTGTTTTGTTGGCTCCCTGGAGCACTACGGGGAGGACGACACTTTAAAGCTTCGAGAATTTCACAAGTCCCTAACTGGTCTCGCCTACTCTTGGTATCATCAGATTCCTGACGGTGTCATCCACTCCTGGTTCGACATGGTCTAGCTCTTACTTGATAAGTTTCACTATGAGACGGAGTGTGTGACCATCGTTGATATTGCCGGAATCCACACGGGGAAGACCTCAACACCTATGTTACACGATTTCATCACAAGTACTTGGAGTGCACTGACTTTAGTAAGGATGAGACCCTTGTACCCATTTGCATTAAGAACATGAAAGACACATACATGGTCTACCTTGAAAACCTCCAGCTTCGGTCTTGGGGACATCTCAAGGAAGCTGCATGACGCACATATGACTCGGTCGGTCCGTCAAAGACCCAAACTCATATTGCCTTGGCCCCGATGGCAGAAGCAGCCAGTAACGATAACAACAACAACAACCGCAAGCGTCAGTCCCAAGGAAGGGATGAACACCCTAACAAGAGAGGACAGCCAACGCTTGCCCGGAATACCCATATGACTTGAGGACTGTCAGAGCTCTCCTCGAGACATGGATCAACGACAATGACATAACCCTGCCCAATGCCAACACTGAACCTACCCCGGAAGACTTAGCTTATCCCAACTACTGGCCCTATCATCGGAAAGTCGATCATGGCCTCAAGTGGTGTAGGGGCCTCAAGTTCGTCTTCGCTGATAAGATTGCATCTGGCGAGCTCAAACTCTAAGTGCGGGACATGTGACCCAACCGCCCAAGCCCCAGCCTGCCTAGTGCATTTTCCACACTTGTATTTTTTTCCTTCATTTTGCAAGTTTCCATGTACGTCATCCCCCAGTGCCTATCTTTTGTTATTAATGAAATTATATTTTTCAGACTTAGAAAATTTTCAAGCTACATTACTCTTGCCCAAGTATACTGACACCACCCTTGATACCATCACCCTCTCTCTTTGGGGCTTCACCCCTTCCCAACCCCTTCCGCCTCCCATTGCACTAACTTGGTACGTGGTGCGCAGGATGGCTCGAGCCACGCTACTACGGTCACATCATCACCCCTCATTCATTTTTTTTACACTTAGAAAAAAAAATTTGTAGTCGGTCATCGATGATCACCCTCAGCACCCTTGCCCGAGCTAAAAAAAATATTTTTTCAACACTTAGAAAATTTTCATCTTCTCCACATACTCCCAACACTCATGTTCTCATCACTGTCCCTCTCACATTTTCCTCACTTCCCTCACCACCCAAAATCCCCTCATTATTTCCCCATCCTACTCTTCGCTTTCTCTTCATGTACATTCTGAAAATTTTCTTAGACGCTCCCTCCTTAGGGCTGCAAAAAAAAATCAAAAATCAAAAGAAAACCCATTTAGGCAACATCCACCAAAGGAGACCCACCAGATCCATGCCCCGACCCGCGGGCCCCTTTTCCCTCTCAGCCTCATGCCCAGACCCTGCAACCCATCAACCCGCGCCCCTCCCCCAAACCCTAACCCTAATTTTTCTCTCATCTTTTCTCCTTCCTTCAAGCCGTCGCCCAGCCTTGCGTCGCCCTCTCCCTCGGCCTCGCCCTCTGCAGGCACTCCCCAGCCAGTGTCGCCCCCACCGCTGGCGACCCTGCCCTCACCCCTTCTTCTCTCCCCTTCCCTCTCCTTCCCCGCAGCCACCCCCTCGGCCTTGCGCCGCAGCCACCACCCCCTTTCCCTTCCTCTCTCCCCTTCCTCCAGCACCCCCTCAGCCTCGGCCACCTCCCCAATGCCCCCTTCAACCTCGGCCACGCCCCTCCCCCCTTCCTTTCTCCTATCTTCCCCCCGTCCTATCCCTTTCCCCACGCCCACGCCGCGCAGTTGCCTTGCCCCTTCCTTTCTTCCCTCCCCCTTCCTCCCCCCATCCCTCTCGACTTCAGCCACCTCCCCCCATTAGCCTCGGTCGCCCTTTCCCTTTCCTCTCTTCCCCACGGCAGCCCCACGTCGCCCCCACGAGCCTACCCCTTTTCTTCTCCTTTCCTTCTTCCCCCACCATCGACCTCCACCCCCTTCGCCCTCGGCCTCAACCACCCCTCCCTTCCCACCATCGGCCTCGGCCCCCCAAGCCCCTCTCTCCCTTCACCCTCGGCCACCATCAAGGCCACCTATTTCGGCCTTCCCCAAACCAAGGGAACCACCTTCAACCACCTCTTCATCTTTTCTTTCCCTTCACCTCACCCTCAGCCTTCACTATACCAAGGCTTAACCCCCAAACTTCGGCTTGCCCATATTCACACAACGACCGAACACCAACACCATCACTGCCATCCTCATAAATTTTTTTTCGTCATGACGACCAACGCGTGCCTCACCTCCCACCTTTTATGTCACTCCCGCTGTTACCCATTTTCTCACTTTTCCATATGTAGAATTTTTTTGCAACATTGACCGTCTTGCATTGCTCGCGTCCCTGCGCTCGTGGTGGACTGCCCCCGCATCGCGCCGCCCGACAGCGCCCTTGTCGCGCCCCTCATGACGACGTCCCCTCACATCAACGTCCTTGGTAGGTGGTATGTGAGGCAGCTTGAACCACCTACTCTTATTCATTTTTCAACACCCGTCGCCCTCGCCCCGTGCGCCGATTTTTCAACACTCGTCGCCCGGGCACCATCTATGTGACTCCTGTCGCCCGTGCCCCAGTGCCCTATCATTGTGCCCTTGTGTCAATGCCAACCATACTCAGGCTTTAGTAGGTGGTGCGTGTGGTGGCTCAAGCCACCAACTCTACATCCTTATCATGCATTGACGATGTCAACAATTCACCAGTCAAACAACATCAAAATTCTTGATAAGTGTTTATACGTGAGGGCCCGTTCGGGTTACCCCTTCATGCACACCACACGTAGAGGGCTTATGTTCCCAGCCTACTCTGGTCGCACCCAAGGCCCACTGGAGGTCCCATCTCGCATGACACGTCTGCACAAAACAGTCAATATTCAATGCTTCCAACCGGTCAAAGCATGCACGCTCAAGTCATGAGCACTTCTCACTTTTGTTACATGACTTCGTCACTAAGAAATCCATCTTTGTGCAACTCCTCATGACGCTCTGACCGTCGCATGTCATACGTCGCTCATCAGCATGCCTTGGCACTTACCCAAGGGGGTTGGCCTTAGCCTTCCCTTGTGGTCAGCCTCGGCCTCCTCTTGGGGGTCGGCCTCGGCCTTCCCTTGTGGTTGGCCTTGGCCTTCCCCCAAGGGTTGGCCTTGACCTTCCCCCTAGGGTTGGCCTTTGGCCTTCCTCTAAGAACTTTCAATTTTCTTTAAGGGACCATGCATCGTCCGTGATCTTCATCATCCGTTACCCAGACGTTGTCTCCGCGACGTCCATCGCTCGTCCCTCGGGCAACGTCTCTGCGATGTTCATCACCAGTCGCCCAGAAGTTGTCTCGCGTCGCCGTTGCCCCGATGGCAGCCCGTCGTTCAGACGTCATCTCCGCGACCCCCATCGCTGGTCCCCCAGACATCATCTTCATGACCCCCATCGCCCGTCGTCCGGAAGTCATCTCCGCGACCCCCATCGCCCGTCGTCCGGACGTCATCTTCGTGACCCCCATCGATCGTCATCCAGATGTCATCTCCATGAACCCCAGTCGCCCGGATGTGTAACGCCCCCAGAAATCTGGAGCTCCGCCGCCCCGAACTCCTGGGTCGTTAACCTACCGGATCACATCAAACCTGTCAAATCATGTACACAACCACATACTTCAAAGCATCTAATCCGATACCGACTCGAATTCTCCAAAATACAAGATTACAACAAAACCTACTTGAACTCAAACCATTAAAACCTAGGTTCTTTTCAAACTTGAATCCCTAAAGGATGAATCATCAGTACAGACCCACGCAGGGGTCTTACTATACCGTGGTGATGGGTTCATCGAAATCTCACTCAGACTCTAGACCATTCCCGAACCTGCTACAGCTTATCGTCACTTGCAGAAGGGAGCCAAATCAAGGGTGAGCTTTTGAGAGCCCAGTAAGGTCGTACGAGGACTACCAACAGGATTACAAAACGATTTCAAAGAATCCAACTGATGAAAATTTCTAGAATACTTCAGATGGTCAAAAACTTAATGACTTCCAAAAGGATCAAAAACTCATTAGAAATAGATACCAAAATAAACTAGAACAAACATGACCAATTCCAAAAAGAACAATCGATAATAGATCATTTCTAGAGTCATCATTTCCAAATACAATGAAGGTTTTTTTTTCAAAAGATTTCAATAGAAGCACATATAATTTCAGATAATACTTTTTAGACATTTCCGTAATAGTCACGGCAGTGTACAGAGCAGATAAAATAAAAAATCAACGTTGATCATGGGTACTAAAATACACAGAAGTGTACACATGCATGATGTATTAAAATACTAGTCCACTTGGGTATTAGCTTGCTTTTTCCTGCAGGATTTAGACCAGCCTTATTACGCCCTCCCACAGAACAAAAACCCATGTCAACACAGAAAAATCAACAATATCAGTGAACCTTAACATAAGCTCAATCACCGAAATCAATTCGGATTCCAATAACAATAATCATACTGACCTAAGTCAACATTCAGAATTTTCAGAAGAAATCAGAATTTTCAAAAGAAATCAGAATTTCTAGAAGAAAAATTGCAGATAAACAACAAAGCGATTACAAATAATTATCAAGTTTTAAGCACAACAATCCAGAAGAAAGGATACAGACAATTGTCACATCTGCTCAGCACATAAAAACAGGCGAGCATCACAAAGATTTTCAACTAATCGATTCAGGTTCAATATTAGGGTTTTCTGGACAAGAACATGCTTATATCATACCAAATTCAAAGTTCGGCATTAGCCATAAGTAAATCAAATGAGTACTTGCGAGTAAGATTTATCAAAATAAGGGTTCGGACGAAAGTCCTTCCCCAGGGTTCAGATAGAATTCCTTACCTGGATCTGCAGCTAAATTATCCTAACCGAAAGTCTTTAACTTTAACCTAAACGGAATAATTGAACCATTAGAATACTACCTACAGAACAAAAGTATAACTTAATACGAACTCCCACATGCTCCCAAAATGAACCTCCCCTCACTGGGTATGTAAAATTACTGAAACGTCCCTAGGTGTAAAATTACCAAAATGCCCCTCTCGGACTTAAATTAACCAAAATGGTCTTCTCATAAGTAGAATCACTGAAATAAACTTTCCATATATAAATTTATGTAAAAATACCTTTCTTAGGTCAAATTATCAAAATACCCATCGCTACACTTTAATTCTCAAAACGACTTTTGCATAAGCAAAGTCACTAAAAAATCTTACCGTATGAAAATTTACTTCAAAATACCTCTTAGAGGTAAAATTACCAAAATACCCCTTCGGGGTGGTAAATTACCAAAACACCCCTGGAGTTTTCAGCACCGAAAAAATCTCAAAATATCTGAAACCGCTATTTTAAGCATCCTGATGTTATTTCTGGCCTAAAATGTATTTTAGAAAATTTTCACCCGAAAATCCCGAACCGGTGTCTGGACCAAGCACTAAAAGGTCAGTTTCACAAAAATTACCTATCGGCCTCAGAATGGCCCAACATTTTAGAATATGAAACATATCAGTAAAATAAGATATGCATAAAATTTTCAGATCAAAATATCTTGGTTTGATATGCTAAATAATTCGATAAAGTTATTTAATTGGTGCTCCAATTTAGCTCTCTTCGAAGACTCCAAAAATTCCTAAAAAATTTCATAGTGTAGTTCTCTTAAAAATATTGGGGGTTACAGTTTTGGACTTTGTCAAATTTTGGTCCAAACTATTTATAAAAATTCAATGCAAAAATGTTCAAATAGTTTTCCACCTTTAGTGACGATTACAGTCACTATTCACAATCAAAACACCTACCATTTCACCTTAAATGCACACACTTCGTCTTCAACCTCACTGCCATATCCCACACTCTCACAGAATTTTCAGTTCAATCACTAACACATACACAATTGCATATACACCTGCATTAACACTCTTTAAACACTCTAACTCACTTAAACACACATTAACATCCTTATATACACCAATTATATACAACTACACACACACACACACAATTCATTCATGACACCAACCTGAAGAACACCCATCTGTTACACACTTGACGACACTGCAACCACGTCTTGGGCATCTTCAGTCTCTCCTTTACCCACTACCCTTCTCCCCTTTCCTTGTACACCCATAATTCCATACCCGAAATACAATAACCCAACAATTTGCAAGCACCCATACCCACATAAACACACAGTTCAAACACACGCACACTGAAACACACAAACTCGCACACCCCGGGGACCTTGGACACATCCAAAACTCGCAACCTACTCCAATTCATCCATATTCACTATCCAAATACACAATTACACATTTAAGTACACACGACCCACCCTCTTACGCAGTTCAAAATACCCACTGAAGAACATTGAACACACTCAAATACATGAATCTTCCACTAACTTTAAAACAAGAATCATACTAAGAAAATAAGGAAATTGACCTTGGAAATCCTTCCCAATCTCCATCTTTCTCCCTTTCCCTCTAATCCCCGCGCGAGCTCCCTTTCTGTGCTCTGCTCTGTTTCTTTCTTCTTCACTCTGTTGTCTATTTCTTCTCTGTTTGTTTCTTGCTTTAAATTTCTCGAATTTCTTCTTCTTTTTTTTTTCATTTCTTTTGCTAAATCTTATCCAATACATTTGTTTAATATAAAACCCCATTAGTCATTAACCAAGGAGGATGTGTCAAAATTCTAAAAATATGATTTCTAAATCATTTTTATAAAATTACACAAATGCCCCTAGAATTTTCCAAAATTACAAAAATACCCTCGAACATTTCAAAAAGTATATTTTTGCCCCAAAAATCATTTTAAGCTTCCACTCTCTACTGCTATCCGAGCCTTATCCAAAATTATCGCCCGCTTATTTTTCGGAGCACCGATGATTGTTTTAACCTGCTCCGAAAGTTCGGGATATTACATTCTTCCCCCCTTATAAACATTTCGTCCTCGAAATTTGTTCTCAGATATCCTATCACTTATCGCATCCATGTATCACGCTTTCGTTGCAGAACTCCAATAACTATCTCATAGTGGCTGAGCTACATCTGACTTTGACACCCAAATTCCTGTCCTACGAATACCCAGACGCAACTGTTTAAATCCAAATCATAATACTGAACTGAAATCCTGTCAGATAATCACTTTACTCTAACTAGTCCAGAATTTCACGGACGATGATTTAACTGATACAGAACTCACTGAACAGAACCTACACCGTTCCGAATTTTGTGCATATCAAACAGATCAAGTCAAGCTCTAATACGACAGATTTCCCCTTTCTTATGTTACTACTACACCAAAGATCCCATCATTTGCACAATTCACTTATGATTTTAAGCTCAACTTTATGATCAAGGCATATAATGATGGTCAGACATGACCTGCGGTTTACCAAGGCTAATCTGGGTAGGGTAATCAATTCATATGAGCACTTATGCCTCACAGCAGACAACAAAACTGTAGCCACTAGGCTTCACTGCACACTCTAATACCTCAAAACAACGAGTCCAAATTACTACCAAGTTCATCATCGAGAGACATGTTATCTTAACATAGCTATGTATCACATACTTACAATTCTGCGTACACGTCACAGAATGACAGAAACTATAGGTACTACGAGTTCGTTGCACACTCTGGTGCCTTAAATCAAATAGGTCCAAACCGTTACCAGAGTCATTACAGAGAAATGTCTTCCTTAATACAATGCGAAACATGATTTTGCACTCAATTGTCTTGCACTTCGACTAAAGTTTAAACTCTAAATTATCACATCATTTCTTATTCACGAAAATCTCATAACCTTATCCTGCAATCATTTGTTTCAGTTAAACTATTAAAATCTTCCGGTTCCAAAAGCAAATAACCAGCAGTTTGTTATCTCAGGTTCAGACAAATTTCCATCTTATACCAAATCATCGAATAACTTATCTAAACCTAATCAGCATTCCCAGAGTCTATTCTCGCTCATAGACTATATGAGGTTTAGGAATCTACCTAACCTCATATCCAGGTAAGGGAAACTACGCACATATTGATAGTAATAATCGCAATCAGGCAATCAAAACACAAAAATCTTTAACAGAATTTGTGCATATTTTCTCTCGTAGTTCAAAACAGAATTCTGTGACATTCCAGAAGAAAATGACGGACATAGAAACAATGATACTTGTCTGAAGAAGCAAAGTCAACCCAACGACTCAGAGCAATCATAATCAGAAGGAGTTATTGGTCCTTAATAAGATTCGTAGCTTCCCCATGGCCAGTGGGTCAGATACTGCCTCATCAAGTCCAAACAGATTCAAAAGGACAGATAAATATCTCGGAAAGGAATAAGACGAACCAGCATGAATGACATCTTCTTTGACGTCTCAGCGTAAGATGACATTCAATTAAATCATCCTTGAATTCAATATGCAAAGGATGATTCTGATGATAGAGCAAAATTCCAAATCCCTTCTTGTACCCTTAAACCAAAATTTTTGGTCTTAACACTAGTCATTTTCCAAACACTATTCCCACTCATAAATCAAATCACAAACTTAACTCCGACTAGGCTTTTCTCTAACAACTTACAGATACATGATTCGAGTGTAATCAATTCATGTCTCGCACGATATCAAACCTCGAATAATAAATATCATGAGATCCATAGAAAAATCTCTATCCCTTAGGTGGATAGTAAAGTTACAGAGAACCGTAGAAGCAGTTAAAGGATTCTCTGATGGAGTACCTATCACAAGATCAGTTCCTAACAGATAAGTTTCACCTTCAATCACTATGCGAAGGTAGAGGATACAAAGGTACTTGACACTCCATAATCAAAACATATATAAAAATCTAATGGATTACCATGTAGTGTACCTAGCATTACGTCATCAGATATAACAACATCCTAAGTAGGCATTACAAAAATTTTAACTTATATTATGGGTCTCAGCCCCTACTGACCTTGTTCTCTTCCTGCCAAGGAATACCGCTCTTTCTTGCACTAGCTAAAGGTATCAACATATTATTTCTCACAAGCAAACATTTTCAAACTTAATCCTTCACATTGCCTTGCTTAACACATCATCCGATCACTTTATAGCATATTCATCACCTTGACTTATCTTGCATTTACCACATGGGTGGTCAAAAAAGTTGACTTGCCACCCTGACCAATATTCCGTGTAGGTCAAATTTTAGAACTCTGTGATGCTCTAACTCTGGTACTCTAAACTGATTGAGCGCTTATACCCTGCCTGCGCTCCCCTAAATCTCGTATCATGCCTCAATCGAAATTTAGAACTCAGTCCAGATCTCAATACCACCGAACCGAAGTGGGCCTGAATCTCTGATTTTTTGTCCAACCTTTAACCTTGGGCACCAAACTGTGCCGACTGTAAAACTTTTGCTGACGACTGTCAGCTCATACAAATCCGTTCGGAGAAAAATTCTCACTTATCTCTCTTTTATCGCCGTAGGTTTACTTATGTCTTCATCCATTGTCCAACGTAGACTGTTCAAAAACATACCAAATAAAGACATTTCATATCGCTCGTCGATCGAGTTGGCAGCATTCTATCTCTCAGTCCAGGCCTAAACCTCCACTCAGACTTCTGGCAGTTATCTGCCTCCAGGAATAACATTCTTACTGCGAATCTAACAAATCATGAGATCTCATCTCAACCTTGTTTATTGACTCTTAATATGTTATCTCACATTAATAATTCTCTCACATCAATTACTGATAAGTAAGATTCTTCACTATCATTTTCCACCCTGATCAACCTCGCCTCTCAGTTTATATCCAGCAATTTCAACCTTTGTCACTTCACTTATAGTTGCTCAAAGTTTATACAATCAGTTGCTCAAAATTTCCTCAACTTTACCAATCCAGTTTGCTGCTTCTAGAGGGTCCAATAACCTCCCTGTTGCTAATCATTTTATTTGTTAAGATCACCCAAGATACCCTCATCTCGAGGTTATGGTTGCAGTTAAAGTGAATTGAGGACTCCTTGGGCTGGTTGGCCAAATTTTATGTCATCAAAATCAGAATCGAGTTCATATTGTTCAGAATCGCAACCATCTGTTCTAGGGTACTGATGTTTCCCCCTATGGGGTAGGGTTGCCTCTCTTCAATCATAAAACCCATACAATATATTTTCCAATCAAAAGATTGTCTGGTCAAGTCTTTCTAATACCAAGAATTTCCCTGTTCCATCTTATACCGTCTGTTGGAACCTTATCTATCGAGGAACCCAGGCCCTCCGTACTATCTCCACTGCCAGACTTTAAATATGAACCGTACGGATACAATAAACAGTTATCAAGGTTATACCAACAGGGGTCTAAAGAACAACACATTGACCAGTCAAGGCAGACTTCATCCTACCCCGCTCTCGTTAACCAGAATACCATTCCACAGAATCATGTTACCTACACCCTGTGGGTTCCATACCTACAGATTCATATGCCTATACTTCTAAAACCACAAGACCGAACTGCTCTGATACAAACTGTAACGCCACCGAAAATCCGGAGCTCCGCCGCCCCGAACTCCCGGGTCGTTAACCTACCGGATCACATCAAACCTGTCAAATCCTGTACACAACCACATACTTCAAAGCATCTAATCCGATACCGACTCGAATTCTCCAAAATACAAGATTACAACAAAACCTGCTTGAACTCAAACCATTAAAACCTAGGTTCTTTTCAAACTTGAATCCCTAAAGGATGAATCAACAGTACAGACCCACGCAGGGGTCTTACTATACCGTGGTGATGGGCTCATCGGAATCTCACTCAAACTCTAGACCATTCCTGAACCTGCTACAGCTTATCGTCACCTGCAGAAGGGTTTTGAGAGCCCAGTAAGGTCGTACGAGGACTACTAACAGGATTACAAAACAATTTCAAAGAATCCAACAGATGAAAATTTCCAGAATACTTCAGATGGTCAAAAACTTAATAACTTCCAAAAGGATAAAAAACTCATCAGAAATAGATACCAAAATAAACCAGAACAAACATGACTGATTCCAAAAAGAACAATCGATAATAGATCATTTCTAGAGTCATCATTTCCAAATACAATGAAGGTTTTTTTTTCAAAAAATTTCAACAGAAGCACAGATCATTTCAGATAATACTTTTTAGACATTTCCGTAATAGTCACGGCAGTGTACAGAGCAGAGAAAATAAAAAAAGCAACGTTGATCCTGGGCGGTCGCGATGCCATTTCGGCAAAGCACAGAAGTGTACACATGCATGATGTACTAAAATACTAGTCCACTTGGGTAATAGCCTGCTTTTTCCTGCAGGATTCAGACCAGCCTTATTACGCCCTCCCACAGAACAGAAACCCAGGTCAACACAGAAAAATCAACAATATCAGTGAGCCTTAACATAAGCTCAATCACCGAAATCAATTCGGATTCCAATAACAATAATCATACTGACATAAGTCAACATTTAGAATTTTCAGAAGAAATCAGAATTTCCAGAAGAAAAATCACAGATAAACAACAAAGCGATTACGAATAATTATCAAGTTTTAAGCACAACAATCCAGAAGAACGAATACAGACAATTGTCACATCTGCTCAGCACATAAAAACAGGCGAGCATCACAAGATTTTTAAATAATTGATTCAGGTTCAATATTAGGGTTTTCGGGACAAGAACATGCTTATATCATACCAAATTCAGAGTTCGGCATTAGCCATAAGTAAATCAAATGATTACTTGCAAGTAAGAGTTATCAAAATAAGGGTTCGGACGAAAGTCCTTCCCTAGGGTTCAGATATAATCTCTTACCTGGATTCGCAGTTAAATTATCCTAACCGGAAGTCTTTAACTTTAACCTAAACGGAATAATCAAACCATTAGAATACAGCCTACAGAACAAAAGTATAACTTAATACGAACTCACACATGCTCCCAAAATGAACCTCCCCTCACCGGGTATGTAAAATTACTGAAATGCCCCTAGGGTGTAAAATTACCAAAATGCCCCTCTCGGACTTAAATTACCCAAAATAGTCTTCCCATAAGTAGAATCACTGAAATAAACTTTCCATATGTAAATTTATGTAAAAATATCTTTCTTAGGTCAAATTATCAAAATACCCATTCGGGGTGGGCAAATTACCAAAATACCCCCGCTTCACTTTAATTCTCAAAACGACTTTTGCATAAGCAAAGTCACTAAAAAATCTTACCGTATGTAAATTTACTTCAAAATACCTCTTAGAGGTAAAATTACCAAAATACCCCTTCGGGGTGGTAAATTACCAAAACACCCCTGGGGTTTCCGACACCGAAAAAATCTCAAAATATCTTAAACCGCTATTTTAAGCATCCCGATGTTATTTCTGGCCTAAAAAGTATTTTAGAAAGTTTTGCCCGAAAATCCCGAACCGGTGTCTGGACCGAGCAATAACAGGCCAGTTTCGTAAAAAATACCTATCGGCCTCAGAATAGCCCAAAATTTTAGAATATGAAACATATCAGTAAAATAAGATATGCATAAAATTTTCAGATCAAAATATCTTGGTTTGATATGTTAAATAATTCGATAAATTTCTTTAATCGGTGCTCCAATTTAGCGCTTTTTGCGGACTCCAAAAATTCCAAAAATATTCCCTAGTGTAGTTCTAGTAACAATATTGGGGGTTACAGTTTTGGACTTTGTCAAATTTTGGTCCAAACTATTTATAAAAATTTATTGAAAAACTATCCAAATAGTTGTCCACCTTTAGTGATGATTACGGTCACTATTCACGATCAAAACACCTACCCTTTCACCTTAAATGCACACACTTCGTCTCCAACCTCACTGCCCTATCCCACACTCTCATAGAATTTCCAGTTCAATCACTAACACATACACAATTGCATATACACCTGCATTAACACTCTTTAAACACTCTAACTCACTTAAACACACACATTAACATCCTTATATACACCAATTATATATAACCACACACACACACGCAATTCATTCGTGCCACCAACCCGAAGAACACCCATCTGTTACACGCTTGACGACACTGCAACCACGTCTTGGGCATCTTCAATCTCTCCTTTACCCACTACCCTTCTCCCCTTTCCTTGTACACCCATAATTCCATACCCGAAATACAATAACCCAACAATTTGCAAGCACCCATACCCACATGAACACACAGTTCAAACACACGCACACTGAAACACACAAACTCGCACACCCCGGGGACCTTGGACACATCCAAAACTCGCAACCTACTCCAATTCATCCATATTCACTATCCAAATACACAATTACACATTTAAGTACACACGACCCACCCTCTTACACAGTTCAAAATACCCACTGAAGAACATTGAACACACGCAAATACATGAATCTTCCACTAACTTTAAAACAAGAATCATACTAAGAAAATAAGGAAATTGACCTTGGGAATCCTTCCCAATCTCCATCTTTCTCCCTTTCCCTCTAATCTCAGCCCCCCGCGAGCCCCCTTTCTGTGCTCTGCTCTGTTTCTTTCTTCTTCACTCTGTTGCCTATTTCTTCTCTGTTTGTTTCTTGCTTTAAATTTCCCGAATTTCTTCTTTTTTTTTTCATTTCTTTTGTTTAAATCTTATCCAATACATTTGTTTAATATAAAATCCCATTAGTCATTAACCAAGGAGGAGGTGTCAAAATTCTAAAAATATGGTTTCTAAATCATTTTTATAAAATTACACAAATGCCCCATAGAATTTTCCAAAATACGAAAATACCCTCGAACATTTCAAAAATTATATTTTTGCCCAAAAATAATTTTAAGCTTCAACTCTCTACTACTATCCGAGCCTTATCCAAAATTATCACCCACTTATTTTTCAGAACACCGACGGTTGTTTTAGCCCGCTCCGAAAGTTCGGGATATTACAGGACGTCATCTCTATGACCCCGTCGCCCGGACGTCATATCCGCCACCCCCGTCGCCCTTCCCCTGGACGTCATCTCCTTAACATCGTTGCCCGGAAGTCATCTCCGTGACCCCCGTTGCCCGGACTTCATCTCCGCGACCCCCTTCGCCCGGACGTCATCTCCGCGACCCCCGTCGCCCGGACGTCATCTCCGCGACCCCCATCGCCTGTCCCCCGGACGTCATCTCCGTGACCCCCGTCGCCGTCGTTCGGACGTCATCTTCGTGACCCTCGTCGCCCATCATCCAGATGTCATCTCCGTGACCCCCGTCGCCCGGACCCCATCTCTGTGACCCCGTCGCCCGGACGTCATCTCCGCGACCCCTGTTGCCCGGACGTCATCTCCGCGACCCCGTCACCCGGACGTCATCTCCGCGACCCCCGTCGCCTGGACGTCATCTCCGAGACTCCCGTCGCCAGTCGTAAGGATGTTATCTCCGCGACCCCTGTCGCCCGTCGCCCAAACGTTATCTCTGGGACCCCCATCGCCCGGACGTCATCTCTGCGACCCCCATCGCTCACGCGTCGTCTCTGCGACCCCTGTCGCCCTCGCCAGCGCGCCACACTCCAACACTCCATCGCGCAGCTGATACAGCCGCGCCCCTGGCTCTCTGTCACATTACATGCCCCCGGCACCATACATACTCTAACACTCCGCTGAACCCATGCGCCGCACTGCTGATACAACTTTGCCCCTACGCTCTGTGTCACAATGTCGTGCCCCAAGCACCATACACACTTCACCGCGCTCGTGGGCCATCTCCATGACATGTGCCCCGGCACCAGCTATTTTCCCACGACGGTCGTCACCGCGCCCATGCGCCACAATCATGTTACATGCCCTTGGGCACCACTCTCATTCACCACACCATGCGCCCCCGCCATGGATGTGAAACATGCTTCGACCCACTCTCCGGAGTGTGTAGCATCCCTCGGGAATAGGCGATTCCTTTGGGACACTATCTTTGCCAGGGAGCTTTTCAACTCCCCTTCCGCCAGGTAGATGGCTCATCCGGGATGTTACCTCTGCTCGTCAGATAGACGGTTCCTCAAGGATGCTACCTTGACGCGCTCCGAGTGCTCTGGCATAAGGAGTCACCCGCGAGGATAGGCGACTCCTCTGGGAGACTATCTCTGCCAGGGAGCTCTAAGTGCTCCGGCACGAAGACTCCCCTTCCACCAGGTAGACGGCTCTTCCGGGATGCTACCTCGACCCGCGGAATAGGCGACTCCTCCAGGACACTATCTCTTCCAGGGTGCCTGTGTGACTGGCCTACGTGCTCCGGCACTAGGGGCTTGCATCGGCATCCCTAGTGACTATGACCCCCGGGTCACTCCGGGACGGGAGCAGGTCTTCAGAGGGCATCGCGCCTAGTTTGCCTGGCAGTTGGCCGTCGGGTCTTCCCCATCGCTGCTAGGCCTGTGGGACTCTACAAGGGCTTGGATTGATGGCTAGATCAAGGGAGCTCTCTGGCCACACTTACGCTGTGGGAGCCAATCTTTCCAGACAGACAGCGACGCTGTGAGGAGCAGGCCGGGTGAATATGCGATCCGACAATCCGTGCAGCACCGACACCTGTGGACCCCTCGGTGACGTGTCACTCCCGAGGAGCACCACATGTCGCTTGATGACATCATTATCTGAACTTCTATAAATAAGGGTCTTGAGAATTCATTCGGGACAGAACATTTTCAGAACATATTTCACTTTCTCACCCTAGAATTCTAGAGAGAAACATACAGGAACCTGACTCTGGATCTAAGCATCAGACTGTGACTGTCGTCGTGTATTCATTATGCGCCATCACCCTCGCAGCACTGTCACCCTTAGGCTTTGTCTGGGAAGCCCTTGGTCTCTGCCCTTACTCCACCCTTACTCTGTCTCACATCAACCTACTTGACATTTGACTCGGACTGCATTCCTAGTGACACCTCCACGTTGATTGCAAACCCACTTTCTCCGGCATCATTTTGGCGACGGAGGTTCAATTTACCTAAACCTTATAATCTTATATGGCTTAGAAGATTAATATGGGTCAGTTGCCCATCTGGGGCCTAAGTTACATAGCGTTAATTGCTCTTGCTCTTGGTAGAGGTACATTTAGCCAAAAATCGTGCTAGCACAACGTAATCTACTTAAAGCTATGGAGTACTTGTAACAAAATTCTTTTAATGGTAAAAGAAATCACTAACAAAATTCTTTGGCCTCCAACATAACGCGCATAAGGAGCTATATAATTCCCTGCAGTAATAACTTCCGCAATATTCCAATCTTATCAAATTTTTATGTGATATCCTTAAAAGAGCTTCACTCCCTCCAACATGGTATATCTCGTCGATTGCACCATACATAACAAGCTATTCATGATGAAGGTAAGGAAAATTATTGATTGGATCAATTTAATCTGATATTGAATTAGTTACTCTTTTTGTTGCCACCGGAACATCGTGTATAATATAACAAATTACTGTGTAATAGAACTTACAAAGCATATTTGGCTTAATTTATATAAGTTGATTAAGAAAGCTCATCTTCACTCGATGGCCGTGAAAACAAACGGAGGTGGGTCTCGCCTCACCTTTATTCAGAGAAATATTCGAGGGTCGACGGAGGTGGCTGAAGAGTAGCTGTTTGGTTCTATCTGATAGTGTCTGGTATATTTTATGTTCTAGTCTTTATAAATTAGAATTTTTTTCACCAAAAAGATCAGACCCAGAATTTTGTCTATTCTGAATTTGACGACAAAGATGAAGAAGAGAAAAATATGAAAGTGGGTGCGGGGAGTGATGTGGGGAATGAGGTCCATTTGTCCTGCAACATAGAAAATGAAGAATGGTGAAGTCAACTTGTTCCAGACGAGTGCGAGAAAAAAGGTGAGAGACTGCATGCATGAGCAAAGTAAAATGCATCAAAAGAAGGAAGGAAAAAGAATACAGGACCTAGAAGGTATCAAATAGGTGCCTTCGTATCTTCATTACGAAACTGCCCCAGAAGGGCGTGTGGTCTCACGTATACATATGTATGACCAAATAAGAATACGAAACTGTAAATGTATTTCTGTTGTATAAATGCTGACAACAGACATTTTCTTCTGCAGTAGAGTCTATCAACCATGTATGATTGCAGTATAATATCCTAGATATGAATGAAATGAACATCACTACCTCCCCACCTTCCCTACCCATTCCCACCCTGGGGCCGCTGATAAGACTCAGCCCTGATAGAATGCTATAACCCGATTAATAACACACAGCTGAGCCGTTCTATGATAAATAATTAAAAGGCACGGCGCTATACAGAAGGAAGAAAGAATAAAGTCCAAAATCCCTGCAGCAGATGTTACAAAATTGAGATACTGGCAAACACTGATATATGCAGCAACAAACCCAGAATGATGGTAGGTATCAAACTGTCACGAGCATTCCGCGAGGAACTGTTATCACCAATCTGCCCCGCATTAACAAATTCACTTTTGCCGGGGCTCAGGGTCGCAGATACATTTACAGACAATGAACCTGATGACATACGTTCAGATGTAGATGGGGTCAGAATACTGGCAAAGCATACCGTGGGGAAGAAACTATCCTCCACTATACTGGCATACTTATATTGAGGCCATTTCCACCTTCCCTAGCATAATTGTGATTTTAATTTCCTGGTCTACTGGAAAATAGGGAATCTTAGGATTTCTTTGTATCTGTCAGTAGTTTCTTAAATAAATATGAATAAGCAATTATGTCAGTGGGCGTTTCAAATGGGTCATTCAAAAGTTCAAATTAGAATCACACTTTTTGAACTTACAGTCATAGTTGGCCCATCCAATTCGCTGGCCAGCCAAATCATAAACAACAATCTTGTCCTTCAGAACAAGGTCTGCACTTGAAAACAAAAAGGAAAAAGTAAAAAGGGATCACAATTCTTCCATCGTAAACTACATTCTCAGGTAAACCTAAAAAGCAAGGATAGCATATCTTGGCTATGGATCATTCCAGGTGCTTGAATTGAAAAACCAATTGAAAACTAAACACAAACACAATATCTCTGCTAAGTTAATAAAATAAACACTAAATGTAGATTGGAAGAAGAGACAATCGTGTTATAACAAGGAAAAGTAAACAAGGTGTAGTTCTATACATGAACTAAAGAGGATGGCAGTCAGGAGCATACACCAGAGGCAACAGCATAAACACATTAATAGTTACAGCTATTAGCAAGAAGAGCAGTCAGAGTGTGTCAAATTTCTACTGGTAGTGAACTTTCACTGCTTTGAATGATTATCGGTACTCAGACGTACATGATCAAAGATACACTTAAAAGTTCACAAAGTATCTGCTGAAGGTTTGGCAGCCACTCAGTGACAACAACATTTCCATTAGATTGCAGCTCGAAGTTTCCGTTGTTACGTCATGAGATAAGTAAAAAATAAATTTAAAAATTAAGGGTAGGACCATCCCTGTATCCTTTTTGAATGTTCAAAATGCATGAAATGTAGGATCCATATGAAGTTAGGAAGTCGCACCCTATGTTACATGGATTCAGTGTCAGTGTCCGGACCAGACTCGGACGGGCTGATTTCTGAAATTATAGGACACGTGGACAAGGATCCGATTTTGGACATGGACATAGGGACACGGATACAACATTTATTTCCAGATAGGACTTATTATGAGATTAGTACGAACTATAGAGGTGGATATGATATCATAAAAAAATAGTAATTATTCTGATGATGCTGTTGTGGAAAAGAAAAAGGATAACACGTGAAAGTCATTTACTGTGACCCACATGCCTATCCACAAGTCAGATGCCTCTCTCTCCCCCCAACTCAGATCTGGACTATTTCTTCTTCCTTCAACCTTAATCTTCCATCATCCATGGCATTCTCTCCTCTATCTTTCTCTCCTACCCAGATCCGGACTCGACCTTCTTCTTCCTTAGACCTTCATCTTCGATCATCCACAGCGACAGATTTCTCCAATCGGCAACGTGGCGTGTCTGTCCGGCACATGGCGTGTCCGGTACGGATCCCATACCTGTATCACAATACTTCGACCCAAAGTGCCGACTCCGTGTAACGTAGGTTGCACCATTATAGCTGCATTGGATCGTGAACCACCTTTCATGACATCCGTACGTGTACTAACTAATGGATCCTAAACCCAACTGTACCAAGTAATCAACTAGAAGGGCCTTTTAAGTTCAATGCTCATACCTCCCAAAATTGTAATCCCTTGACCTTGAATTTTCTGAAATCCAATGCACCATACTGCGGCGCCACTCTGCAGAAACAAAATTTACCATTAAAGTTAGCAGCAAAGCCCCACAGGGACCCTGACAAACCATTATCCCTTCCAGCCAAAATTACAACTTACAACGGAATTCTGCTGTAGAAGGTAGTCCTCAGGTAATAATATCATTGATGCACCACCAGCAAAGTTTAAGCTAACCGTTGGAAATATCTGAGAGACACTGGAAAAAATAATAATATTCATCAAGATTTAATAAGCCTGTCAAGAAGATGCAAATTAGATACTCGGATCTTCGAAGAGACCTCGAAGCAACAAGGTAACACTGGTTGCCTCTGGAAACGACAGGGCGTGCAGATTGCGAAGCCTGTGTAATCTGCGTAGATGAAGATTGTAGAGATTCAATCGCATGCTTAGACAAAAATCTGAACCTGCAAAGGCGAGCTGATAATCTTCACTAAAAAAAAAGAATGACGGTGCCGTTTCCCGGCGTCGATGAGACAAGCTATACTAAAGAATACCAGTTCTACTTACAGCATTGACAAAAGGATCATAAGCTTCTTCTGCAAGATATGCCAAAGTTGTTCCAGAATCAATTATGGTTCCTCGGTTACCTGATGTTGCAAATACCGCTGGGTCAATGGATAATGTCTGCCCATTGACAGAAATACTCTGCAGATTCAGATTGTAGTGAGGCCTGCACATATGGACGTAATCAGTCAAACTTACAGGAGAGGTTGTGCCAATATGTTTCACATCTTTGATACTTTTATATGCCAATAAAGGGGAAATAAGTTCCTAATACCAGAAACACAAACCCAAGTAAAGGCTAAAGATAGTCGTTTAACAACATGGATATCATGACAAAAAAGTTAAAAATTTGCCAACAACTCTCTTCTAGAAATCTGCATAACCCACTTCCCCCCCCCCCCCCCTCCCCAAGGCTCTGCATCCGCCTAAATCAGTTCCTCAAGTTCAAATAAAAACTGCAAAATTTATGGGAAAATATGGCATCTAAAACTTAGCACCAACAGTGTGTTAGCTATAAAAAAAATGTCCATTCAAGATGGAATGAAACACTGTACACAAGCCCTAACAAGATGCCTCGTCATATTACTCAGAAAATGTTCAATTCAACTTCACAAAATGTTCATTTCAACTTCACAAAAGCCCAGCCAAGATTGACCGTGCTGTAATTAAACTTGAGGCTTAAGTTCATAATATTTCCTATTTAGGCTGGTCAGAGACAGGGGCGGAGCACCCCCCATGATCACGGGGGGGGCCATGGCAACCCCCAAAATTTTAGAAATTTCTTTTCAATTTTCGAATAATGGATAATCGTATTTAAAATATTTATGAAAATACCATTATATTGTAACATCAATATATTAGGACATTATTTTATTGTGTTTTTTGAGTATTTGTTCTACCGACCATCATAATTTTTGTCTTTCTCGTTCCCGTACTCCATCTTCATTCTTCCAAATTCCAAATTTCATATCTTCAAATTACAAAGAAACAAAAATAGATCAAGGTTAGTTGTTTCTTTTTTTATTTTATTTTAAATTCTCATAGTATGTTAACTTATATGTGACTATTGTCCTCAATACAATTAGTAATTGTTGTTGGCTAACCTTAGCAACTTAAATAAATCACTATGAACTATGAAATTATATTATTAGTAGTCAAATTGAGCATTCTATTTTTCACTTAACGTATTTAATAGTGACGCAAAATATTTTATGGTAGCCATCATATTTTTTTTTATGACCTTTTTTGGTCCCCCCGATTGCACTTCCTGGATCCGCCCCTGGTCAGAGATGACTAGTTTTTTGTATAAATCATAATTTACATGCTTTATGAAAATGATGCTGGCTGGAAAAAACAAAGTTCAATTGATGATGGTTCCCATTGTTGATCGACATAAATGAACGAGCCTCATTTTCAAAAGCTTAGCAGTAATGGACTAATCTAACTACGCAGTACAAGCTCGATCGAAATGCCATCTATGAACAACATTTTAACAAGCCATGCTGGGATAAGAGAATGCAAGATCTAAGCTAAATGCTGCTCAAACTATTGGTAACTACACCTGCACAAGCCTCGATGAGCCAAATCCCAACATGGCATGCAGCCTAACGTACTGGATAGCACAGTTTGTTAGTAAAAGCATGGGAGAGTGCATGATATGAAGCTCCCGTGTGGATAAGTAAGATGGACACAGCTTTGCCCCCACATTATGTGGAACGGCTGTTTCTGCATTTGTAATGATAACCTCCAGGTCCCAGTGGAGCAACCTTACACTTGCAGCAAGGCTGTCACCTTTCCTTCGCAAGTATGGAACATCTTTCTAATTTATTGTCTCTGAGTTTGGTTGTGGGCATAAGACGTTCATGCACTTCTTGCAGGTTAAATGTGTATACAGTACTGTGTGTGTGTGTGTGTGTAGTCTGGAGTAATAAGAATTGCAATTTATATGGCCCGTTGGTACGGGGATTCGACGGGACCTTGAGGTTATTCCTCAAGTGCCTTTGCCACTTCACCCACCCCTTGGGGTTAACTGTAGATAATTTGATTAGTAAAAACTTCTAAATGTACATGAACTATAACTCCCAGGAAATCAGAAGAAACCATTGAACAAGATGTAGACAGAAACTAAACGGTCAACTACAGCAAACCCCAGAGGATAGGCATTCAAAATCAGAAAGCTGTGTTGGGCAAGGTTGCAATTGCAACTGCTAATGTGTTTGTGTATCTTTATGTATTCCAAGCCATAAAAGTGAGCCACATTTAACTTGCCCAGCTCCATCACTCAAGTGCCTCCTCAGGTTTCCATTGTGCTTTGCCTAAGTGACTGTGGAATGAGGATGTGAACTTGCTACTGTAAAGGAATAATACAATAATCATCAACTCATTAACTGATTTCATAACCCCAGGATGAAGGTTAGGATAGGAAATGATGCTCAACAATTCCTAATTTACAATCAAACGTGACACAAAAGAAGAGCACTGAATCTCTCTCTCTCTCTCTCTCTCTCTCACACACACACACACACACAATGTCGTGTTTAAGAACCTGTCATAAGGTAACCCATAGGGTCAAGGCACTTGACTTGAATATCAAAGCTCGAATAACATCATCACTTGGTCATCAAGAATAACGGACAAAATTTACAGCAAAAACAATAGATAACATTCAGATACTTTTCAGGTAGAGCTATATTTACTTTTAGTTTTAGATCTCAATCCAATTAAAATCTGATAGCATTTGCTCACTGAACTCTAATCTTAAACAAATTGAGGATAAACAATCCATTTAGCCAAAAGGAACTAGAAAACAGGTCAAAGAAGAGAGAATAGATGACGTACTGCGATGGAACAAGTGGGGTATAAACTATATTGGGCTGCACGATCTGACCGAGAACCAATATACCACCACCACCGCTACTTCCCTTCAGACAATGAGAGAATGCATTTGGGCTTATTCCTTGTGAAGAAAGTTGCGAGATAACAGACAAGCCCTGCTGCCCAAACCCAAAAATCCCATCAACCGCTCTATCTGACTTTGTCAAGTCTCCTGTCTGTGTTGTGCTACAACTGTTTCATAATCCACAAAAGCAACAGGGTTTAGCAAAAACTGCAACCCCGCAAAAACATCATCTCAAACTAACAGACTCGTAATTGCTTACCCGAAAACAACACGAGCCGAAGTGTTTGAAGTCAATGAGTTCCCAACAATTGTGTCGAAATGCATTAAATCCGATACATAATAACCTGTCGTCCCACTGCCATCACCATACTGGAATGTGTAACTGCACTGATTGTTCTGACTAGAACAGCCAGAGTCGGAAGATTGAGCTCCTAAAGCACATCTTTGGTCTGAACAGGAGATCGAAGACGCTGTCGATGAGATTGAAGGATCAAAGAATTCAAGCTGAATCTGTCAACGAAGAGCATATAGCTACAATAAATTTTACTACAATCGGTCCTCCACTTCTACAAACACAACCCTAGTGCAATGACAAGAGAGAGTCAGAGAAAGAAAAGGAAGGGGAAGAATTTTACTTGGAGGCCGCTTGAGGTAGGGCAACCATTGCACGAAATGCAACTGACCCATAAAACATCACTTCCCGTATCAATCTGTACATAGAATTCTCTCGGAGGAGAACCTAATTGGACTCTCGTGAAATAAAGCCTACAGAAAAATACGAAAATCATATAAACCATAATTGCAGAGCAGCCAAATATAAAAAGAAACAAAAATTTTAGACGGCCCAAGGACGATGAGTTTATCTAAACAACATTCCTGAGTTGTACCAAATTAGCATTTGCTGTTATATTAGCATTTTCTATGACCCCATAAAGCATTATGATACTAAGAAAATACTGAAAAAACTTAAAGTATCTTCGCTTGCCTTGTGGAGACAAGAGCAAGAACTGAGAATGTGAAGGGAACGGTGATAAATGGACCAAAAATTGGGCTTTTATCCACAATGTGAATCATAAGGGCGTGTTCAGGTTTTGGATGAGGTAAAGTACTTCTGCTGTGAAATTCACAATTCTTTCTGGGCATCCCCAAGTGAAAGCTGGACGAGTTGATATGCTCAATGGACTACCATCCTGGTATGTCTCTTGTGATTATGGGAGTAATAAAGGTAGCAAAAGAAGAGATTCATGGGATCAGTTATGTGATGATTCTACTATCATTGGAAATAAACCTTCGATTGTTGGGACTTCAATGTGGTGAGGTATGCCAGTGACCGAAAAGGTGGCAATGGTATAAATCATAGTGACTCCCTGGAGTTTAATACCTGTATCCAACAGCTTCAAATTGAGGATATGTCTACTAAGGGCATGATATTTACTTGGTGTGAGAAAAGGGAGGAAACTGAGGTCATGTTAAATGGAATTGATAGAGTGCTTCACAGTCCAGCTTGGAGGAGTACTTATCCTAACTCTCAGATGGAGGTATATGCACCTGGTTAATCTGACCATTCTATGCTTAAAATTACCATGTAATTTCATCGGTACATGGGCAAAAGACCTTTCAAGTTTTTCCATTTCTGGTTGTACCACCATAGCTTTAAGAAACTATTCCAAGAGTCTTGGGCTATGGAGGCAACAGGGAATGCTATGCATATTCTTTGGACTAACCTGAAGAGGTTGAAGCCTACGCTCAAAACACTAAATAAGGAAATTTTTTCTAATATGTGGTCAGGTTGCTGGCAAGTTGACTGAGCTTAAAGACATGCAGTCTAAGATGATGTCAAATGCATCTTCTCCTTCTATCATCCAAACCGAAAAAATACTTCATCTCCAGTACTATGAGTTACTAAAGGCTGAGGAATCATGTCCATGACTTGGTGATGGTATTCTGCATATTTCCACAGGAAAACATGGATTCACAGGGCACAGTGCAGGGTCCTATCAATTTACAATCAGGAGGGGGATCAAGTGGTGGGTGACCAACCTGTGCATAGTAGGCCATCAAACACCTTCTCTACTTTCTTTGGATTGCATTTTCCTTGCAGAGAAGATACTAAGGAGAAATCAACACTTTGCTGGTTAATAATCTCAGTTCACAATACCAGCAAAATCTAGGAGTTTATGTCACTGCTGAGGAGGTTCAACAGGTTGTCTTCTCCCTCAAGAGTAACAAAGCACCTGGTCTTGATGGCTACAGTGCTAAAATTACTAGAAAAATTGGAAGGTGATTGATTATGTTGTTACCAATGCTGTCCTGGAATTCTTCCATCAAGAGAAGTCCATTAAAATCATAAAAAACACAGCTTTTACCGTTGATTCCTAAGGTTCCATGTCCTTATTCGAATCTATTTCCTGCTACAATGTTACCTAAACGTACATAAAAAACTCCGAGCAATAGACTAAAGGCTGTACTTCCAAGCTTGATGAGTAAATGAAAAGCTGTCTTTGTGACTGGAAGGCATATCGCTGACAGCAGTTTGCTCATGCAGGAACTTGTAAGGAATTGTCATACACCAGGATGTTTGCCTAGATGTGCTACGAAGATTGATATACAAAAAGCTTACGACATTATAAGCTGGGATTTTCCCAAATGTGTGTTGGAAGTTCTTCACTTTCCACCAAGGTACATTGCTTGGATTATGGCTTGTCTGACAACTCCCAGATTTTCTATAAATCTCAATGGAGCTATGGAAGGTTATCTTCCAAGTAAGAGAGGTCTCAGATAAGGGGATCCCATTTCTCCCTGCTCTTCATACTTGTGATGGAAGCTTTTTCAAGTGTCCTTGATTCCTAAACAAGAAGGGTTAATTTTTCTTTTCTCCCAAAATTTCAGGATTTTGAGATTAAGCCATACTTGTTTTGCTAATGATCTGTTTATCCAAGCAAGCCTCAGCAAATCATGCATCCCTCACAATTATCAAAGAAACAATTCAGGATTTTGGAGCAATGTCTGGCCTTCATCCTAATTTGCAAAAGAGTTCTCTTTTCTTAGCAGGAGAGGGCTACTATGGATGAACTGGCCAATCTACAACGTGTACCCTTGGGAAAGTTGCCTGTTACATATTTTTGGAGTGCCTTTGATCTCTACCAAAATTAAGACAACTGATTGTCAGACCCTTACTGATAAGATTATGAGTAAGATAAATAGCTGGGCTTGTCAATGCCTCTCTGATGAAGGCAGGGTGCAATTAGCTACGTCTGTTCTCCTCAGCATGCAGGTCTACAGGTGTTCTATGTTTATCCTGCCCAAATCCACCAAATTGAAGCTAAGATAAGGTCTTTTATATGGCATGGTAAAGACATGAACTGTTCTGGAGCTAAAGTCGCTTGGAAACATATTTGTCTTCCAGGACATGAAGGTGGACTTGGGATTAAAGGCTTTCTGACTGGAATAAGGCTGCCAATTAGCAAGCATATCTATGATCTAGCTTATAAGAAGGATTCCATACAGGTCAAATGGTGTAATGCGTACATCATAAAGAACAAGAACTATGGTCTTTCAAAGAACCTGCAGATGTTTCTTGGCCATAGAATAAAATACTCAAAATGAGAAGCTACTTTTAGCAATTTGTAAGATATGGCTCTCATGATGATACTCTCAATTGGCACTTAACAAAGAATGGCAGATTCAGTGTTAATTCTGCTTGGAATGCACTAACGGCTCCTCGATGTGCCTTCATTTTTTGGCTGTTTTGTGGGCAAACATTGAGGACTAAATATAGATTTGAAAGCCCAGAATGAGTCACCAGAGGATACCTGCACTCTTTTTACAATCCCTCAAGAGACAACTTTTTCCGAGAAATCTGGACATCAGTTCTAAATAAAGCAAACACCAGATCTGAGTTTGATGGATGGTCATCTTTTCTCAAGTTTGCTATACAAACAATTAGAGGTTTGCTATACAAGTTTGCTATACTCAGCAAATTGGTTTTAGCTGTGACTGTGTACAGCATATGGATGACAAGAAACAAAAAATCTTCAATCATAACCAATTAAATTCATTGCAGGTGTTGAATCAAATTGAACAATAGGTGAAGTGGAGGTTTTATGCTGAAAAATCAAGAAAGCTAGCACTATCAATGTACAGCTGTGTGAAGCTTGGAGTTTAGATAGTTCAGTTTTGCATTAGTTTGGTTCAAACTCGTTTATTGGTTCAAAATGATGGGATTTCTCATTGTGAAAAGGACCTTTTACCTTATAAAAAAGAAACAAAAAGGGGATCAAATAAAGTACAAATTGTTAAAAGGACATTTAGAAGAGATATAACTCAGAATAACCCTTACAAACGATCCATTAACAAGCAAAAAGAATGACTCAAGCACGCGCCCACGCACAACCCGAAAGATCGCATCAACTTGCAATTGCATCAACAACAATAAGTATTTCAATCAATTAGCAACAAAATTCAACATTAAAAAACTCAGAAATTTGCAATTACACCACCAAACTATATTAACTCAATCATCTCAAAATAAATAAAAAAAACATTTATTTTCATTGTTATCAAATTAAATCAAAACCCTGAAGAACCATTAAACTACATATTTCTTTGTGTCCGTGTGTGTGGGTTAGAGAGAGAGAGAGAGAAGAAGAAGAAGAGAAGAGAGATAAATGTACCCAACAAGGTAGGGATCGTAGGTGCCTTCAACAGGGAAGTCCACAACACCACCGCCCGAAGACTGCAAGATTCGGCCGTGCCTCGCCCTGTCCCGGCTCTTGAGTTGACTCAGCTCCACCCCGTGACTCGTCGGAAAGGCTCTTTCCAGCTGCAGGGTCGCCGGGAATCCGCCGCACAGCGCCACCACCGCCTGCAACAGCGCCGCCAATATCACCAGAACCACCGCCGGAAAATAACCCGGCATTCTTTCTGTCTTTCCCCTTCTTCACTTTTTACCAAGAATTCAAGAACAGGTAAAATTGCACATATATGTATGACAATAGGTTGGGCTTTATTAGAAGTAAAATAAATAGTATCGTTGTGGTGATAAAGGTATTTAATAGACAAGAAGGTAATGAATGAGGAGGGAAAGATCGCGGGGGGAGTTTATCTGAATTTTCTTAGAGAGAGAATGAAGTGTTCTTCGAGAGAGAGAGAGAGAGAGCTCTGGGAAAGTCCGGGAGAGAAGGGCCTATTAACGAACACAAACTGAAATTCTTTCAAACTTGGATTACGTTGGGAAAGTGTAAAATGCGAATGTACGACTATGTGTGTGTTTCTCTTTGCGTGTCCGTTCAACAGTTTGAACTAACATCATCCTGCGTGTGTTCACACGCCCACTTTTATTAAACTACCTGTAAGTTTTGTTGCTAAATGTCTCCTAGTTGCCCCCTGTATAATACTCATTATTTCGCTACAAATGTAAACACGATCAAATGTAGATCGCAATCACCATGGAGAATGGTAAGCATACACCCACCTTACCTAATCATTATAACTTTCCTAATTCTTGGATCTTTGTAATACCAGCACATGTTAGGTTTAATAATTACCAGCAGTGGCGAACACGGAGAGAAAAAGTGGTGGAAAAATAATCGAAATGTATTTGCTTAATTGCGGGTTGTGGCAAACATTCATTTAATAGAGAGACTAAATGGAGAGCCCCGATATCAAATTCTGGACTCCTCCCAATTGGGTTGCATATGTATTTGCTTTGATAGGGGCGAATGTATGTGCGTGTTAAGGTGGTCAAGGGGGCACATTAGTTTTCTGGGAAGACATTTTGCCCAGTAATTTGGTAAATAGGCATATAAATTTTAAGACATACACGCTAGATAATAGACGTTGACCACTTAATTTTTTAAAAAGATTTTGTAGTTGTAATTGGATTTTAATTACCTTATCTTCTAATCCTAGATCCTCGTCTGGAAACTGAAAATGATTTGCCTCTGGCTCTTTATGCTATAACTCTGTGACAACACACAACATGGAAACATGTAGTCATGAATGTATTTGAAGGAGAAGATCGTCCATGGTCTAGAAAGAATGGTTTCAACGTCCAAAGACCGATGTTTTTTTTTTTGGTATAACTCTGTGACAACATACAAATTTGTTGATCTTGTATGTTATTTTTTGGTAAATAAGAGAATAAATAGCATTGATGAAATACAGAGTTACAAGTATTTGTTAGGTCAACTTTTTAACTTTAAAACTTTCAACATAAACAGAAGCAGAGTCACGACATCTCATGACTATCATAATTTTGATTACTTTAATGCAGAGGAGACAACCAGATATATTTAAGCGCAAGCGGTCGCATTGAATCGAGAGTAAACTCACCGCCCTATAGAATTACACGACGAAACAAGGGGATTGTCGTCTCTAAGATTTGCAACCATCCACAGCCACATAAAATAACCATTGAAACCATACCGCTAAAATGAGGAAAATGAAAACAAGCACTAACATGAGGTAAAAAAGCAAAAGCAAAAGAAAAGAGGTCCTAGGTACCCTAACCCAACCCCTGAACTTGTATACCCAAATGAGATCCCGACAAAACCGCCCCCCGGCCGCGTGCCCTCCTTCCCAGTGAAAAAATAACCCCCAAGATCCACCCCACAAAACCTTAAGTGATCATCACTAAACGAGGTGACAAGTAGAGATGTTTCCGATGTATGTGCAATGCATAAATTAGGAATCTAGCAAGATTGGACCTCCGTAGCCGCAAAAATGACTAGTCATGAAATGCATCTGTGCAGAATATAGTACATGCACTAAACTCAATTCGAATCCGGTAGTCAACGTACCCCTTGAAATGCAGATTCTATAGTTTAATCCTTCGAGCACTTTTACATTTGCTTTGCTTCTACGCTCCCCGACTTGGATGAATGTATGTACAAAGCTTTGATAGTGAAGTGCATAAGTTCTCTCTCTCAATCTCATTTTGTTAAACTTTTTTGTACCGCCCCAATCTAAAACAACTAAGAATAGTGCCGAATAAATCTCTCAATTTCTGGGATACAATCGTGTGCATGTGCTTGTTTTGAACACAAGCATATTTGGCCATCAGTTCCATCTCAATAATTAGAATACCCGAGTGATGAACTTGCAATCTCATATGCAGTACTTAGATTCTAAATTCACATTACGACATGTGAATGTGAAAATAAACTTTAAGACACGACAATTGCAATTTTAATTCCAATGCACTTTCTATGGAGTTAGGTAAGAAGAGAAGTACTTGTACATAACCAAGGCACAATCCTCAATGCGGAAATCATGTAGCAATCACCATTGTTAACTTCACAAGACAGAAAGCTCAAGTAATCTCACAAACACACAATCAGACGCCCTTTTTCTCTTAAAGGGGTGGCTGTCCCCAAAATCTGTCGAAGTGGCCCATACATACCGACATTCAAATAATTGAGTCACCCTCTTTCCTGTTGTCTTCCTTTTGAGATGCTAAAGCACACCCCTGAACCTTCCTGCTGTCCTCCTTTAAAAAGTTTGAGCTTTGAACTGCAACCTTTATAACATCTCTGCCCTCTGACTGAGCACTTCAATAGAACCAATTGCTCGTCCATTTCTTTCAGTTTTCTCTTTTTACTTTATCTGGTCGCTTTTCTTTTTTGGAACAAAAAAAACAACGGTCAAAACTAGAGGACCCTTTTGCTTTCTTCTGCTTTTAAAGATTGCCTTAGATGGCAAATTGGGCATCACAGTCTACTGCAAACAAGGCTTCAAGGAATGACAACTATTATGGTTGCTTTATTAACGATGTTGAACCCCATGTGAAAAAATGAAACTCTTTAGCGACTAAACGCACTTTTGCCGTTCCATCTCGCCTCGCGGGTAGAAACATCACCTTTCTTTTACCTTATTTATTCTATATCTTATATTTTGCTGGTCGTATTGGCACTAATGTGAAATATAACTTCAACCACACAACTGGGTTAGTCCTTTTCGAGCGATAAGACTTTAATAATGAGTCATTCTCTGTATGGATGTAAGAAAGATAAAAATATATGTTGGAATAAGTCCCAAAAGAGAAGAAAATGTCAAAGTCAAGGGTCGGTTATTATTATGTAGAATTTTGGTTAAGCTTGTTGATATTAAATTCATAATTATGTGATCCTTTTAGAGTAATCAATCAAGCAATAGCTACTTAATCAACAAGTGATATATATATATATATATATATATATATATAAGCTCAAGATTACTCACGTATAAGGAGTTATTAAACATCAATTATTCTATAGTAATTAGGATTCCCATCCCATCTCGCTTTATCGCTGCTGTGGTGTGCTGCTAGTTGTGATACGGCTGGGGAAGAAAGTTGACAATTAGGGTCTATAATCTTAAAACTTGAAATTATTCATTTTCTCTTGATCTACTAATTTAGACATAATGGCATAATTGTCTTTTTGATTTTATGTCATAGAGAAGTCCTCCGTGACAACAAATCATTTTTCCCAAATGGGGTTAAGTCATTAATTTATCTAGTACGAGCGTTAAATCAGGCAAAGTTCAAACATGTTTAATAGTGATATAGCTAAGAATATCCATCCATTTTACGGGCGACACGTGGCGATAATGACGCGTAAGCCGTACTGGTTCATTACTGATATGGCACTTACCATGTCAATCTCCGAGCAGAATCCTAAAGAGGCTCTGACTCTATCAGCTAAGATTGATATAAGATCATCTAGGATCTTAATTAGATTCTGATTGGAGTTGGTCAAAGTCCAGTCATACTAGGATTCCTCTTTCTACCACTATATAAAGGGGTCTAGCCCCCTCAGGTATGGACGAGCTCACACACATACACATTGTGTCTTTATTGCTTCTCAGAGTTCTACATTGTTAGCCATCTCTGACTTAAGCATCGGAGCGTTCCCCGCCGGAACCCCACCCGGCAGTCACTCCGTGTTCTCTTTTGCAGGCCTGATTCTGGTGTGGTTCCCGATCCAGTTTTTAGCTGCAACAGATTGGCGCCATCCGTGGGACCACTACAGGGAACATGGCCAATCACTCTTCTTACGATAACTCTTCACACGGTCATTCCAAGAACCGTCACGCACGAACTAGCGGCTCTAATCGACTTGGTCGTTCTCATGACCAACACTCGACCCCTTCGCGCCACCGGTGCGGCAGTTCTTCTGAAGATTTATACGTTAATGTGACGTCTGCTACTCCCGAATCAGAGACTAGACCTCGGAGAAACCAATCTCCAACGTCTACTCTGAAAAACGGTGATCTCTGTCATCGCCTAAACCGTCAGCTATTCAAAACACCCCATGTCGAACTTACAAAGGAGATCCCCGAACTTACAAATGAGATCCCCGAACTGAAAAATGTCGTGAACACTCTTCAACAAAAACTCGACATGGCAGTGGCTCCACCGTCCACTCACCATTCTCATCTTGACCCCAGTGACCTTCGTCTTCGTCTCACCTCCAGATCAAGTTACGGCCGTAAATACCGAGCAAATCCGACTTACAATCCCAAAGAGAAGAGCGGAGACCACACAACCAGGAGTGGATCATGTTATCGACGTGATCCATCAGTCGAAGACAGTACCAACACCGCTCCCGAACAGGTCACCAGAGCTGAGACCCCTCGAAGATCTATTAATAGGAAGAGGGCGCCTGAGTCTAGTTCCCGAGAATGGGACTCCTGGAAGGTGGTCCCTAGATATCATTCTCCAAAATGATCTCCCCCAAGGGATGAATCTGGATATCCGTTATCAGAAGCCATCGAGAAAGCATAACTACATCCCAATTTTCGGATGCCTCAATGTGATCTCTACGACGGAACCTCTCCCAGTTTGAAACAAACATGCTCCTCCTCCATGTCTCGGACGATGTCATGTGCTGAGCCTTCCCTACCCCGCTGAGAAAGGCTACACATGCTTGGTTCAAATCTCTACAACCAAGATCCATCTACTCCTTTCGCCAATTATCGGATCTCTTTCAAAAGCACTTTGTAAGCAGTGGCTCCGGAAGGAAGAACTCGGCGAGTCTGCTGAACATTGTACAAGAGAAAAACGAATCTTTGGCATGCTTCCTCAGACGATTCAACGCAGCCACTTTGGAAATCGATAACTTGGACTAGTCCGTGAAGTATACTGCATTCCTCCGCGGCCTTCAGTCCACATCCAACTTCGCATTCTCTGTGAACAAAAGTCCTCCAGGTAATATGAAAGCCCTTCTCGAGAAAGCTAACAAATACATTCAAGTAGAAGAATACCTGGAGACATATAGAGGACGGCAGGAAGAAAGGAAGGAAGAACAGAAGAAACGGTCTCGGGAATTAAATCCCCAAGAAGAAAAGCAGTCGAAACGTTCCAAACGTGACGAACGACGTCCCGAAGACCTGTTTGCATTCGAAAATCTTACACCCCTCAAAGCCAAACCATCACAGATACTACACGAGATCAAAGACAATAAGGCTCTCCGATAGCCAGACAAGATACGATCTAGGCCAAACAAAAGGACTTATGGTGCCACTATCATGACGATCATGGCCACACAACTGACAATTGTGGATCACTTAAGCGAGCAATCGAAGCCCTTATAAAACGGGGCCAACTGAGAAAATTCATAGCGCACAAAGACGGATGGCAAAAGTCACCCCCGGAGGTGGAAGAACGAGAAGATCGAGCGGAGCATGCAGGAACAATCAATACAATATCTGGAGGATTAGCCGCAGGAGGTTCATTAGGACGGGCTCGAAAAGCATACGCCAGAGAAGTATGCATAACGAGTCAGCCCCCGAATAAGAAATCGAAGACGGTACCCGTAGCAGCGATCACCTTTTTCGATGAAGATTCAAAGGATATAAAAACTCCTCATGATGATCCATTAGTCATCACAGTTAGAGCTGGGAACTTTGATGTAAAATGTGTCTTGATTGATAACGGAAGTTCTGCAGAAATCTTATTTTACGATGCATTCAAAAAGATGAACATTCCAACGGACCGTCTCCGAAAGATGGATGCACAGTTGTATGGGTTCTCCAATCATCCAGTTGCAGCTGAAGGTATTATCGCACTCCCAGTTGCGATTGGCACACCTCCGGCACAAGCCAACTTCATGCTTGATTTGTGGTGGTAAAGGTCCCCTCAGCATACAACGCCATATTGGGGCGACCAGCACTCAATCAGTTACAAGCTGTAGTGTCAACTTATCACCTCAAGATGAAGTTCCCCACATAACACGGGATTGGAGAGGCGAAAGGAGACCAGATTACAGCTCGTCGGTGCTACGTGACTTCACGCTGATCAAAGAACAAGGAAGCACTCATTATCGAAGACCTCCGGGAAGATATAAAGATGCAAAGGGGAGAACCAGTTGAAAATCTTGTAAGCATCAAAGTACATCCCGAAGAAGAAAAAAAGGATTCGGATTGGTTCAAATCTTAAGGAAAATACCAAGCTCGAGCTGGTGAACCTAAGAAGATTTGGTCCTGTGCAAGTTAGAAATCTCCGATCCAAAGGCAGCGACGGGAAAGTTATCTCCAAACTGGGAAGGACCCTATCGTGTTATAAAGGTGCTCAAACGAGGCTCCTATACACTGGGAACGCTTTCTGGAGAACCAATCCCTCGCACTTGGAATGCTAAGAATCTGTAAAAATATTACCAGTAGCGTCTTGCCTCGAGACAAGATACTTCTTTTTCAGGGGGATAAGGGTCCAGACCTTATCAAAACCCCTGTCTTTTAGGAGTTGTCTTTAGAAAGATGATTTCGAATAAATGGGTTGTTAAGCAATCCAGTGTAAACTTTATCCCATAAAGTTATTTCATTCAAACAATGTTATTGCGTGTTAAACATTCAGCAAAACATTCTGTCCGAACAGAGTGATGGCCGAACACTCTGCCCAAGCAGAGTGTATAACTCTTGGGTTTTATAAAAATACGAGAGAAGGCCAAATGGGTTAGCTACAGATCTAAGTCCGTGAAGAAACAAAAGTTCATGGTAGCACCGTCACTCCACCAAAGCTTTTGCTTCTTCGAAGTTTAGGCCGAGCGAGGGTGCTCGACTTCTTTGCCAACTCTTTAAGTGACGAATAAAGGGTTTGAGTCAAAGTAAAAATCAGTAATACTGTGTGAATGGTAAACACAAACCATGAGAAATACATAGTAAAGCATAATAGCATGAAATAAAAGATAAAGAGTTTTACAATAAGCCCTTGAAAGGGCATCAAAATTCTTTGTTTGAATAAACCAAAGTCTAACATCTAAGGCGTATGGGCATCGCCAGAAGGACCATCCCCTGGAGGGTGAGAAGCTGCAGCATCACCTGCCTCTAATGGCAGAACAGTCTCTCCAGATGGAGATATCACTGCAGGCAGAACGAAGCCATCCAAGGAGATATTAGGAAAGCGCTCGACGAACATCTCCTTAGCCTTCGCGAAGCCAAGCTCGTAAATCTCAAGGCCGTCATCCGCACGCTTCTTGAGCCATTCATCCTCGGCATTCCCATCAAGAAAGTTGAGGATGCCTTGATCACCAGCCTTCTTCACCTCTTTTCCCGCTCTCCTTTTTGCCCATTCCAGCCTCTTCTCCAAAGTCTCGATATGTGCAAGGTACTCAGTCTCTTGCTTACTAAGCTCTTCAGCACGACGAATGGCTTCCTTTGCCTTTTTTACGGCCTCCCTTTTCTGCTGAGCCTCCTCAGCTGCCACTTGCCTTGCCATCTCAAAACGAGACAACATTTTAGACCCGCTCGCATATATCTGGAATGAAGATTGGAACAATCAGCAAAACGGAGTCCGAAAGTAAATACAAAGGGAAGACTAAAAGAAAGAAACTCACTGTGTACACAGCCTGAGCAAAAGAACAGGCAAAGGTCTCATGAGTTTGGTTCTGGAAGATTTCCTTGTCCCGAGGAAGAACTCCGTGAACAAGGTGTTGCTCTGAAATCTGACTATCAGGCATCCCAACATCATCAGAACGAAGAGTCCATCTGGGATGAAAGATGGGATCCTCTTCGACGGACACCTTCTCTACAATCTACGGAGAGTGGTCAGGAGGAATAACCCTTGTCTTCTTGGGAGCAGGGGCAACTCTGCACTTGGTTGCTTTTCTTTCCTTTTTCCCTTGGCTTTCTGCAAAACACCAAGAAAGCCTCCTTGCGCTGCTTTTCCACTCCCGTTAGCCATTTCTGCGAAGGAGTTAGGAATCAATACAAGAGTATACATTGAAACAAAGAGTGAAACAAAAAAGCCTATTTAAAGCACACCTAGAAATGCGCTCTCAATAGGAAATGTGCTAGAGATAATAGGTGCAGGAGGAGGAGTTACAGCTCCAGTTGGAACACGCATTCAAGGAATGATCCTTGCCCATTCTAGTTGCTGCTCTAATAAGAGTTCATCAATGGAAAGCCCACCCCAAAGTTTGATGTGGCTAAGAATGTGTTTAGTAAGGTTGTTGGGAGCAGGCTTGCCAGGATTCTTGAAATCCTTACAGTAAGGATTCCATTCTCTGTCAAACGGAAGCTTCCCTTTATCAGAACGGCCAACGAAGAAGTATCTGAAGTGCCAACCTTTATTCGACTTTGGCCCCCCTTTTAGAAGTCGTTGCCTACTATGAATGTAGGTAGTACCATCCTGGACTGTTGGCGACTCCCTTGACGAAACAGATTTCAAAGAATACTTTTATAAAATCTGTTGCATCTGGTTTATAGCCTGAAGTCTGAACCAGATAAATGAGCCCAACAAGCTTCCTCCAGCCATTGGGAACAAGCTGACCTGGGGCCATGTAGTAATGCTTAAAAAAACGAAGAGTAAAAGGGTGAAGAGGAAGCCTGTATCCAAATTTCACTTGCTCTTCATAAATCCCAGTTTCATACTTCGTTCCGTAGTTGGCTGGTTCTTGCAAACCAGGAAGACGAGCGTACCAACCTACGGGAAGAGGATATTCCCGGAGAATTTCCACTAAATCTTCAGTGGACATTTTACTAGACTTCTCATCTGCCGTATACCAAGGCTTAGGATTAGCCTCATCTTCGGCTTGATCTTTTACATCACCTAAGACATTCTTGGCAAGCAAAGATGGAGAGGTTGAGAGGTTGAAGGCTGGGGAGGTTGAGAAGATGAATGAGGTAGTTGTTCTGACGATGAAGGTTGTGGAAGTTATGGATTTGAAGTCCCAACTTCACTACTTGAAGTTGAAACTCGATATGATCTCGAGGATGAACTACTGCTAATGACTACATTCTCTTTAGGAGAAGAAACTGATACTGAAGACTCGGACATGTTTTCTAAAAAAAAGAAACTACGAAAACTTGAAGTGCTGAACAGAAAGAGGGGAGGAAGAGAGACTTACTTGAAGAGAAGGATGCTTCCAAATGATTCGAGTGAGGTGAAAATGAAATGGAGATCTCCTTTTAAAGAGAAAATTCCAAATAACCTTTTCTTGGGATGCCCAACGGTTCATCTGACCCTTGCGTGTCACAAGCTAAGAGAATGGAAGTTTGAAAATTCAAAATTTCCAGCTCAAAGGTTTTAATGGCAAGAGGGACACGTGGACATGAACCGAGCATTCTGCCCGAGCAGAGTGCCGAAAAGCCGAACAGAATCACTTCCTAACACTCTGCCCGAGCAGAGTGCCAAACGTCGGAACAGAATCCCGTCCGAACACTCTGCCTGAGCAAAGTGACAATGGCCGGGCAGAATTCTGTCTGAATAGAATCCCGTCCGAACACTCTGCCCGAGCAGAGTGACAATGGCAGGGCAGAATTCTGTCCGAACAGAATCCTGCACTAACACTCTACCCGAGCAGAGTGACAACGGCCAGGTAGAATTATGTCCGAACATAATCCCGTCCGAACACTCTGCCAGAGCAGAGTGACAACGGTCGAGCAGAATTCTTTCCGAACAGAATCTCGTCCGAACACTATGCCCGAGCAGAGTGACAACGGCCGAGTAGAATTCCGTCCAAATAGAATCCCGTCCGAACACTCTACCCCAGCAGAGTGACCACGGCCGAGCAGAATTCTGTCCGAACAGAATCCCATCCGAACACTTTGCCCGAGCAGAGTGACAACGGCCAAGCAGAAGTCTGTCCGAATAGAATCCTGTCCGAACACTCTGTCCGAGCAGAATGACAACGGCCGAGCAGAATTCCGTCTGAACAGAGTCCCGACGAACACTCTGCCCGAGCAGAGTGCCCAACGGCCGAGCAGAATTCGGTCCGAACAAGAATCTCGTCCGAACACTCTGCCCGAGCAGAGTGACAACGGCGGAGCAGAATTCTGTCCAAACAGAATCCCGTTCGAACACTCTGCCCGAGCAGAGTGACCACGGCCGAGCAGAATTCTATCCAAACATAATCCCATCCGAACACTCTGCCCGAGCAGAGTGGCAACGGCCGAGAAAAATTCCGTCCGAACAGAATCCCGTCCGAACACTCTGCCCGAGCAGAGTGACCATGGCCAAGCAGAATTCTGTCCGAACAGAATCCCGTCCGAACACTGCCAAGCAGAGTGACAACGGCCGAGCATAATTCTGTCAGAACAGAATCTCGTCCAAACACTTTGCCAGAGCAGAGTGACAATGGCCGAGCAGAATCCCGTCCAAACAGAATCCCGTCTGAACATAATCCTGTCCGAGCAGAACTCTGTCCGAGCAGAGTGACAACGGCCGTCCGAACAGAATCCCGTCCGAGCATAACCATGTCCGAACAGAACCTTGTCCGAGCAGAGCACTCTTTGGATTTTTGAATTGTTAGACAAACAAATTCAATTCTGTTTTTGGCATATTTCGCTACCACCAGTGAAAAAAGTGTCTTCCACCCGCTTCATTAACACTGGTAAAAGCAGGGGGCATATGATATAGCTAAGAATATCTCTCCATTCTACGGGTAACACGTGGCGGTAATGACACGTAAGCCGTACTGGTTCATTACTGATATGGCACTTACCATGTCAATCTCCGAGCAGAATCCTAAAGAGACTCTGACTCTATCAGCTAAGATTGATATAAGATCCTCTAGGATCTTAATTAGATTCTGATTGGAGTTGGTCAAAGCCCAGTCCTACTAGGATTTAACCTTCTACCACTATAGAGCACTCAGAGCACATCAAGGTAGCATCCCGGAGTAGCTGTCTACCCGACTGGCTGAGGTAGCATCTCGGATGAGTCGTCTACCTAGCAGAAGAGGAGTTGAAGAGCTCCCTGGTGGAGATAGTGTCCCAGAAGAGTCACATATCCCTGCAGGATGCTACACACTCTGGAGAGTGGGTTGAAGCATGTTCCACGTTCATGGCGGGGGCGCATGGTATGGTGAATGAGTGTGATGCCTGGGGGGCATGTAACATGATTGTGGCGCATGGGTGCGATGAAGTGCATATGGTGCCGAGGGCACGACTTTGTGATAGAGAGCCTATGGCACGACTGTATCAGTAGCGCTACGCTTGGGCGCGACGGAGTATGTAAGGCACTTTAGTGTGACAAGGAGCCAGGGGCACGACTGTATCAGTGGCGCCGGGTATGGCATGGCAGAGTGTTGGAGTGCGGCGCCTTGATGCCGACAATAGGGGTCGCGGAGTGACGTTCGACGCGATAGGGGTCACAGAGTGACGTCTGGCATGACGGAGGTTGCGGATTGAGGTCGGGAGATGGGGGTTACGGAGTGAAGTTTGGGCGATGGGGGTCACAGAGTGAGGTCCGACGCGACCGAGGTCGCGGAGTGACGTCTGGGCGACGGGGGTCGCGGAGTGAGGTCCGGGCGCGACGAGGTTGCAGAGTGACGTTCTGCGCGACGGGGATCGCTGAGTGACGTCTGCCTCGAAGGGGGTTACAGAGTGACGTTCGGGCGACGGGGGTCGCGGAGTGACGTCTGGAACGACAAGGGTCGCGGAGTGACGTTTGGCGCGATGGGGGTCGGGGAGTGACGTACGGTCCCTTGAAGAGTAGTGCAGATGCTAAGGAGATAGGCCAAAGGCCTACCCTTGGGGAAAGGCCAAGGCCAACCTTGAGGGGAGGCCGAGGCTGACCCCCAAGGGGAGGGCAAGGCCGACACCAAGGGGAAGGCCGAGGCCGAGGCCTACCCCAAGGGGAAGGCCAAGGCCCACTTCCTTGGGCAAGCGTCAAGGTGCGCCGATGGGCGACGTGCGACGGTTGGTGCGTGATGAGCAGTCGCGCAATGATGAGTTTCTTGGTGACGAAGTCACGTAGAAAAAGTGAGAAGTGCACATGACTTGAGCGTGCACATTTTGACTGGTTGCACATATACACATTGTGTCTTTATTGCTTCTCAAGTTTCTACATTGTTAGCCATCTCTGACATAAGCATCGGAGCGTTCCCCTGCCAGAACCCCACCCGGCGGTCACTCCGTGTTCTCTTTTGCAGGCCTGATTTCTGGTGTGGTTCTCGATTCAATTTTTAGCTGCAACAAATAGTAAGTAAAATGAAAGTACCAGTGAGGGAGAGCCAAAATAAACACTTTGTGACCTTTAGAATTACTTCTTGACTTACGCTCCAATCCAACTGGTTACTATGTTCCTCCATTTTTCATTTTCTTCAAACTCAGATTTCATGTTTGGATACTTTTTTTCAAATTTTTTTTGAGAAATAGCAAAATCAAACATTCTTCACCAACTCCTTGCAAATGTTACTGGAATTCATCTCACTCACATTGGCATATCAATGTGTTGAGAATTATATTTTCTCAAAAAAAAAAAGTAGAGGTGATTATACACGATTCTTCAATTTTAATTCATTGTGTATAATTATCCCGGTATTATAAAAGTAGTTTGTGAACATGCTAATAAATGTTTATATGTTTGTATTACAAGAAACGTTTTTGATAGTTTCAAAATCATAAAAGCAAAAACAAAGAAAATGGCCAACCACGGGTGTTAGTTTCACCCATAAGAAATAGGTGTTGGTTCGAATACACAAGGACCAGGTGTTGTTCATGGAAATTTCCACATGTATGTAATCATGGAATCAACCAATTTAATAGGCACAAAACCATCGTCTTGTGGAGGTGATGACGTAGTTGAGGATCAGATGTTGATCAAGGTGGTACAAAGAATTCGTTAAGAGACTTTTAGTTTTAAAAAACAATAGGGCAAATTACACTTATATCCTTGAGGTTAAGGTGTAATTACAGTCAAGGACACTGAGTTTCAAAATGTAACATTCGTGACCAAAAAACTCTAATTTTGTAACACTTGTGTCCATCCGTTAGGGTTCCGTCCAAAAAGTGTATTTTTTTGTGATGTCATCGTTATGTATTTTCAAAATGGCAATACTGCCCTTTTTATTGCAGTTAATGGTTTAAATTACAGGTAAGAACAATAATTTGGACAAATTACACTTATGTCCAACATAATGGTTTAAATGTTCAAATTAGGATTAAGGTTTTTTAGGCAAGTACACTTATGTCCAATATAATGGTTTAAATGTTCAAATTACGATTAAGGTTTTTTAGGCAATACACTTATGTACAATATAATGGTTTAAATGTTCAAATTAGAATTAGGGTCCGATTGGATCACAGAATTAGCCTTGGAATTGAAGTAGATTTTAGAATTGGACCTTAGGAATTACAATTCTGCTGATTGGACGACTTATTTGGAATTGGAATTACAATTCACTCCCAATTCCATGAAATTAAAAACAGACTTTAAAGCCCATAGTCCAATTCCACAGGCCCAACCTCAAATTTGCAATTCCAGCCCACTCTTCATTTCCGTCTCTCAGCTCGCAACTCCCCGACACTGGTTCTCTCATCTCTGAGCTCTCTTCCTTCTCTTTTGTCTTTGATTCAATCTCACCATGGCAACGACCATCTTCCTTCTCTCTTCTCTTTGACTCAACCTCGCCATACCAGCGGCAATCTACTGTGCCGATAGCGCCGGCTATGATCTAGTATTTTGACGACGACGGTGGCTTCGACGATACTCTTTTGACGGCTCTAGTACCAGCTCTTTGCAACCATGTAAGTATACTTCTTGTAATCTGTACTGTCTTCAATTTGGAGAACATATTGCTAATAACCATTTCGTATCTCTTTGTGCCAAATTGGGATGCTCTAAAAAATGCACATCAATTGTTCGACGAAATTGTTACAAATCGTTTATCATCGTTGATGTTTGCTAGTTGGTCATGAATGTGGTCGCCTATAGGTGTCGGCAAGTATAGATTGGTATGCATCTAGACCATCAGTAAGTATAGATTGGTATGCATTGTGACCATCGTTATCTCTTTATGCCAAATTGGATTGCCTGTAGTTAGTTTCACCTGCCTGGTGCTTTAGTGGTTGACCTTTGGAACAAAGGCAGAGACTAGATGGTTAGCTTTAGTTCTCATTTACGCTGGGGATGGGAAGATTCTCGGATGATGAGGACAAAATCATCTATTTCCTCTCAGTTGATTGACGATCTTTATTTTGGCTAGCCTATCTTGGTTATTGATTCGATCTGGTTTGCTTGGTTTCATCATATCCAAGTTTGTTGCCTTTATGACTGTACTGTGGGCTTCCACATCTTGCCTTTCTGGGTTGGATCTTTGTTCCTATCAGCTCCCCTTCGTTTCTTTTATGCTGTTCTACGTCTTCTTGTGGTGTGTTTTCAGTGTCCAATTTGTGTTGTAGCTTAGGCTACTCTGTGGCTTTTAGTCCCAGAGAAAGAGAGTTGAGGTTCATAGTGATAGTAGTGTTTTTCTGACATTTGTAGCTTGTGGGTGGGCAGATCTCAGCGAGATCAGTTCAGTGCACCCTTCCTACATCTTGCATGATATTGCGATGCAGTAACCGTCCTTGGTGTTTTTGTTTTGTCAATCACGGATCTGGTTGATTGGGTGTAGGGGGTATCTTGCATTGGCAGAATTGATGTTTCAACCTATCAGCTCTCTTACATTCAGTGTAACCAAACTAATGTTTGACACTTGTACGTTTGTTCTTATTACTCATATCTGGGCGAGTTTCAGACAGCAGTTTTTGAGATGAAAATATGTCTTACCTAGTTATACCACAAGATTAACAGGACCTATGAGTTTGAGATACATGCTTTGGCAACTTGTCGAGAAGAACCAAGTCGCGTATCGGGTAAAGTGGCAGGAAAGAACAACAACAATATGGCTAGAAAGGCCACTTACAGTGTTCGACTTGGGTTTGAAGAGCTTAGTGACTGTGGTCTACTTTCGAAGTCTTGAGCTTCGGCCGAGTCTAATCTGCTTTCATGCAATTTTGAAGACCAATATTGCAGGGCTGAGCAAAGAGGATGTTCAACAGAAGAGAATGACAAGTGTTATGCGTGTGTACCTGTCTCTTTCTGAGGAGATGGAAGGATTTTCATGGGTATGGCAAACAGGCCACTGAGTATATAACCTACTATTAGCTCCAAGCCAAACAAACCATAAGCCCATCAGGAGCTGACTTGTTCATGCTTGGCATAAAACTGTTGGTAGGATAGGAAAAGAAGAAAAAGGAGAAGCCATGCCATTATAAGCCCTACAAATTGTAGATTGCTTGATCAAGTCTCTCTATAATCTTATTTATTTATTCTTTTGGTAGAGAGTATGCTTGATCAACTTCGAGAAAGTTCATGCTTCAAGAACTTCAAAAAAAATTATATTCTATTGCTAACGAATTTATTCACGACAAATGAGGTACATTGTTTTTCAGTTTCTTGAGCAGTGAATGATCCTCATGAGAATGGAGGAAACAAACTTGATTGTTGACCATAATACTAGCACTAGCATAAACCATTCTTGGAAACCGACGAGTTTTGATAAATTTGTAGATTCATAGCATGGTGGACAGAGGCCTTCTTTGTTTTTATGATGCAAGCACCTTTACTAAAGTACTAGCTTCATTCTTCATTCAGCTTTTTTTTCCCCCAACTTTCTGTGTTTGATCAATAGTGTAATGTAAGTAAAAGTTACTCTTCTAGATATCTATATGTAATGATGAAGAGTTTTGATTGTATAGTTACATTTCCTATTTGTTATAGCTATCTGTCCCTTGAAGCACCAACCTTATCATTATACCCTGCAGGATCAAGTTCCTTCTTTTCCATCAGAGACTGGTTTGACTGGTTGTATCTATAGTTGAAGAAGAGCTTGGAGCACCCGTGAATGATATATTTGACTGGTTTGACTTTGAGCCGATAGCTGCTGCTAGCCTTGGTAATCTCGAGTTAATTTTATGTCAAACATTTTAGATTGTGTTAAGCTTTAATTGTCAAATCTGTCATCTAACTTTTCCACTTATAATTAACATCGATTATGAAATGATATCGTATGCTCTATAATTCAGTTTTCATTTCTATGTATTGATAAATATATTTGCTCTTACGTGCAGAATTATTATGTGATATGGATAATTTTACGTTAAGAACCTTTTCATCAAACAATAACGACGAGGATGGCAATATGCTAGCGAAAAGGAGAAGGTTAGTTTTACAAGGAATTGGAGTCACCGTGGCATCTTTAGGAATTTGGTATCATGAAAAATATATTGAGAAACAACCTACTGATAACTTAGACATGCTAAGGGAGCAAATGTTGAGGCGTTTATACAACGAAAGTGATGATAATTGTTATGACCAGTTACGTGTAAACAAAAAGTCATTTGCTAAATTGTGTGATATCTTACGTAAGAAAGGAGGGTTGCGTGATTGCGGGCGTGTATATGTTGAAGAAGCAGTAGCCATATTTCTACATGTTCTTGCTCACAATACTAAATTTCAGGTTATAAAAGGATTTTACATTCGTTCTGGAGAAACTATTAGTAGGCAGTTTGGCAGAGTGTTAAAGGCAGTTCTTAAGTTGACGGACGATTATATAAGTATCAAGGAGGCAAACTTAGAAGCTGTGGAAGATGAAAAATGGAGATGTTTTAAGGTGAGAAAGACAACCTATAAGATTATAGACATTTTATATTACTTCTTATAGTCAATTTAATGTGAAATTTTTTATGCTTTTACTTAGAATTGTCTTGGAGCCTTAGATGGAACATACATTCCTCTTACCGTTCCTCACCAAGATCAGGGTAGATACAGAAACAGGAAGCAACAAATTGCGACTAATGTGTTGGGAGTTTGTGATAAAAACATGAAAATTGTTTATGTGTTACCTGGATGGGAGGGATCTGCATCAGATTCTAGGGTACTGAGGAATGCCCTAACTCGACCGCGCCCCTTTATCGTACCACGTGGTATGTCATTTATTTGTGTTTTTCAGTACTAGAGAGACTTTAGATGGATTTATTAAAGTCTAAGGAACGCAAATATTACAATGTAGGAAAATATTATTTAGTTGATGCTGGATATGCAAATGGACCTGGTTTTCTAGCTCCTTACCGTTCAACACGTTACCATCTTAATGAATGGGCAGCTAGTGGGAATAATCCAACTACTTACAAAGAGTTGTTTAATCTTCGTCACTCAACTACAAGGAATGTGATTGAAAGAACATTTGGGCTGTTGAAGAAACGGTGGGCAATTCTTAGAACCGCGTCATTCTTTGATGTAAAAACACAGGTGATATTATGAGTGGTAACTTGTTGGTTTATATATATGTGCGTGTGTGTGCATACATATATAGCATATAACAGGTTACAATCTGATTTCTTTTGTCATTTGTACTTTGTATTTTAGGTTCGAATAATCAATGCATGTTGCATTTTGCACAATTTCATACGAGAGGAGCAAATTAAACAAGAAACAAGATTATTAGTTGATGTTGATGCTGAATTAGCAGCTGTTCAAATTCCAGATGACACGGGCAATGAGGAAGTGATAAGATCTGTCCAGCTTACGCCTGAATGGACAGCATTTAGAGAGAATTTAGCAAAGGGCATGTTCGCTGAATATCAAGCTAGGCATAGACGGGGAGTTTGATATAATAGCTAATTACATATCTGAATTGTTATTTCTTTAGCAGCTATTTTGTTATTATTGTATAACTCATCATATCTTTACTATCATATATTAGAAATGTTCTCTCTTTAGGAACTATTTTTTTGTTGAAACGACGTAATATGTGGTGCATTCTATGGAGCTATGGTGTATTTATGATGGTTGTTAGTTGAATGTTTTTGAGCTGGGTATGTGATAGTGTTGACTGATGTTATCTTTGAAGAACAAAAAAATGGGCTTATTTTTCTATTTTATACTTAGTCGTCATATGTGCATTTATCTTAATGGACTCATTTTTTTCGTTTTGTACATGGTTCTCGTCTGTTTATTTTCTTTCCTTTTCTTTTGCTCTTGTTGGGTGGGGTTCCTTGGAGTGGAGTATGATTTGATAAGAAAAACAAACTATTTATCTTTTATTTTTTGACTTTAACTAATCAATTCTTAATTCAATCATTTGTGCTAACCAATCAATGGAATTACAAATTTTATTCAATTCCAAAGCAATTCCAATTCCTATGGAATTGGAATTGAATTGCAATTCCCAATTCTAATTCCAATTCCATTTGCCAATCGGACCCTTAGGGTTTGTATGAAAACCCTAATTTTCAAATTAGGTTTTCAAATTACCGCCGGCGACCAATCTTCTGCCGGCGTCGCCCCCATCGCCGGTGACGTCGCCTTTCCCCCTCCATCTCTTCTTTCCCCCCACCTCGCCCCCCACAGCAGCCCCTTCCCTCGCCTTATGCCGGCAGCTCCATCGCCCCACGCCGCCGCACAAAGTAACGCACCCTTAATACTCACCACACTCGCTGCCGCCACCAACGAGACCGACCTCTACTTTCACCCGCCATCACCACCTCCACTTCAGATCTGACCCAGATCCCCTTTCTATCTTCATCTGGGTTCAAGCCATGGCGGGCCGAGGATGGGGGAGGAAGATAGGATGAAGCGCCGGTGACGAGGGAGGAAGACGAGGTGCAGCGCCGGTGATAAGGGAGGAAGACGCGGTGCAGCACCAGTGACGAGGGAGTTCAGACGGGTTGCGCAGGGGAAGGGGGAGGCAGACGGGGGTGTGGCACCGGGGAAGAGGTTGTGGGCATGACGGGGTGACGGGGAAAGGGGAGGCAGACGGGTGACAGAAAGGGGGGAGGGGTGGCGCGGGTGGAGCTTGAAAGAAAGAAATTGGGTTGGGGGTGGTGTGGGAAATGGGGTGGGGGGGGGGAAGGGTGTTGGGGGGTGGGGGAAAGGTTGAAGTAATGGCATTAAAAAAAATAAAGATTCAACTAAGGGGTAATTGTCTTTTCACAAAAACTGTTAGGGTTTTTAAGATTCCGTTTGGTCAACGGACATAAGTGTAATTTGTCCAAACTATTGTCCTTACCTGTAATTATACCCTAACCTCAGGGACATAAGTGTAATTTTCCCAAAACAATAATAAACATTGTTGAACACAAAGCGGTTCAAGACACTGCAAAAGAGAAAATAGTGACAACATACTATTAAAAGATGGATAAAAACATGACGCCAATTCGCAGCTATGTCGAGTTGCCAAAAAAGATATAATCCGAGTCAGCTGTCAGATGTACAAAAGTGCGATACAACGAGGGTGGAGTAAGGGCAGAGAACAAGGATTCCCGGACAGGCCGTGATGAGTGGCAGTACTGTGGATACGAGGGCTGAGATGAACATGGCCGATAGTCGACAGTCCAAGTTAAGGTCCAATGTCACGGTCGATGTTACGTCCAATGTCAGGGTCCAATTGCGTTTCTCTCTCCAAAATTCAATAGCTCTGTATTCTAGAGTGAGAAAGTGTTTTATATCAAGTGAAAAAATTCTGGTGAAAAATGAAGTCCAGGGTCCTCTATTTATAGGCAAAAGTATGACTGTATCATCAGTTGCCACGTGTCGTTTTCAAGTGTGACACGTCACCAAGGGGGTCCACACATATTGATGCTCTTTTGGACTATCGGTTCCCATATTTGTGCTGCCTGCCCCACACAGCATCGCTCTACCTATTTGAAAAGACGAAGCATACAACGTCGGCATGATCAGAGTAAGCCCTTGCCCTAGCCACTGATCTGAAGCCCTTATTGTATCCCACAGGGGCGTGTCAAGAGATGTGGAGAGAACCTGACAGTGGCAGGAGAGTGTGCATGTGCCTGACTATCAGGCAGACTAGGCATGATGCCCTTCGAAGAACTACTCCCACCTCGGAGTGACCCAAGGGTCATCGTCTTAGGGGCACTGACAGTTATCGATGACGTGAGTGCGACGTGGTTGTAACTCAGGCGCGCCTAGTGTCATGCACGCCACCGTAGGCAGACATAGCTTATGTGGTAGCGAGCCTATCTCGCTACGAAGGGTCCTCATGTCAGAGCACACGAATGAAGCCCTTCAAATTGCTGCACACTCTGGAGAGTAGGTCAAAGCACGTGTCCACATCCACGGAAGGGCGCATGGTGTGGTGAACAAGTGCAGTACCCCAGGCATGTAACATGAGAGTGGCGCATGGGTGCTACAACCTCTGCTACGAGACTGTGCCCGGGGCACATGATCTAAAAGCGGCACACGGGCGTGGTGCCAGGGCACGAGACATGAGGGTGGCGCACGGGCGCGGTGCCAATGTCACAAGACATGAGAGTGGCACAAGGGCGCAGTGCCAAGGGCACGAGACATGAGAGTGGCGCACGGGCCCTATGATGTCTGTCGCAAAAGTAGGCCAGGGGCACGTGACCAATGAGCAGCACGTGGGCACGCACGACGGTTGTCACGTAAATGGGAGTCATGTCAAGGGCATGTGACGCGTGAATGACGCATGGGCAAGGAGTCGGGTGTCGCGGAGTAGGCGTGAGGGCAATGGTGGGTGTCGTAAAGACGGCTCGCGAGCATGGATGATAGGTATCATAGAGCCGGTACACAGGCGACGGTGGGTGTTGCGGAGCGTGGGCTACGGGTACCACAGAGTTGGCACGCGGACGATGGCAAAAATCGAGGAAACAGTGCACGACCGCGGGCAACAGGGCACTGTAGAGTCGGCGCACGAACACAAGCAACAAATGTCGCAAAGCGAACGAACAGGTGATGGCAGCGTTGCAGACATGGCGCACGGTTGCGGGCTGAGTCAAGGCTGACCCCATGGCCAAGATAAACCCCAGGGCTGAGCTAAGGCTAACCTTAGGGCCGAGGCACCCATGGGGGTCGAGGCCGAGGTTGAGGCTTCCCACGAGGGGCCGAGGCTGAAACTTCCCACAAGGCCGAGGCCAAGGCTGTGATAGGCATGGAGCATGCGACGCTGCTTTATTGTGTCAAGGTGGGGTAGTTCGTGTTCTCAAAATGACAAGGAAGAAGTAGTGGGTAAGACCGTGTGGTGGACTGACTAGGGGGTTACAGTCATCACGGGATACCGTGACAGCACCCGGGGCAGTGCCTCAGAACGCGGTGGCCGCGCTAGCACCGGTAGAGGAGTCGGGGCGTACCTCTGATTTTTTATGATGGTGTAGTGGTCTGGAGCTAAGTAAGAGCAATACTTTGTTGACGGAAAAAGGGGCAGTGCCCAACTGGCTGCCCCAGGAGATATGGAGAGAGTTGGGTTCCCAAGTGGCCGGTGGAGTGTTCGTAGTGCCTTGGAGTGGCTCATCAATGGGTGAGAGCCCCATGGTGCCGTTATTGTATGTTCGAGCTCTGAGCGGGGAGGTTGCCCCTATTTATGTCGCCGAGGTACTTGTTGACCCTACTAGTCAAGAGACAGGATATGCCGTGGTTGCCTGTGGTGTTCAAGGCCCATAATATGATGCTGGTAGTGTGGGATTTTTAGTGCAGTTACATGTTAGAGGGCTCACTCTGGTGAGAGTGGTTAAAGGCATTAGGGCTGGTGTTGACTTTAGAGGTGACTGCCAGACGGATAAAGTTGGTTAGGGATATGAGGGGCTTGACGTTGTTGCTCTCTGGGTTGATTTCTCAGACACACACCTTCATCACCGAGTTTGGAGAGATAGGGTCAACGCTACTAGATAAGATGATGTTGACTGTGTTGCATATGCATGGGACATATGATGCATGTGCACTACGACTGACGGTGCAGTAGCTGGTGCTGCTTAATGTGATGCTCGGTATTCTGGCCGGTGGATCAAGTACTTCTTCGACACTACCGGGGTAAAAGGGGCCGTCTGTAGATTTTCACATGGGTCTGTATTATAGGGACTAGAGATATGAGTTAGTGGCATTCCTCGCCATGTTCCTGTCGAGATATGTATTTTGTTATCTTTATTTTTGCATTGCTTATGGTTGTATCTCCGCTATCTTGCCATTTGTAGTATGTCAATCCTTTACTTAGAAATTTTTTGGCACTTCGAGAAGTCATCGTAGCCACACTGTCATGCACTGCACCTTATGTTAAGAATAGGGTAGGGCGGTTATAATTAATGCTATATTGTCTGCACTTATAGGTTTATATTTAAGAGGATGCCTAAGGATGGCATTACCCTGAGGGTGTTCCTACTTGCTATCAGGATGGCGAGGGGCAGTCGTGTTGGTTTGGGCCCCCATATACTTGGGCGCATTATATTCACGCCTGGATCAGTTTTTCAATGACGTGTAGAGGATGTATGGGTGATATGACATGTCAACGTATGTTGACTGGATGGTTTTACAGAGATATTTTCAGGAGTGCAACATAGACTATCGGTAGGCAGGGTATCCCCTGGTGCATCCCACGCTGATGACGGGTACGGTGACCCGCCCGTGTAGACTATCACGATAGGTGCCCATCTGGTATAGTGCCAGGTGTGTATTTGCTAGGCGAGTAGCAAGAAGCTCGGTTACAAGCTGGAGACGATATTTGACAAGAGGGATGAGTGCCTTGCACGTCTGTACGTCGATATGCATTCTTCATACAAGACTCTTCCATGGTTGTACATGCAAGACATCAGGTTACGGCTGGATAGGAGAGTCGAGTTGATAGAGCTACAAGTCTCCCTGTTGGTAGCCAACTTCCCATGGTGGCTCCCTGTGATGACTACGATACAAAACAGGCAATGACGAGATGCTATGTAGCGAGGTATAGTCCAGATTGCCAATCACTGGCCTTTGGTCAGGACGTGGACCCTCATGTGGCTATGTTAGGCCGTGGAGTGTCGAGACAACCTTTCCATATACTATACTTGATGGGGCATGAGAATGGCCAGTGCCAACAGAGGATTTGACGAGACCTGGTACGCTATCAACTAGGATAGTGATGGTAGAGTATGCAAGATAGTGGGAGCAACTGAGGGCTACTTTTGCAAAGTGGTTATCCCAGCCGTCGTCTAATAGGCAGAGGGTAAATATCTATTCTGGTGATATCAGCACAGGGTGCAAGGTAGTCGGCATGTCTGCACTGCTTATTGGTGGTTCCTGTTAGTTTAGATAGGGATATAGAGGATGAAACCGGGCAGGGGTGATGTTGAGGAGGTTGCTTTTGCTGATGAGCCGCTGGTCCATGTGTTGAAGATGTCGTGTCCCTGCAAGGGTCCCCTTTTGACATTGAGAGTGGGGATGATGATGAGGGCACAATGGGTAGGCAAGAATACTTTGGCCACCAGAGGACTTGGGCCAAAGATGCCGCGAGAGGTATTGGAGGAATCCGACTCTGAGGTTACAATTTTCTCTTCGATTTCTTTGTATAGTTGTCATGTATTATGGTAGTTATGTTCTGACATCACTTCTTGTTTACTTGGCAGGGGTAGATGATGCTAATGGTGAGTCATGCTATACGACCGAGGATACCAAGACTTCCAAGGAGACCGAGGCAGCTGGTGCTGAGGCAACAGACGAGGTCGGGGCGATGGTTCCCAAGGTGGCTGAAGAGGTCAAGGCCATGGATACTGAGGCAGTCAGAGGTCGAGGCGGCGGAGTAGGTGACAGAATATTTTGTAGAGCTAGACAATCCTCTGAGTCTATCGCCTATCGCAGAGGAGACAGCTCTGAGTCTGTCGCCTATCGCAGAGGAGACAGCTGAGGCTTTATACAGCGGCCAAGTGGGCGAATCCCAGATGTTCAACGGGGGTGACTAGTGGACTTGTAGAGAGATAGATGTTTCAGTAGGGGGTCGTTATGAGCCAGCGACTACACAGGCCATGGCTACAAGTCCGGTGCCATGGTAGAAGGCACTCGCTCAGTCGATTATGGAGGCTCCTCGGGATACATTATCAGAATCAATGGCTGATGTCGGTGCCACGCTTTTGGCGATGCACTCACTGTCGGCAAGAGGACTATAGCGGAGTTCCCTACCCCTCTCTCAGCTGGTCACGAGCATACATTAACTGGTGATGCCAGAGAAGGATCTTCAGTTGGGCGGTGGACAGGGCACCGTGGAGGGCACTGGGTTGTATACTGAGGTAGTGTGCCGGCCAGAGATGATCAAGGCGACACACCCATAGACCTTTGGAGGGTATATTGATGTGCGAGGCGCATTATTTTTGAGGTGGCATACACCATATTCGTGGAGTGGCTGGTTACCCTGGGCAAAGTGCTGACGTCGGGCTGGACTTCAGAGGTCATATCACAGTATCCTTCTGACCTCTCACTATTTGTGGCTCTTGGGTTCTAGTTGGAGTGATTGCTGACTACATTAGATTGAGGAGTCAGAGTGTCGAGGCAACAGGGGGTTAATTTTTTTTAGGTGCCCAGGAGGTCTTGTTGCAGAATCAGAGGAAGGCACTTAATGTCAAGGGGACAGAGGTGACCAGCCAAAGGATGAAGGCTGAGGGGGAGGTGCAGAGTTACAGGTATTGCTTGAGGAGGCAAACAAACGGCTGATTGAGGCTGGAAGTCAGCAGACAGATATGGAAAGACTACATGCCAATTAGGATGCCAGGTGGTCTGACCTCCAGATACAATAGTGAACATTGGAGGCTTACACTTCCGACCCAGTTGGAGTGTTGCTTGCTCCCCTACCTTAGATAGCTTGTACTTTACATTTTCTTGTAGGCATTGAGCCCGATAGTGGCCTGCAAACCTTGAGTTGTATTCATTTTGATTAAGGTGATATTGCAATCGTATGTTTCCTTTGCACCTATACTTGTTATTGTGTGATGTTTATCTTTTGCTGCACTTAGATGACTTACGTGTGTAGATAGCTTCCAGTTTTCGTTCCTCCCTCCCCGCTCGTAGCACGATATTTAGTTAAGAAAGGGGGAAATAAAAGTGTACAGGTGTATATAAAAGTTGAGGCAAAAGAATGATATTGCATTGATAGTATTGAGGCCAAAATGTCATTACATGAGTGAAGTTAGAACTTGTAATAATCAACAAAAGTTACAAGCCTATAAACAAGTATGCATGTATAAAAATGCTATTTTGGTTAAGTGTTCTAACCTTTGGGCGGGCAGGGTTGGGAAGAGCAACCTGCATCTGACTATGCATAGTAATTATTCAGGTACCGACCATTGATAAGGGCTATGATTTGTCCATCTTGGGGTTGAGTAGGAGGTAGGATCCTTTGTCTCTGACTACATGCACTTAAAAAGGACCTTTCCAATTTGGTGTGAACTTGGGGGCTGACATGTTGGCGGGTACATGCTTTGCAGCTTGAAGGACAAGGTCACCTTCAAAATATGTCTATGGTTTGACTGACTTCCCATAAGCTGTTGTAAGATGCTCATGATACTTCTTTATTTGGCACAAGGCATTGGCTCTTCTTTCATTAAGACCCTCAAGGGCTGCCATTCTGGTTTATTCTTCCTTGAGACCATTGCACAAGGAGAGTCTGGCAGAGGTGACTATAATCTCGACTGGTACCACACACTCATCTAAGTAGACCAGGAAGAAGGGCATGGCCTTTGTTGTTGTGTGCTTGGAAGTTCTATAAGCCCAAAGTGCCATACTTAGCTTCTCAAACCATGACCCAATCGCATCATGGATCATTCAAACGAGGAGTAGAGTTTTGTTAGAGGCTTCAGCCTGACCATTGCCCTAGGGATAGTAGGGAGTTGATGTAGCATGATTTATGTGGTACCCCTCCATAAGGGCTCGAACCTCCTTGTTGATGAATAGCTTACTGTTGTCTGAGACTGAGATGATACACTGGGGAATGCCAAAACAACAGAGGATATGGTCATGCAAAAAGTTAGAAATGACTCCTCCTGTAGCCCTCCTAAGAGGTATGGCTTTGACCCACTTCCTAACGCGTTCAATCGCGACCATAATCCATATGTGACCTTTGGACAATAGGTGGATAGGGCCGATGAGGTTGAGAGCCCAAGAGTGAAATGGCCAAGGGGACAGGATCATGCAGAGGTCAGATGTTGGCGTGTACATCTTGTCATCGTGCCTTTGGCAAGGCTCACAGTGTTGGACATAAGAGACAGAGTAGGACTCCATAGTCGGCCAGTAATACCCCAACCTTAGTAATTTTGAATACAGTTTCTGAGAGCCTTGATGCTCACTATAATCACCATTGTGCACCTCATTGATCACCTGTACTACTTGGGCACCCTACAGGCATAGCAGAGTGCACCCAAAAAGCCTTTGTGAAATAACTCGCCTTCTGTCACAAATAAGATGACTGATTTCTATTTGATAGACTGGGTTGAACTCCGATCAGGGGACAAAATCTCATGGGATAAATATATGAACTGTTGGCGCCAGTCACCCTAGATGTTGATTATAAGAGCTTTTGCGTTGTTCGGTGCATATAGGCATTTGGGACAATCCCGCTAGATATCTAAAGTGTCATTGGCCATGGATGACCGAAAGAGGCCCATGTACTAAAGGCGACGGTATAGAGGGGGACCATCGAGGCCGCAACATTTCTGATGGTCGAGTTGAAGTTTTTATTTTGCTATTGTAGGTGCCAAACACTTGGCTAGAGTGCCTTCGAGACAATGTATGTACTAAAAATCTCCCAACATCAAAAAGTATGTGAAGGTAGAGGCATAAGCAAGAGATGATGTCTTGAGTTGGTCAACAATTAGCTACCTCCAATCATTTGAGGTAGAGTCCTTTAGGACTAGGTTTAAAGTTGTACAGGGTTCGATCCTCTTGATGATGATTAGCATTCGTTCTTCACCGTTGACTTCTATGTTTGACACGATCTTGGCCAAGTTGTCCATATGTCTATTGTGGCACCTGTTGTGATGTTCATATTGGATATGACTAAGTCTTCCTTCTAAGTGTTGTACTAAGGCAGGATAAGGTGTTAAGGATGGTTCCTTAACTGCGAACTCCCCATCAGCCTGCTTCATGATCAAATTTGAGTTTCCATTTCCACACAGTGACTTGGCCCTCATGTTGTTGGCCAGCATGAGGCTAATAATAAGTGCCTTGTACTCAGTTTGTTGCTAGACACCGGGAGTGCAAGCTTGAAGGATAAAGAGGTGACAACACCATTCTGGCATCAAAAGACTATGTCGGCACCCCCTTGTCCAAAGGGTGCTCCGTTGGGACCTTGGCTAGTGGCTGAACCGTTGAATTCAAGTGTCTATAAATCATTGATGTCGGTGACCAGGGCTTTTTCTCCCCAGGTAATTGTTCCAATGTCGGCTCATAATGCTGGCATGGAAAGAAGGACAGGAGGTCAGCAAGAGCTTGACTCTGTAGAGATATAGATTCTTGATCATCAGGCGGAACTTGGCCAGGAGTAGCAGCCAGTGGGTGAGTAGTCCAGACAGGGTAGTGCGGGTGAGCATGTATCGAAGTGGATCGGTCTTGGTGACAACTGTGATATGATGCACCAAAAAATAGTGTTTGAATTTTAGTGAGGCGTATACCAAGGCTAGATAGTGCTTTTTGAGCTTGAAGTAATTGACTTTGGGTTTCTTGATCGTTTGACAAAGGTAATAAACGGGACACTCCACTCCATCCACCTTCTGGACAAGAAAAGCCCCTATGGACATAGACATGGATGTTAAGTATAATAAGAGTGGGATACCTCGTTGAGGCACTACCAGGACCGACTACCAATTTTACACACTGATGGTACATTGAGGAAACAACCTTGTTGACATGTATCCAATGTCGGCCAAGTAGAAGTTAAAATGCGGGATCATTCTTAATCATGTGAAATGTAATGTCACAGTATATAGAACAGACCGTTAGGTCGATGGTGATGTGACCAAGGGTCAATGAAGGGCCTTACCCAAAGCCAGAAATTTTGATCGGGTCAGTGATGATCTTTCTTGCAGGAATGCCACCCTTCTACAAGGTGACAAGGGGTATGATGTTGACAGAAGAAATGTAGTCTATCAAGGCACGACAGAAGCCTGTACCGTTAATGGTACATTCCAACAATAATGGCCGGTTACAATGGTCGATAGGCAGAGAGTCTTCATTTGAGAAAATGAAGGCAGTGGGAGAGATGTGCCGGAGCTCGGCCTGAGTGGTAAAGCATTCAGGACCAAGGCCAGTGGTGACATCAATCAGGCAGTTGGATAGGCAGGTCCTTGTCCCGGGTGAAACCCCCATTTCATCAAAGAATCCTTTAATCTTTGTCATCTGTCCAAAGGCAAGTGTTGACTAGCTGGTCGAAGCCAGCCTCCGTCGACCCCTCGGTGGTGGTGGGTTAATTATGGTCGGTGACGGCCATGAGGATCTGATGCTCTCTGTTGTTGTTGTTGCCATGAGGGGGTAAAGGTGCCCACGTACATCGTTGTTCTTTCGTAACTTAAGGTCGCTCGAAGTGACCTTCCTTGCAAAGATGTCTCTCACCCTATTACAATCCTTCAAGTAGTGCCCAACAGCTTGGTGATAAAGGAAATAGTTAGGCTGGGCCTTGTCTGCTTTGGTGGGAGTTGTCTTTGTAAGTGGCAAATAAAAGTTTTGTCGTGCTTAACCCAGTCTGTTAATAGCTCCTTTACTGTCTTGAGGTCGCATGGGTATTTAGGGGCAGACACGTGTTGTCTTCTCTTGTCAGGGCATCGGTTCCCTTAGAACTGATGCTTGCGGTCATTATAGTTGTTGTTGTTATTGCGGTTGGTCCGAGGCTCAGACAGGTCTGTCATGGCAAGAAGAGCATCTTGAGGGCGAGGCTTCCATGGTTTTAATTGTGCCGGCCGACTCGAAAGTGCAGAAAACTGTCTCCTTGAGATGAGCCCAAGACCTCAACTATAAGTTCTCAATATGAACACTGTAATCATGTTCTAGATACATATGGGAACCAAACATTTCATACTTGCTAAAGTCCATGCACTCAAGGATTTTGAGATGGAAGCATTGTCATACTTGTTTAAATCCTCCCCGAGATTTTGGCATATGCCTGCAATATCAACAATGGTGACCCTTTTAGCCTCATACTGGAATTTGTCCAAGAAGAGTCATACCATGTCATTCGATAAGTGGACAGTTCCCTCAGGGATGTGGTGGTACCAAGTGTCAGCAAGGCCTGTTAGGGACTTATGAAATTCCCTAAGTTTCAAACTGTCTCCCATCCATATTGCTCTAAAGAGCCTGCAAATCTGGTTAAATGCTCACAGGCCTTGCCCTCACGTCCGTTGAATAGCATGAAGGTTGGCTACTTGTACTTAAATAGGGTAGGGCATGAAAGAGATGTCACTGGCATAAGGTGAATAGCCGATCAGTCGGATTGAAGAGTCAGGTTCAAAGTTTTTTGATAGGCGGTGAATGAAAGCTTCAAAGTCAGACTTGGTGACATAGTGAGGAGAGGGCTCTTCGTGGCCTTAAGGGACATGGTAGCTGGCCCGGGTGACGTGAGCCCCCGAGGCCCCATACATGATAACTTGGACAACAGGGACAAGAGAAGGTTGCTGATATGTGATAGGAGCTGGCAGCGTCACCTGTGGGGAGGTGTGGGTGGCCGGACAAAACACGTCCACCACTTGACCAGTGGTTTGGTGCTGGTCAGCTGGATAGGGGTTGGCCTCCATCTCATTGGAGTCATGAGTTTTTCAAGAGCTTCGATCTTGCACAGGGCGAGATAGTATGACGACAAGGATGATCTGTTGGAATACTGGTCCAAGATCTGTCCGTGGTTAGCTGGTGGTACCACAGACGGAGGCACATTAACCACAGTTGGTGAAGATGCTGCAAGTCCTAATGCCAAGGGTCTGGATGATTGAGGCAGCGATGGTCACAACACTGGGACCTCGGCAACGTCTAGGGCCAGCCCAGGCATGGAAGGCTGGATTTGAAAGACAACTTTTAAGCAGTTAGGGCTTGTACGGATTTTTGTATATCCATGATGACAATCATTAGGGTGGTCTGGGAGTCTTGCAAGCTAGCTATGGTCGATGTAAGCCGTTAAACAACCGCGTTACAAAGAACTTTTCATATCAGGTGCGATAGTTGCTGGAGGGTCTTAGAGTCTGACAACACTACTCTCCTCCTGGTCACCAAAATGATTCTCCTCTTGGACATTGGGGTTGAGGCATTGACTAGTTGCCTTAGCAGTTCTCCGTTGTACAGGCATGATCGCTAAGTGTACAAGGTAGGCGAATAGCACTATGATGCTCACCTCCCCAGTGAGTTGCTAAAATGATGCCAATTAAAGTGAGTTCATCACTACGTGGAGGTGCCACAAAGGATACAGTTCGAGTCAGCTGCTAGATGTACAAGACTGGGATGCAGTAAGGATGGAGTAAGGGCAGAGAGAAAGGCTTCCCAGATAGGCCGTGAGGAGTGCGATGGTGTGGAGACGAGGGCTTAGACAAACAGGGCCAACAGTAGACAATCCAAGTCAAGGTCCAATGTCACGGTCAATTTTATGTTCAACGTCACAGACTAGTTGTGTTTCTCTCTCTAGAATTTCATAACTCTAGATTCTAGAGTGAGAAATTTCTTTGTATCAAATGAGAAAACTCTTGTGAGAAATAAAGTCTAGGGTCCTCAATTTATAGTCAAAAGTATGCTTGTGTCATCAGTTGCCACGTGTCGTCCCTTGGGAGTGACATGTCACAGGGGGTCCACACATACCGGTGCTCCTTTGGATTATCGATTCATATATCCATGCTGCCTGACTCATACAACGTCACTCTACCTATCTGAAAAGACTAATCATACAACATCAGCATGATCAGAGTAAGCTCTTTCCATAGCCACTAGTCCAAAGCCCTTATTGTATCCCACAGTGGTGCATTAAGAGACGAAGAGAGAACTTACAGAGGTAGGAGAGGGTCCCTCTACCTGACTGTCAGGTCGACTAGGCGCGACGCTATCTGAAGACCTTCTCCGTCTTGAAGTGACCTAGGGGTCATCATCCTATGGGCGCTAATAATTACTAGCAATGCGAGTACGATGTGGTAACAGCTCAGGCGTGCCAAGTGCCATGCAAGCAAACCTAGGCAAAGATAGCTTCTGTGGTAGCAAGCCTATCTCGGCTCCTCATACTGGAGAACTACGAGTGAAGGCCCTCAAAATGCTGCACACTTCGAAGAATGGGTCAAAGCATGTTCCATGTCCATGGTAAGGGCGCATGATATGGTGAACATGGGCGGCGCCCGGGGGCACGTAATATGAGAGTGGTGCACGGGTGCGGCGACCTCTGTCACAAGATGGTGCTAGGGGCACATGATGTAAAAGTGGCGCATGGACGTGGTGCCATGGGAAGGAGACATGAGAGTGGTGCATGGGCACCATGACGTCTATCACAAGATAATACCCTAGTGCCCGACACTAGAGTGGTGCACGAGAGCGGTGACGTTTATCGCGGAAGTAGGCGTTGTGCTGGGGGCACATGATACATGAGTGGTGCCTAGGCACGGGCAACGATTGTCTTGTAATTGGGCGTCTTGTCGGGGCATGTAATGCATAAACGACGCATGGGCACGGAGATAAGTGTCGCAGAGTGGGTGCGGGGGCAACCGCGGGAGTCACGGAGAAGGTACGTAAGCATGGATGACAGGTATCGTGATGTTGGTACGCGGCGGGCGTTGAAGAGTACGGGCGACGGGTACCATGGAGTTGGCATAAGGAAGATGGTGGGCGTCATGGAATTGGTGTGCATGACTGTGAGCAATGGACGCCGTGGAATCGGGCCATGGACATGGGTGATGGGTATCACATTGCTGGCACACGGACGATGGGGGGCTCACAACGTGGTGCGTGGTTATGGGCGACGGGCACAGGAAAGTCGACGACGGTGAGTATCACAGAGACAGTGCGAGAATGCTGGTAATGGGAGCCGTGGAGTCAGCACGCAGGCACAAGTGATGGGGTGTTGTAGAGCCGATGCACAGGTGACGACAGGTGTCACAGAGACATGGTACGGTTGCAGGAGATGGATACCGTAGAGTCGGCACATAAGCGGGGGGGAAGGGGTCCCAGGGATGGCACACGACAACAACGCACATCGCGAATAACGTATGGACCTTTGAAGGGAGGTGAAAAATCCATGAGGAAGGCTAAAGGCCAACCCCCTAGGGAAGGTCGAGGCCGACCTTAAGGGAAGGCCAAGGCCAACCCTTAAAGGGTAGCCGAAGCTGACCCCCCGAGGGAAGGCTGAGGCAGACCCCCAAGGCAAGCCCGAGGTCGCCCTTTAAGGGTGGCCGAGGCCGATCCCCTATGGAAAGCCAAGGCCAACCCATTTGGGCAAGTGCCAAGGTGTGCCATCGGGCAATTGTTTAGTAAAAAACGGAGCTCCATGGCCAAGGCGAGACGAGCACGTTTTTGCGACACTGCAAGAAAAAGGCTATTTAGCTACGGACTTTAGCGACGGAGACAAATTTGTCGCTAAAAGGCCATTTCAGCGACAGAATTAAAAACTTTTAGCGACGGCACAAACCATCAGTAAAAACCTTTATCGACGGATTTTTAGCGACAGAATAAAAGATTCTAAAAAATTTCCTATTTTTGACCACCTTTTTATTTGCTACATGTTCTCCAATGTTTCTCTGGGTGCAAACAAGTCTGGTGTTCTAACATCCATTAATTCTTGTAAGGCAAGATTAGACGGATGTTAGAATACTTAATCAATGGCGTGTACTTGGAGAAATACGGGGGTGTGCTGCCGAATTTTTTGCAGACATAGGACTAAGTATGAGTTGGTAACTGCTTTATAAACATGTGCTTTTCTGAATGGGATATGACCACTACCTATTAGAGAATGAGAGTATATATAGATATGCTGTCACATACATGCATTCATTTTCACATCGACCCCGCCTAATTAAAGGTTTTAATTTAAGGTGGTATATAATATGTAATCTCAGTCATCATGTCGGTCGATCAAAGTTGGATAAAAAAGAAGAATGATGATGATTTTGAGGATTGCGCCGATGATTTCTCAAGTTCGCTTACGCATATCCTGCATATGTCGACTTTGAGATGATAAGTGTCCGTGCAGTAAATGTGAATTGTTGCATTGGAGAAGGAAAATGGTGGTAAAATGGCATTTTATCCGGTACGGTTTTATGGGTGGATACACAAAGTGGACGCAGCACGGAGAAACAATAGTATTGTTATCCAACCCGATTAGTCAAGCTGACGTTAGGGAGGAGGCACAATAAGATTATCGAGATATGATTATGGATACTGAGCATTCTAATGTTGAATGGGGTGTCTACCGCGGCGATGACAGTCCTCAGCAGCTAAACGAGTGGGCTAATCAGTTTTATGATTTGTTGAGAGATGCAGATGAGCCGTTGTGGGATAGAATCTGGAAACACATACGGTTTTCTTGCGATTGGTCGGTTATTACAGTTAAAATCTGATCATGGGCTATGTGAGAAAGGATTTAACAAGTTTGTTACTTTTATCAAATAAATTTTGTTAGAGAGTGAAAAGCTGCCCCCGTCGTACTATGATGCGAAGAAGATGATGAGGAAACTTGGATTGAGCTATGAGCTGATAGATGTGTGCAATAACGACTGTGTGTTGTTCTGAAAAGAGAATAAGGACTTGACACGGTATCTAGTATGTGATCATTCATGGTATAAACCGGATAAAGGAAGAAGGAAAACATTACGTGGAAGGTACTGCAATACTTTTTCGTTACCCCGAGGCTTCAGAGGATGTACTACTCCTCCAATACGGCTGAACATATGAGGGCTCATTGTGAGACTCGTAACAATGATGCCGATGTGCTGACACACCCAGCTGATAGAGAGGCACGTAAGTAGTTTGACTGTAGGCATCCAAGCTTTGCTCGGGAAGTTTGAAATGCTAGACGTGGTTTAGCAACTGATGGGTTCAACCCTTTTCGGGCAGTCTAGCACACCTTCCTCCACATGGCATGTTATTATTGTCCCGTACAACCTTCCACCAGGTATGTGCATGACAAAGTCATACATATTTTTTTCGTTGCTTATTCCAGGGTTGAAGAGTCCTGGTAAGGACATAGATGTGTATTTAAGGCCGTTGATTGATGAGCTCAAACAACTATGGGATCATGGAGTTCAAACTTATTATACATCCCTCAAACAGAATTGTCAGATGAGAGTTCCTTTGATTTAGACTATACACAATTTTCCTGCATTGGGAATGACTTATGGGTGGAGCACACATGGAAAGTTAGGGTGCTCTGCTTGTATAGGCGTGAATCCCGATCATATATTAAAGCACGACGGGAAGCCCTCGTGGTTCGGATGTCACCGAAAGCTTTTGCCACCTGACCATCAGTTCCGTAGGTAGAAAGATAAATTCGACGGGACAATCGAGCGTGATATTGTCACATTGGACTACCATCTGGTGAAGAATTGCTCACGCACCTGGAGGCACTTGATACTGACAAACCATACTGCAAGGGTGTGCTGGATCAGAAGATTCCAGGATACGGAAAAGAGCACAACTGGAGGAAATAATGTATTTTCTCGGAGTTAGTTTATTGGAGGACACTTATTATCTAAAACAACATGGATGTGATGCACATTGAGAAGAATGTTTTTGATAATGTGTTCAACAGAGTGATGAATTTCAAGGGAAAATCGAAAGATCACCTTAAAGCTAGAAATAATGTACAACAGTTGGATGTACGCTGTGAACTGCATCCTCGGACAGTCAGCGGAAGGACGCTGCTTCTGAGAGCACCTTATTGTTTACACAAGAAATAAGTGAAGAAGTTCTGTCAGTGGGTTAAGAATTTGAAGCTTCCAGATGGGTATGCGTCCAACATATCTCGTTGCTGCAATGTATCAAAATGCAAGTTCCAAGGGATGAAGAGTCGCGACTGTCACGTGTCTATGGAAAGATTCATTCCTATTGCCTTTCAGAGACTGTTGCCAAGGGTTGTATGTGAGACTTTAACTGAATATCTCATTTCTTTTAGGATATCTGTTCTTCTACAATCTGGGTAAGTAACATGGAGATGCATCAGAAGAACATTGTTTGTAAGCTCAAGAAAATCTTCTCACCGTCATTCTTTAATTCAACGGAGCATTTGCCCGTTCACTTGGCGTATGAAGCTAAGATGGGTGGGCCTGTGCAATATCGGTGTGTTAGACCCCTCATATTTAAATACTTAAGAAGAAAAAAAAAGAAAATAAAATTAGAGAGTTTGGGACGTAATGGGTATTTTAAAATTTTAATTGTTTTAAGAATGTAAATATATATCTTTTATGTGTCTGATAATTACGTACATTCATATGAGCACACCAAAGTTCAGAAAAGTCTCCAGAAAATCCCTAGGAAGAGCCTTTTGAGAGTTTGATCATTACTTCGGGGTAAAAATTTATTTTTAGGTATCGAATTGAGGTTTGTAGTTGGAATCCTTATGAATTTTTATTATAGTTGGAACCCTAACCTTTGGGTATATTGATTTTTAGGGCTTTTGATACAATTGGATTGAGAAGATCAGATTTTGGATTAAATTGCGCGATCAAAGGTAAGGGTTTACTTTTGATATCTGATTCAGCGTTAGACCGATCATTCGTGTAAGGGTTATATTATTTTTTTAAGATCTAAATCAGTGGTTGACCGATTACTCCTATATTTGCAAAAAGATCTCCTCCTCGTCTTCTGTGTATTGTTTCTGAAATCTGTCAATTAACAACCACAGCATCTAATTCGTTCCGGTATTATTATCCAGTTAATTGAAGACCATATTTGATGATTGTCCATCGGTAACTGCACATTGAGTTGTCAAGAAATTATTTCCGTTGATTGATGCACGGCAAGCTCAAATTTCTTTGATGTTGGCTTTGTTTGTTTGAGCCATGCAATTTCGGAACTCGTATTACTGACTCGTCATTAATTGCTCGAAACGTTTTGCGTGCCAATTGGCTACATAACCATTTGTCTACTGATCTGTTTCTTTTGTAGGCCAATTTTATCGCTTTTGTGGGCCAATTTTATCATAGCCTTCCTATTGTATTGGTCTTTTCCAAAGTGTAGACAGAGAGCTTTTCTTACTGTATCATGTCCAGTCATGTGGTGTGGTCATTCTTGTTATTGTCTTGTTAAACAAATTTAGTCACCAGTCCAACCACATCTTAGACTTACACGTGCCTTGGTCATAAAGTGAATGTCGTCATTTGACAAAGTTTTGCCTCTTACTCTTTATTCACTTCACCACTATATGTATTTTATAGTTATGGTTAGTGCTATATTTCTATCAATGCTAAAATGACAAAAAAGAAAAAAAGAAAAGTGGGAGCTTTCTTCATTTGAGGCTTTAGTTTGATATTTTCAGATTTCCATCTATTCAAACACTGGTATTTTAATGGTTGCCTTGCCTTATTTTTCTTTTGTGCCAGGTTCGTCTATAGTCCCGTTCTTGTATACTCTGTTCCCTTTGACATGTTTATTTGTGTATGACTTATGTGTAGCACCAACTAGCATGCGTCGTCGGCCGCTATGTGGGTGCGGCTCATTCCTAATGATGGTCTAGGGAATCTATTGGTGTTTAGTATTTTAAAAATTGAATTAACGTACATGTATTTTTGCGAGCCATGTCACGTGTATGTGACTATAATTTTTTTTTTGACTTACTCACGTGGATTGAAACGTGGGCTAGCTCAGTGGGATTAGCTAGAGATCACGATCTTATTTTTTGAATCTGGTTTCAAGTGTCAGTGATGACATTGTGACCTTATTCTGAATGGCTCTTTAGTATTTGTCTCTGTACAAAATATATTTTAACATTTAGAAATTCTTTTGTGTATCTGTTCCATTAAAAATTTTGTATGTCCGCAACTTCGTTTTCTCAGACATTTTTTTATTCCGTTTGATTGGTCCGTTGAGCGACCTTACTGGGCATTTGGCTCACTCCCTTATTGTTTTCCTTTCAGGTGATCAGTAGGTGGGATTGGATTACAGGGTTAGCTGTGTGATTGAGAGCTAGTGATTTTTATCTCAGAGTCAGTATTAGTTTTTTTAGATGTTATAATTAAGAGAATTGAATTTATTTAGAATTTATTTTGGAACTCTGTGTCGGAGTAATTTGGATTATATAAATGCTTTAGGCAACTATGATATTTATTGATGTATCTTTGGGGTTGATTAGTAGATGCTCTAAATGACCATTTGGGAGAATTTTGATATTTTGAGGTTTTTGACTTTGTTTATTTTGATGTTGACGCTCCAAAAATTTGAGGTGTTACAGTTGGTATCAAAGCTTAGGCTTATGATTCTGTAGACTTTAGAAACGTGTACTAGGAAGGTTACTTAATTGACAAGAGTACTACGAAGAAAATCTTTATATTTTTAGTTGAACGGTAGGATAGCTCAGATATGTGAATTCGTTCACGTAGGTATAACTGGGTTGACTTGACATCAGAGTTCCCAACGAAAGCATGGTGGTCTTAGGTGTGACGCGTAAGTGCTTATAGAATTGGCTACCCATTTTTGGCTAAGTCAAAGCGCTATGTTTCGAAGGGTATTCGATGGTATCGATTTTGGTGACAGATTAATAAAAAGAGATGGGCAACATATTGCCTTCAAGTGATCACATGGTTTTTATTAGTGAACTTTATAGATATTGCATTATTACAATTTTAGTTAGGCCTTACACATTGAGTATGGTTTTGGTAGTCAATGGAATACGACTAAGAAGATTGAGTTTGATGCTATGTTGAGTAATCACGTGTTTGAAGGATTAAGAGGTTTATGGCCACAGAATATATGACTTAAGAATTTGAGGTTGGCAATAGGATGGGTAATGCATTTGGCTGAGAGCGTACCATTAATGTTTCAGCTTTAGTCACTAGTTAACCTCAATATTCATTGAAATGTCATTATGAGATGACTGCATTTTTTTCTTTCTATAGGTATAGATTTCAAACATTTACATACTAGTATGAGGCTGGGGAGGTAATGAGCATGGAGGTTAGAAACAAGGGTTTAGATCCTATAGAGTACATGTCTCATGAGATGAGAAAATTGCTCTGTACTCTGGTACACCTTCGGCTTGAACTTTATAGTTTAACTTTTTTAAAACTTTACCCGTATGTGGGTGATTTGATTTGATAAGGTTTGTCTAATTTTTTTTAACCGCTACGTTTGAATTTTTCTTCTCAAGGGGATTATTAAGAGAATGATATTTTTTTTATTGTGGTCTTATGGAGACTTTTGTTTTTATGGATTTAGATGCTTTGTTTATACGTGGTGTTACTAGTGATACAGTGGGTTAATATTTTATTTTAAGAATTTTGATGATAGCCACGACTTCTAATGCAGGAGCGTATATGACAAGGTAAGGTCCCGAGTACTTAGAGCTTAAGTAATGATTCGGCTGATTGGGTTCTGAAAACCTAAGTTATAATCAGAATCCTATAGTATAGAGAAACATATGAAGTTGCTAAACTGCAATTTTGCATTTTGACAAATATTTTGGACAATTATATATAAAGCACGAGAACTTCTAATGTCTGGATGGAGCAGACTTAAGATGGTAAGGAGAAAAGTGATTATAGTTGGCGAAAAGCCTAACTGAGGTTGTCGGATAACATGCAGCATGATAGCTAGATAGAGCTTTTGTAAGCCTGTGGTCGGTACGTTAGAATGGTTAGATTTTAGAAGTTTTTAAAAGGTTATGTGATCTTTTAAAGTTCTACAAGTGTTAGGACGTAAATGATGACCTCTAAGTTTGGGCTTAGCATTAAGGTTTGAAATGGGAATTGTGATGTTTAATATTCGTCGATGATACATTTTGGTACAAAGGTTAAGCACTGCTCTGCTATTATGTTGGTTGTATGGGAGTTGCGTAACAAAAGCCTAGTTCCTGGACGTTGTGAATATTGTGAAATTCGAGGCCAAATTATTTTAACTGGAGGGGATTGTAATGGCCAAGATCTCAAATTGGGTTTGTGGTGAATTTGTAATTACTTGAATTTTAGTGACCATCGCTTGTTGGGTGAAACTCTTTTGTTTAGCGATAATTAACGATATAAATGGAGATAGGGTTGCATTATCGTGAAGGTTAAGTTAGATATATCTTTCAAGCACGCTGATTCATTGAAAACTGAGACATGATTTTTGGATCTCACGTATATCTACAATCCTTTTGCACACCCTTTGGATTGAACACTTAAAATTATTTTGGGTAAATGTTGACATATGTATTACATTAATAGAATAGAGGCACATTAGCAATTGTTGTTCAAGTTAGGTGTGATGTGCTGAATCTTAAAGTGATATGAGTCATGGGTTATTCCGATGTTAAAAACCAGGTTGTGTCCAAATATATGGATCTAAGGTAAGTTATTGGCTACATTTGAGTTGATGTGCTCATTACAGTCCTGTTTATTCTATAAGGTATTTCTAGCTTATAGTAGATATGGCAAGGGTGACTAGAAAACTCACGGGTCTAATTTGTTCGGATAATTGTCACAATATTAGCAGTATCTGGTAGAAGTTGCCACAACTTTGTTGGCGTTGCAAAACCAAGAGGATATAGATAAATATTTGGTGATAAAGGAGGTTTTGAAGTTCTTAGTACATTGGAAAGACAACTAACTCTCAAACTTCATAGCCATCGACCTTGAGGTTCTACGAATGTTAAAGCATAAGTAATAGTCCCATAGATCTGAACTAGTGATATGACTTGAATGGGAATTGTAACGTCTGAATATTCGTGGGACATAACTTTCGCTGTGGAGTTTAGGCAGTGTATTCACATAATTTGGTTGCTATTAGAGTTACATAGTGAAGCGTTGGACATTATCAATGCTGTGAAATTTGAAGACGACTTTTAAGGGGAGAAGGATGTAATATCCCATTCCCAAATTAAGATTAAGGCTAACTATTATAAATTTACTTGGACTTTAGCGACAGTTTAATGGTACAAATGGAGAAAAGGTAAATTGTAGAGATGCCGTTTACAGTGTAGTAGAGCTTCTGATTTAACAGTTTTGATATTTGAGGCAGGCATAGTACGGATGGAGGTGCAGGACTTCATTATACTGGGATGAGGTAGAAGAGAGATGGTTGTTGGGACCAGAGTTAGTACAGTTGACTACTCAAAAAGTTGATTTGATTTGGGAACATCTTAAAGCAGCTCAGGATAGACAGTGCAACTTTACATCTCACAGTCGTCGCGAACTTGAGTTTGAGGGAGGTGATCATGTATTTTTTTAAGAGTTTTGCCTTGGAAGGGGGTGACGCATTTTGGTAAGAAAGGCAAGCTCAGCCCTAGGTTTGTTGGGCCATTAGAGGTTTTAGAGAGGATCGGTCTAGCGGCTTACAGAGTTGCATTGCGCCAGAGCTTTCACACGTTCATAACATTTTTCAAGTTTCGAATGTGAGGAAGTATGTTTATTATCTGACGCATATTGTGTCGTATGAGCCTTTAGCAGTGCAGGACAGGAGGACCTTTCTTACGAAGAGCAACCAATTGATATTCTTGACCATCGTGATCAGGTGTTAAGGACGAAAGTCATTCCCTTAGTTTAGGTTTTATGGCAGAACCATGAAATTGAGGAGGCTACTTGGGAATCTAAAGAATATGTGCGACGTACTTATCCGCAACTTTTTGGCACCTCAGTACATTTTGATTCCGAGGACGGAATTTTTATTTAGTAGGGGAGGATGTTAGACCCCTCATATTTAAATACTTAAGAAGAAAAAAAAAGGAAGGAAAGAAAGGAAAATAAAATTAGAGAGTTTGGGACATAATGGGTATTTTAAAATTTTAATTATTTTAAGAATGTAAATATATATCTTTTATGTGTCTGATAATTACGTACATTCATAGGAGCACACCAAAGTTCAGAAAAGTCTCCAGACAATCCCTAGGAAGAGCCTTTTGAGAGTTTGGTCATTACTTCGGGGAAAGAATTTATTTTTAGGTATCGAATTGAGGTTTCTAGTTGGAATCCTTATGAATTTTTATTATTGTTGGAACCCTAACCTTTGGGTATATTAATTTTTAGGGCTTTTGCTACAATTGGATTGAGAAGATCAGATTTTGGATTAAATTGCACGATCGAATGTAAGGGTTTACTTTTGATATCTGATTCAGCGTTGGACCGATCATTCGTGTCAGGGTTATATTATTTTTATAAGATCTAAATCAGTGGTTGACCGATTACTCCTATATTTGCAAAAAGATCTCCTCCTCATCTTCTGTGTATTGTTTCTGAAATCTGTCAATTAAAAACCACAGCATCTAATTCATTCCGGTATTATTATCCAGTTAATTGAAGACCATATTTGATGACTGTCCATCGGTAACTGCACATTGAGTTGTCAAGAAATTATTTCCGTTGATTGATGCACGGCAGGCTCGAATTTCTTTGATGTTGGCTTTGTTTGTTTGAGCCATGCAATTTCGGAACTCGTATTACTGACTCATCATTAATTGCTCGAAACTTTTTGCGTGCCAATTGGCTACATAACCATTTGTCTCCTGATCTGTTTCTTTTGTAGGCCAATTTTATCGTAGCCTTCCTATTGTATTGGTCTTTTCCAAAGTGTAGACAGAGAGCTTTTCTTACTGTATCATGTCCAGTCATGTGGTGTGGTCATTCTTGTTATTGTCTTGTTAAACAAATTTAGTCACCAGTCCAACCACATCTTAGACTTACACGTGCCTTGGTCATAAAGTGAATGTCGTCATTTGACAAAGTTTTGCCTCTTGCTCTTTATTCACCTCACCACTATATGTATTTTATAGTTATGGTTAGTGCTATATTTCTATAATTGCTAAAATGACAAAAAAGAAAAAAAGAAAAGTGGGAGCTTTCTTCATTTGAGGCTTTAGTTTGATATTTTCAGATTTCCATCTATTCAAACACTGGTATTTTAATGGTTGCCTTGCCTTATTTTTCTTTTGTGCCAGGTTCGTCTATAGTCCCGTTCTTGTATACTCTATTCCGTTTGACATGTTTATTTGTGTATGACTTATGGGTAGCACCAACTAGCATGCGTCGTCAGCCGCTTTGTGGGTGCGGCTCATTCCTAATGATGGTCTAGGCAATCTATTGGTGTTTAGTATTTTAAAAATTGAATTAACGTACATGCATTTTCGCGAGCCATGTCACGTGTACGTGACTATAATTTTTTTTTTACTTACTCACGTGGATTGAAACGTGGGCTAGCTCAGTGGGATGAGCTAGAGATCACGATCTTATTTTATGAACCTGGTTTCAAGTGTCAGTGATGACATGTGTGACCTTATTCTGAATGGCTCTCTAGTATCTGTCTCTGTAGAAAATATATTTTGACATTTCGAAATTCTTTTGTGTATCTGTTCCGTTAAAAATTTTGTATGTCCGCAACTTCGTTTTCTCAGACATTTTTTCTATTCCGTCTGATTGGTCCGTTGAGCGACCTTACTGGGCATTTGGCTCACTCCCTTATTATTTTCCTTTCAGGTGATCAGTAGGTGGGATTGGATTACAGGGTTAGCTGTGTGACTGAGAGCTAGTGATTTTTATCTCAGAGTCAGTATTAGTTTTTTTAGATGTAATAATTAATAGAAATGAATTTATTTAGAATTTATTTTGGAACTCCATGTCGGAGTAATTTGGATTATATAAATGCTTTAGGCCGCTATGATAATTATTGATGTATCTTTGGGGTTGATTAGTAGAGGCTCTGAATGATCATTTGGGAGAATTTTGATATTTTGAGGTTTTTGACTTTGTTTATTTTGATATTGACGCTCCAAAAATTCGGGGCGTTACATGGTGGATGTACCATGCAAGACGTATTGCTTTAACTCTATGTTGTTCATTTACAGGTAATGCAAACATTGATTCATTGATATTCCACTTAAATCTATTCGTTAAACTTCTAGGTTCATGTTCCATTTGAAGAAGAAAGTCCGTAATAAAGCTCCTGTTAAGGGCTCAATTGCTGAGGCTTACGTAATGAAAGAGTTTGTAAACTTTTGTAACCAATATTTGGGCCTGATGTTAATACAAGGTTAAAATAACTAGGTCGAAATGAGCCTGGAGCCAGCACACATTTGGAAGGGCAATTGTCAATACTCAAGCAGTCAGGTTATCCGTTCGACGAACCTATACTCGGTGGCTAGCAAATGTAGAGTACAATGCTGCAACAATATATACCCTTCTAAATTTTGATGAAGTTTCAGCATTCGTTGAGTAAGTTTCTGACTTCAGATAATATCCGCACATAAAAAAAATGTGTCATAAGTGGGTTAAAATCTCGATTTGCAGTGAATTCAATGCGGAATCTCTAATCACTGATCCCGCTGATTTTAAATCTCATCAAAAATCACAATTTGTAGAGTGGTTCAGAAGACGTGTAAGTCTTTAACCAAAATATACTATGTTTTATATGCCACTCCATATGTGGTTTATTAATGTCACCGTCTTATATAATGTTCAGTCAGTCTATGCTCAAGTAGCCTCCTTGTTGAAATTACTAGCTCAAGGCCCTAGTAAACAAGCAGCCTGTCATGGAGGTTATATCATCAATGGATTTAGGTTTAACATAAAAGATGATGACCAGACGAAACATACCCAAAACAGTGGAGTCTTGGTCAACGGCGACAGTTATGACGAGAATTGCATGAACTTTTATGGAGAGCTGGAAGACATTGCTGAGCTAACATATCTGGGTTTCCAAAACTGCCTGGTAATGTTCAAGTGTATATGGTTCGATGTCACATGCAATAGAGGAATCTGTGTTAGCTCGCAGGGGATTGTAGATGTCAATGTTAAGTCAAGACTTACATTAGATGAGCCGCTTGTGTTTGCTAGTCAAACTGCACAAGTATTTTACGCAAAGGACGTTGCAAATCTCAAATTTCATTGGTATACAGTTATTAATTATAAGAAATTGCTCGTGGTATATGGCAGTGAGGTAGACACCTTTCAAGCTGACCAAGCACCTGTCTCGGTACCTGTTGAGGTGGACAACGAGAAGGATGATCTTCCTCTTTAACCAACAGTTGATGTAGGAGAAGAAGTTGTAGATAATGATGTGGAAGACATAGAAAATGTTGAAAATAAAGCTGAGTCTACTGATGAAGAGGAAGAATTACTCGATAAGAGGACAAGTCCCAAGAAGAAGAGGATGACGAGTCCAACAATGATGGTGGCGATGATTCCCAAAATGAAAATGATTGACTTGTACTGTTGTAATATGCATTCTTTAGTACTCGGTTCATATAGTATTTTATACTCAGTTCATATATATACTCGGTTCATTTATATAGTGTTGTAACATGATGTGGACTATACATTGTTTTTATATGTTAATTTCTTTAATTTGGACTTGTTGTACACGAAGTCAGACATGGATAGATTACAGGCCATCTATGGTCACGATGGACGTCGAGCTACATCGACCGCGATGGCTCCCGCCTCGTCATTGCCTATTGATGACAAGGCACATAGTGCCCACATCCAGCAGGCAGGGGCCCAGCCCCAGCCGTGGACACAGCCACTGCCCCTGTCCCGAGCCAATTTTTCCCACATGCCCGCTGGTTTTCCTTCTTATGTGGGTTCTACCTCAGGTATGTTTGATAATGGTGTTTGGTCATAATGCTAGACTTGTATTTAAATTATATTTGATCTGTATTACCGTTAGTGTTTTATAGGATCTCGATGAGGCCATGGACCGACTCGTCGGGTGCGCATTGACCCCCAGTGTAAATAGAGAGTTACCCTCACCCAGGAGGGCCAGTAAGTAAAAAAAATTACATAATGCAATACTTACAATCTTCAATTCCGATATTTATTACTGTCCACTTGTTTAATGTATTCGATGGTTGTTTCTTTATCAGGATCCTGGAGACTTCGGCCAAGGGAAAGGTCGACGTTCTTGTGAAGGGCCGATTCTTTTAGCCACGACTATACTGGAAGGACTGGAGGAGTTTTGTTTAATTAGAATATAATTTTTAATTAATCGTATTGATTTTGTAATTGGATGCCTTGTAAGAAAAGTTGCCTGAGCAGCAGGCGTTGGGGCAGCAGGCTTTTTTTTGCCTACATTGGCAAAAATTACCGGTGATGACTGCACGACGCACTAGAGCGGGAGCAGAAGATGACGCCCGAGGGTGCCCTGATGGAGGAGTGGAAGAAATTTCCCCCCTTGTTGGATATCTCTTGCTGCATGGGGAGCGATGGTTGATAAGTGGAGGACTAATACATCCTGGGAGGTCAAGAGCAAGAGTGGGATTGAGAACAGACAGGACAAAGATCCCATGCACCCGGGAGGAGGGGGTCAGTGTCTCACGACGTCCTCCGACACAAGCACGACGTCCTCCGACACAAGAATGCGATTAAGCGCCCGAACCTGGCACTATATGAGGTCTGTGCTCTGACGTACACTGAGACGCACGTGAAGAAGAAGGATAAGGACGATCAACACTAGGCGGGGGACTTTGTTTTAGATAATTCCTTGCAAATCGATGTAAGTTACGAATTAATTTGTTTAGTTTGTTAAATTTTTGTCTTTATATTCAATGTTTTTTGCCTTAATATTTTGAATGTCAAATCACTATTTTGCAAGCCTCGTACGAACAGATCAGGGGATCTGGGCAGCAGTTCAGATAGCCATCAACATCCACGAGTACGGGCACGAGTATTGGGGGATTGAAACGATGGCTGGATACACCGGGGGTCGTCAATAGGCTGAAAGGCCGCGTACACGGCCTCCCCAGTACGACTGCACGTGTCTTAATAGGAGTGTCCCCACCCCTCGTTGCCCCTCCACAGACGGAGACACCGACTGTGGGGCGACTGTCGTTATAAGAAGATGAGATTCGTCGCATTGCTACAGAGGTGTGTATGTGTGTGTGTGTGTGTATATGTGTGTGTGTGTATACACACTCACGCGCATTGAGTAAACACTTTATACGATTGCTATCGAGATTAACGCATTCGTGCCTTTACGTGCAGGGCAATGCTGCTGGACATGCCGAGCCAGATCCACCTCCCAGTGCATCCGTGGACAAGGACAATCAACAGGCTCTAGATTCGGGACTCGTCGACCACTGATCAGCCTTTCCCCAGCCTCCTATCTATTTGTATCCCGCTCCCGTGTCCTAACCCCCCGACTTATAATCCCCTCCTCTCCCCTACTCTATTGTCCCTCGCTCCCGTGCCTTCCTAAACTTTGTATACAATTTATTTTTCGATTGATATAGAATTCAATTCTTTATACATATATGTTGTGTCTGTTTTAGGGTTAAATAATTATTGATGGACCAACAATTATTTAACTCTAGTGTGCATTGAGAATTATTTTCTGGATTGAGATTGTGTTGTTGAGAATTTGTATTTACAAGTTTGGGTATTAAAAATAATAAAAAAATATTTTAAAAATTAGTTTGACTTTTAGCAACAGATTTTCTTCTGTCACTAAAAAGTCTCACTAGAATAAATGATTCTTTAGCGACGGAAGGTGCGTCGCTGAAATTTTAAGTCACAGACTTTTAACGATGGGTTTTCCGTCGCTAAATCAAAAAAAATTCACGACGGAATATATCCGTCGCTAAATATCTATCGTCAAAAGTTTTGACGACCCATTGTTCCGTTACTAAATATTTTAAGCAATAAATTATATTCAAAAAATAAATTAAAATACATAAAATACAATTAGCGACGGAATATCGTCGCTATCTGTATTTGTACGTCCGTCGTTCAAGGTCGACTTTAGGCGACAGATTTTAAAATTCCGTTGCAAAACTTTTAGAGACAGGGTTGTAGGCAATGGACTTTTAGCGACGATGTGTCCGTCGCCAAAAGTCTTCGGCGGAGGATATAGGACTTTTTGTGAGAAAATGCCCATTGTTAAAAGTCTTTTTTCTTGCAGTGCGAGTCGCATAAAAATAAATTTCTTAGTGCCAAAATCGTTAAAAAAAAATGTGAAATATGCACGTGACTTGGGCGTGCGCATTTTAACCGGTTGAGAGAGGTCAAAAATTGACCCTTGACTATATCAACGTGTCGTGAAAAAAGGGACCCCCAGTGGGCCCCTGGGTGCGGCCAAAGTAGGTTGGAAACAAAACGCACCAAAAAATTCTTGTAATACTTAAATTAATTGGATTTCAAAATATTATACTTACATGTCTGCACGCATCCCATGAAGTTTTTTAGTGTCTGGTGTTTATATGTTATATCGCTGTTCGTCAGTTACTTACATTTGCAACCCTTGTAACACCCAACTTAGAGTTACCTTAACCCGGCTGGAGTATTACAACACAACTGTTAATCACATCATTCTGATATACAACTCATTCTAACTCACTTGGTAATTCAACCATATTATACACAATTAAAGAGTTTACTTTCACAAAACGCACCTAGCAAGCTCTCTACTAGATTTCAGAGTTCACATACTGTTCTATATTAAGTAAAATTTAGTTCACAAATGTACAAATATCCCCTTGTATGTCTTCTCATCGTGCTTCACACCTTTTCCTTGCTTTTCGAGGGTCTGGCTCCTTGATCTAAAATATTATTGGTAAAAACCCATCACCCCTCTGGCTCAGTAAGATAGTCAAAGACATTTAATTTAACTTTCAGCTCGAGAATATTGATAATGCACCCTATTGTAATTCAATCACATTAAGCAGTTCTACATGTGCACGTTACACATATCAAACGTTCATACTTAGTTAAGCATTACAAGAATTTACCATTCCCAAACGCAGTCCCATTAATAAACCACCCTTGTGTCACCACACCTGGGATATAAGTTCACAACCTTTGCCTAGGCCAAAGGCAAAGTAATTGAAAAAAAATGAACACCGATACTCCCTCGGGCTGTAGTCGGAGATACAAATGTTCGGCTCATATGGTGCACCACTACTCAAACACAATCAAATCAATCCAAAATCATTTGATTAGGGTAACATAATAATCATATACAATACATCAACCATCTCTTACCATAAAAGGATGTAACATGCTAATGTGTAAGCAAACAGATCATTTCTTACATGTAGTTGTTGTAATATTCATTTACTTGCACGGTGAAACTTATCTATCAAGTATTTAGTCACTTTCATCATGTAATATCATCTTCATAACATTTTGAACATGAAATGTAATCATTTTATATTCAGCAAATGAGCTTCTATTATAGAACTTAACAAACATGTACAAAACCATATACTAACCGTATCTAGTTTAACATAATTTCATAATTCACATGTATTATAACCTATTTCATGCTTCCATAATATCCAATATGTTAAACATGAATATATTCAATTATTAACAAAACAAACATAGGGGAGGTATGGGAATGGGATACTATAAAGTAGGGGAGGGGAAGGGAGGGGAGCACAAGCCAGGAGGACACGGGAGTGGGATACAAATAGAAGGGCATGGGAGGGGAAGGGATCAGGGGTTGGCAAGTCCTGGGTTTAGATCTTGCTGATCATCCTCCTCCACGAGATTACTATGATCCCGATCCGGCTTGGTATGTCCAGTAGCAGTGTCTTGAATGTAAAGGCATGCACGCATTAATCTCAATAGCTACCGTACAAAGTGTTTAGTAAACGTATATAGTGTTTGTACCTGATCATGCGCCCTGATCATCTTGAACACTTCCTCCGTAATGCGACGAATCTCGTCCTCGTGTACGGTCAATCCGTGGTCAGTGCCTATGTCTGTGGAGGGGCAACGGGGGGTGGGGACGCTCCTATCACAGTAGGTGCATTTGTGCTGGGCAGCCCGCGTACGCGGCCTTTCAGTCTATTGACAACCCCCTACGTATCCAGACATCATTTCAATCCCTGAGTACTCATGCTCGTACTCGTGGACATTGATGGCTATCCAGACTGCTACCTATACCCCCCTGATCTGTATAACATCGAATGCATAGCCAAAATTTTAAACAAATTAATTTGTAACTAACATCGATTTGCCAGAAAATATCTAAAATAAAGTCCCCCGCCCGATGTGCATCGTCCTTATCCTTCTTTCTTATGTGCTTCTAAGTGTACGTTAGAGCACATACCTATTCTACCTCCATGTCTGGGTGCTCAACCGCATGCTTGTGTCAGATGATGTGATGAGCCACTGACCCCCCCGCCCCCCGGTAGGCGTGGGATATTTCTCATGTTTGTTCTTTCTCCCACTCTTACTCTTGGCCTCTCGAGATGGATCAATCCTCCACCGATCAACCATCTACCCCCATACAGATTGAGAGATCCAATGAAGAGGATATCCCTTCCACTCCTTCATCAGGGCACCCCTGGGCAACATCTTCCTCTCCCCCCTGTGCGTCGTGTAGCCATCACCGGTAATTCTTGCTGATATAGATAAAAAAAAAGTTTGCCACTCCAACGCCTGTTGCTCAGGGGACTCAAACTCGAACCCTTCCTACAAGGCAATCAATTACATAATCAATATAGTTAATTTAAATATAAGGTCCTAATTAAAACAATAATGACTGACAAAAAGGAAAATCATACCAGCCACTCCTCTCATAAAGACTCCCTCGTCGCTGCATCCCAGTCCTTCCAGTATAGTCGTGGCTCAAAGAATCGATCCTTCACAAGGACGACGATCTTCGTCTTCGTTAGAGACTCCAGGATCATGATAAAGAAATAAATAACCACATTAAATAATTGGACTGTAGTAGCTATTGGAATTGAAGAATGTAAGTACTGCAGTATATAAAGTTTTTTTTACTTAATGGCCCTCCCGCATGAGAGTAACTCTTTGTTTAGGTTAGGGATCGATGCTCACCCCGCTTGTCGATCCACGTCCTCATCGAGATCCTACAAAACACCAACATTAATACAATTCAAATATAATTCTAATATTATGACTAAACGCTGTTATCAAATATACCTGAGGTAGAACCCATAGAAGAAGGTGAACCAGCGTGCGTGTGGGAGGACTCGGCCTGGGGCTGGGGCTGCGGCAGCAACTGGGGCTGTGGTAGTAGCTGGGGCTTGGGCCGCGTCTGCTAGATAAGAGCATTAACTACCTCATCATCAGCGGGTAATGACGAGGCGGAGTTACCAGGGTGGACGCAGCTCGGCGTCCACCGCAACCACGAATGGCCCGTAATCTATCCATAACTGACTTTGTACAGACGAAATCCAAATAAATTAACACATATAAAACAATGTATAGTCCAAAAACATGTTACAACATATATATATATATATATATATATATATATATATATATATATATATATATATATATATGGGAGCTGATCCATTGCTCGCGCTAGCAAATGGAGTTAAGTTGCAAGCGCGATCTGACCGTCCATCCTGAAAGATGGACGACCCAGATCGCGCCTTTTTCAAAAACTGTCAGTCGTCCGCCATACAGTGTAGCGGACGGACTTTTTTACCTTTTTGCCCCTCCGCGCCTGTCCGCTACACTGTATAGCGAACAGCATCAAAAGCCTGACGGGAGACGGCAAAAAGGCATCCGCTATACAGTGTAGCGGACGGTACGCACTGACACCTGTCAGGTCCTGTCCCGTCGCTCCTTTCGGCACTGACGGCTATCTTGTCCTTACCTGTCACGTCAACAGTGTCCGCCATACTGTATAGCGGACGGTCAATATACAGTAATAGTCATCCGCGTTACTGTATCGCGAACATAATACCATTCGTGATACTGTATAGCGGACGGTCAATATAGGTTCACAAAACAGTAACTACGACACTCTTTCTACTCACAAAATTTCCCAGCGGCGTTGGCAAGCAGATCGGCGCAGCAATTCCGTCTTAAGAACACCTTTAATACCCTAAATCGATCACGTAAGTTCACAAAATCTATACTTTTTTTTTGTTTGTAATCGATTGTTGTGATGAATATTGCGCTTGCAACATATGTATGTTTTTGTTCATGTGCTAGCGTTTGTAAAATCCGATTCCGTATATGTATATATATATATCTATTATACATATGAGTACATATGCTAACATTGTATGTGTTATGCATGTGCTTGCGGCCTATGTATTATGCATGTGCTAGAGTCGTATTTTTGCGAGCGATTATCATAATCCAAAAACGTAAAATCCAAACTGAGAAGGTTTTTCCATAATTTCAGTTGCAAAAAATGGAATTTAACCCTGGACCAAAAGACCCATCCGTGTTATACGACCAAGCCAACCATATCAGTACGCTCATATGGGATGGTGGAGTAAGATACATTATTTATCAACTTTTTTATTCTTACGAACGTTGTATATACCGTTTGTTTTGCTTAAATTATCTTATTAATTCGTAGGAAAGAGAACTTCTCAACACCGTAGAAGTATCCCGCGAGTTCAAATCGTGGAAACTGAACACCGCCCAGAAAAGGATACTGCGTGGAATTGGGTTTGGGATTTTCACGCATGGGCAGATATTTCAACAGCTTGACCGGGCCTTGATAGGTGCCCTTGTTGAAAGGTGGAGAAGTGAAACGAATACGTTTCACTTCCTGCTCGGAGAGATGACAATTACCCTAGAAGATGTAGGGTTCATCTTAGGGTTGCCGGTGACGGGGCGGCCGGTAATTGCTCCTCCGTCAGAAGCAACGAATAAGAGAACCGCTAGGGACTTTTTCACTTCGATACCCCAGGATCAATTTAGCACTGGTGGTATCAAGTTGAAGTGGTTGGTAGATACCTACGGGGTTTTGCCGGAAAACTATACGGGCCGTGAGCTTGTGCTGTACACACAAGCCTTCCTCTTGTGGGTGATGGGGGCAATATTATTCCCAACGACGTCGAAGAACACGGTCAGCGTGAAATATTTACCGTTGTTGGGTAACTTGGCTGAGGTTGGAGATTATGCCTGGGGTGCAGCGGTTCTTTCGTATCTGTACCGAGCATTGCACAAGGCAACGAGGCCCGACTCCAAAGCCATATGTGCATGTCTCTCGCTATTGCAGGTATATCATATAAATCTTGTCTTCGTTATTGTTTTTTTTTTGTTTTTGCTTTTGTTGAATCGACGATATAAATATAATTTACCCATGTTCTCAGGTGTGGTCTTATGAACACCTTGCTCCCGGGGCACCAACGCGTAGGGATGGAACCGATAGAGTGTGGCCTCGGTTGTGTGCTTGGGAGTACAGCCGGAAGAATAGCCACTATCGCAGGAGAGTCGATCCCCATCACAACATTACGTACTATCGAGGGGAGTTCGACGTCTATCTCCCGGCCAAATGAGTTGGGCACCGTACATACGTTTGGCGCGACGGGTCGAAGAGTCGTTCGTCTTCACGCTCTCCGGGTTGCAGCGCACACCCCTGATCCACTTCGAGGTCGCAGAGTGGCAGCTGCCAGACCGAGCAATGCGCCATTTTGAGTTGGAGCAGGGATTGCCAGCCGATGCCCCAGATATGAGGGTTAACAGGGACCCACCGGATGTAGGGCGGTTTGGCAAGGCCAATGCGCAAGAATTGTGCGCGACCGAACTAGAGCTTTGGACTTCTTGGCAAGACACACTGGCGGCCATCGTCTCGGAGCCAGACCCCGTTATCAGCATCGAACAGTACAATGAGTGGTACTACCGCATCACGCGGAGGAGAGTAGCCCCAGTGAACTTTGAACGCGGGGAGAGGTATGCGCCTAGGGGTCAGATCGATGAGCGTATGGCATACAATCTCGTAAGTTGCCCAACTAGTCTGACTTGTCTTGAATTTGTTGAATATAAATTTCTGATTAAAGTTACTTATTTGCTATCTCTTTGGATGTAGGTTAATGCCTCGCTTGCATTCTTCCAGAAGTTGAGTGAGCGGAAGGATCTGGTGAGCGCAATGGGCGAGGATCTTTGCCAACAGGCTGCTGCACTGGCTTTAGGCTGCGGGAATTTTGTGTGCCAAGCATCGGGACAGTCTTCGATCGACAGCCCGGGAATGGGTTATACGGGCGTCAGCCAGGGATACGGTGATCCCTCCGGACAGGCTTCAGGGGTGAGCCAGGGAGTTGGTGGTCCCTCTGTAGCGGGGATGGGACAGGCTCAAGCGTCGTGGGCCGATTACAGCGGTCTGACCTTCAATTTGTTCCCGAAACCCCAACCCCTCTCTCAGAGTCAAGTCACGCAAGACTGGCCTTCCGATTTCAACGAGGCACTGCCTATTGTCCCGTGGGCGGGACAACTTGGCGCCCCCGAAGGGCAATATCAGCCGGCTGAAGAAATGGCCGGCAAGCAATATTAGCGGGCCAGGGCCCCCGAAGGCGATTATCAGCCGGCCGAACCAGGAGTTGGAGGCCAATTTCTTCCATTGCTCTTGCCCCCCTGCAGAGGGCAAGAGCAACCGGTCGACCCCCGAGGGCAATATCCGAAAGGGCATCCAGCCAGGCCCCTCAAGCCGCATAAACATGAGCTAATCCGAGCCCGTTATTTTAGCGGGCCCCCCCAGACAGAGCGTAGTATGACGTGGATCACCCGCAGGGCTTGGATTACAATGCCTCGTGGAGAGAACTGTCCTCGCTGGCGTCGAGAATTTGGTTAGACAACTTTGTCATCTCACACTACGTGCAAATTCTGAGGCAAAGGGGTCGGGAGCAGCCTAACTACGGTCCGCGCATTTTTATCTGTGATGCTTTTTTTCATGGCATCCTAGTACAAGAGTATAACGAATGGGATAAATCAAGGAAGGCAAGAAAGGGTCCCCAGTGGAGGCCGTCCCCTAACCTACAAGCATATCTTGCTCGGGATAGTCCAGTGAGCGCAAGTGTGGCGGACGTGTTTCTAATCCCATTTATAGTGAATGCCCACTGGTACTTGGTTTGCTATGAACCGGTACAGAAGATCGTATCAGTCCTCGACAGTCTCTACGATGATACCTCCGCGATTGGTGTGATTGAAATGTACCGAGGCTTAGGCCAGTTGGATGCCATGGTAAGATCCTATTTACTTCTTATTGTAACTTGCATATTGTAGAACTGATTAATCTTATTATGTCTGCTATGTTTAATGTTTAATGCTAATTATGTTTCTCGCAGAATCTATTTGCTGCCATGGTCAATGGTAAGCGTCGAGAGAGGCCACCGCCCAGGCCGAAGCTTGTTTTCCAATTGAAAAGGAGTAGGCCCAAGCAACTTAATTCCTCGGACTGCGGCGTCTTCGTCTGCATGTACATGGATTACATCTGTCAGTCTGCGAGCCTCAAGAATACCGTCTGGAGCTAAGAATGGATAGACCGCTTTAGGTATAGGATGGCTTGGCAAATTATCAATGGCCGGCCTAGACTTATTAGATTTATTGTAAATCCGTGTAATGAGGGGGATCCTGCAGAGGCTGAGGGCCCCAATTGAAAATTGACAATGTTTGCAATTTTGATGATTTCATTTGTGTTGACTGAGATGTGATCGGTGTTGAATGCGATTGATTTGATTGACTGATATCGTTGTCTTGTTGATTTGAGTGTTTGATTTGTTCTGTGTGATTTGCTTTGACTAGGAGGGAAACAAAGTGTGAAAACCTAGTGTTTTGGAGACTCTGTTACTGTTGGGATGTCCGCTATACTATATAGCGGACATAGATAGAACCGAAAAAAACTTAGTGTTGGAGACTGACTTTCTGCTGGGCTGTCCGCTATATAGTATAGCGGACATAAATGAAGACAAAAAAAAACTAAGTGTTGGAGAGTGACTTTCTGCTGGGCTGTCCGCTATACTATATAGCGGACATAAATGAAGATGAAAAAAAGTTAAGTGTTGGAGACTGACTTTCTGCTGGGCTGTCCGCTATATAGTATAGCGGACATAAATGAAGACGAAAAAAAACTAAGTGTTGGAGACTGACTTTCTGCTGGACTGTCCGCTATACTATATAGCGGACATAAATGAAGACGAAAAAAAACTAAGTGTTGGAGACTGACTTTCTGCTGGGCTGTCCGCTATACTATATAGCAGACATTCCAACAGGACAAAAAAAAACGAAGTGTTGGAGACTGGCTTTCTATTGGGATGTCCGCTATACTATACACCGGACATTCCAACAGGACGGCAAAAAACTAAGTGTTGGAAACTGACTTTCTGTTTGGCTGTCCGCTATACTATATAGCGGACATAGATAGGACCAAAATAAAAATGAAGTGTTGGAGACTCTTCCTTCTGTGGGACTGTCCGCTATATAGTATTGCGGACATAGATAGGACCAAAATTCCCAACATCTTAGATAGAACATTTTATTGATTTCATTTGACAATGTTTGCGATTTTGATGATTTCATTTGTGTTGACTGAGATGTGATCGGTGTTGAATGCGATTGATTTGATTGACTGATATCGTTGTCTTGTTGATTTTAGTTTTTGATTTGTTCTGTGTGATTTGCTTTGACCAGGGGGAAACAAAGTGTAAAAACCTAGTGTTTTGGAGACTCTGTTTCTGATGGGATGTCTGCTATACTATATAGCGGACATAGATAGAACCGAAAAAAAACTAAGTGTTGGAGACTGACTTTCTGCTTAGCTGTCCGCTATACTATATAGCGGACATAAATGAAGACGAAAAAAAACTAAGTGTTGGAGACTGACTTTCTGTTGGGCTGTCCGCTATACTATAAAGCGAACATTCCAACAGGACCAAAAAAAAATGAAGTGTTGGACACTCTTCCTTCTACGGGACTGTCCGCTATATAGTATCGCGGACATAGATAGGACCAAAATTCCCAACATTTTAGATAGAACATTTTACATGATGATCAAAAGACGGGATTCGCTAATTAGAATGACATGTGGATAAGTGTCAGTTGGAATGAAATCCTAACATGCACTAGGAAGATATATATATATATATATATATATATATATATATATATATATATATCACTCTTCATTTGACATATACTCATCAGATAAGTACTTATCATTGGTTAAAATATTGTTTCTCTCGTTTGAATTGAGGTGCCTCCCACTAGCCTAGGCCATTTCTTCCGCAAGTTGAAGCATGTAAAATTGTTTTCTACGCAGCAACATCCGGTTATTCTCCATACAAATTCGGCGCACAGCTTTCTTACACTGCTTAACATTACGCCTCGACATACTAAGTGAACGACGTTGCAGCACAGGTGCCCTCAGCGTGGTGAGATCTTGGTGTAGTGCTTCTGATTCCTTAACTCGATATGCCCATTCTCTCCGTAAACCGCAATAATAATCTCTCGGATCCGTGTACTTCACTTCTTTGTAGTCGTCGTTCCTTTCACACAACAACCACACAGTCTTGCGTGCCCGCATACTAGAACTCCCAGGAACTCCTGCCATCTAACTTAGGTACATCTAATGCGATGAGCATGGCTAACATATATAAATAAGCCCACACACACATACACAATATATTGGTGTGATAGCTACACAATAGCCTGCCCATCTCTGGTGACAAGACAAGTCTCTGGACACTGACACCCTGCTTAATTGGTAGTTGGAGACAATAGCATGCCCGTGTCATAAAGTTGACAAGTCTACACATAGACAAGACAAGTCTATTTGGTGACAAGACAAGTCTCTAGTCTATTGCAGAGGCTTGTCACTTCTCAAAAGTTGAACTGTAGCATCTCATAAAGTGGTCCCGTTTCAAAGTATATATAAGTACATGCATTGCACGAAGGGCAAAGGGCATAGAGTGATATACTCCCAATTTCAGCCTAGCTCTGGAAATGTCATATACTCCACGAGATATTTTTGAAGCAATGGGTCGTTACTGGGCGGGCGAAGATGAATTTCACTATTCTTTGCGTCCAAGTTTGCGTTACTCATCAAGCTATGTTAATACATTACGTGCAGAATGGTCTTATCGGATGAATGAATATGAGGTCTTAGTAGCTGATTCACGGCGCATGAATATACCCATACCTCGTCCAAAGGCAATCAACATGCCTCGAATTACACACATGGAGCTTGAAAGGGCACTGCATCGAATACGTGAAGAAAATAATAGAATGAGAGTTCGTCAAAGTAGGCATAACTTACGTCGTATGGCACGTGATGCACATGAAGATGGCAACAACAATGAAGCACAAGTATACTGGAACATGAGCTTTGAACTTGGATATGTTTTCGATGCTCCAGTGTCAGATGAAGATGACTGAAGATCGAGTTCTTCTAAGGCTATAAGGCCTCCGCTTAGGCCGGGGTTCGGGAAGGTCGGAACTAAGTGTCTGGTTAGTGCCAACCATTTTCTGGTCCAAGTTGCAGACAATGATCTGCACCACTATGACGTGAGATCCTCAGCTGTGCACCTTTTGTTTGTGTGTGGGTTTCCGTGGTGCGTGGATGTATTACGATAATACTTCCTCGCTAATCATGTATTGTGTTAGAGACTTTCTTTCTGCGGTGCCGTCTGATTTTTAGTATGGCAGATGTGGATAGAAACAAAAAAAAACTTTCTGCTGGGCCGTCCGCTTTACTATATAGCGGACGGCCAAGCAGAAAGACAGATCGCCAACACTTGGTTTTTTCTCTCCTACGTCCGCTATATAGTATAGCGGACATCCCCGCAGAAAGAAAGTCTCCAACACTCTTAATTTTTTCTCTCCTATCTATGTCCGCTATATAGTATAGTAGACAGCCCCACAGAATACATGGCCAAGCAGAAAGGTGCACAGCTGAGAGGATCTCATGTCATAGTGGTGCAGATCATTGTCTGCAACTTGGACCAGAAAATGGTTGGCACGAACTAGACACTTAGTTCCGACCTTCCCGAACCCCCGCCTAAGCGGAGGCCTTATAGCTGCTATATTGTAGAGCTAGACTTTGGTGTCCGCTATATAGTAGAGCTATACAATGTAGAGTGATGCAGTTTTAATAAATTGGCACCCGAAGACTTATTTTAGCGACGGAATCAACAATCTCAATATGGATAAACAATAAATAACGTACGATTCACAATCAACGATCTCAATATATTGAGGGAATCTCAAACGGCACAATTAAGCGAGAAAAAATTTGGAAACATAATGAACATGTATGCAATAAATTTGGTTATTAATAATAAATTAGGGTTCACATTGGGGGAAAGAAATTTTTTCACAAGCGCTCCGATCAAAGATTACAACTTGAAAATCCCACCACCCAAGGTGTTCAAACACTACAAAGTCCTCGAGTTCGAGGCCATGCTGGCGCACGAAGACGTTCCAACCCTCTGCGAATTGCTTTTTTTGGGGTCGGCCGGGCTTCAGCTATTTCAACCTGCCAGGCCCCCTTGCGGCTATATAATCTTGAACTGTCATGAATTGTTGTAAATTGATTGGTAAAGGCTTCCGGTATGTCCTAACAAACACAATACAAAAAATAGGTTAGTTTTTAACCAAAAGATCAAACTTTTAACACACGAAAATACAGAGAAAGAGGGATGGCCTACAAGTTCATTCTCAAATCCCGGCATCATGACTTTGAAAAAGTGTTTGCCTGCCAGGTGCAAGTTGCCAATAAAATCGTAGGTGGTCTCCGATCCAGAAGCCATCGAGGTCGGCGTTGAGGGGAGGACGGTGGTGTCGCCGGAGATGTGGGTCGCCATAGATGGGGTAGCGGCTTGGGTTAGATGTGAGAGAGAGAGAGAGAATATAGTGGACTGATAAAAGCTGATTGCCCGATTTGATTAATATATATAATAGGATAGAGGTCCGCTACATTGTATAGCGGACATAAATGAAGAACAACAGTTTTTCTGCGATTCAGTTCGCTACATTGTATAGCGGACATAAATGAAAACCAAAAGTTTTTCTGCGATGACGTCTGCTACATTGTATAGCGGACATAAATGAAGACCAAAAGTTTTTTTGCAATGCCGTCCGCTACATTGTATAGCGGACATAAATGAAGACCAAAAAATTAGGGCTATGCATATCCGTCCGCTACATCAGAAGAAAAAAAATTCCAGTATTCGGTCAAAAAATTATTAGAAAAAAATTATTACAAATGTCAAACTTATACAAAAAATTAAAGGTCCACTGCAGCTTGTTCGTCCTCATCTTCGGCGTCATCTTCTTCCCCATCTTGCAAACCCCCTGGACTTATCCCCAGTGCCTTGTAATGGTTCCGCTTGTCGTGGTCGGTCATTTTGTTGCACAATGCACACCTTCGCAGCTTTTTAGGTTGAGTTGCCGTTTCAATAGAGCTTTTCATCCGCGTAGATCTCTTGCGGCCTTTCGTTTGCGATATAATTGGATCCAAGGCCGGATATCATTGTCGCCTTCCTCCCCCGGCTCGTCATCTTCTGATCCCGTCGTAGGCTCGGTGTCAACCGCATTGCTGACTGAAGCTGCTTCCAACTGGTCGACGATGGGCTCTTGCTGCTGAGCTACCTCGAGGAGATGTTTATATCCGACCATTGTAGCAGCAGCCTTTACGGACAAACGGGTGAACATCGTCACCAGATGATTATACCGCAACGTCTCTGATTCTTCAAAGTCAGTATACGGGTGCTCCGGAAAGGAAATGGTACCGTGCAACCTGTTTGCACCTTTCGTCCACCGTGGCAGGACGTATTTATCGGGGATTGTCCTGATATTCTTCTTGGTGAAAAACCGCAGAATGTGTCTACACAGGATGCCATGGAACTCAAACTTCTTGCAAACACATGTCACCGAGTCCGTCAATGTGTCGTGGCTCACCGTATAAATTCTGCGCAGCTTCTCAGGGACGAGGTCATTCACGAGCGAATAAACCTTGTACTCACGCGTAGACTTTTCTGCCACCTTGTTTATACTGTATCGTCCCGATTTTTGCAGCTCTACTTGGTATAGCAAGAAGATCTCCTTCGTATAGACTTTGGCACCGTTCAGCTCCAGCGGGGTCTCAAGCAACCTTCTCCTTTGTTTGTACGTGGTTGCAAAGTCTGCAGCCCTTTCTTTCACGAACAACGACGCAACCGCTTTTTGTGCGGATGTGACGAAACTCTTCAAATTGGTAGATGTACCCACATAACTATCGAACGTGGCATTCATAGATTCACTCCTGCCCGTCGTTTTCATGCCCGCAGAAAAATGCCTCCTCGTGTAAACGCCAATCCATTGCTCTTTGAGCTCGTACAAGTGCTGGAGCCACTCGTTGTCTTGCAATGAGTAATCCCGAACAAGCTTTTCCCACCTCTCCTCGAATTCCTCAATCGTTAACGACTTGCTAACGCATTGTCAAAATCCTGTTTAAAGTCTGGATACTTTGCGTACACGTGATGCAGACGTTCAGGGTATTTGTTGCTTATGTGCCAAGTGCACAAGTTGTGTCGAGTATCTGGGAAGACGGTAGCAATAGCCTTCTTCATTGCCAAATCTTGATCGGTGATGATAACTTTGGGTGCTTTGAAGTTCATTGCTTCCAGCCACGCCCTAAACAACCATTCAAAAGAACTCTCGCTCTCGTCCCTTAACAAGGCGAACCCGAACAGGATGGAGTGATAATGATGATTGACGCCCGTGAAAGGAGCGAACGGCATCGAGTACTTGTTGGTACGGTATGTGGTGTCGAAAGTCACGACATCCCCAAAATGCTTATAAGCTAGCCTCGAACGACCGTCGACCCAAAAAATTGTGCTAACTCGATGCTCGTCGTCAAGTTTATAATCGAAGGTAAACTGCGGGTCCTCCATCTGCATCCGTTTCAATAGGCTCATTGTGGCTTGAGCATCATTGAGGTCATACGCGGCTCGTCTATGGGTTCGGACCGCGTTACGAACGTCTGTCGTGTTAAAGTTTAAATTTTGAATTCCCCCAGCCTGTTCAGCAAGAACATTAATCATGTCGGTAGGTCCTAGCCGCGCATCGCTCATTGTGTGAATTAGGCTCCTCGCGACCTTACCCATCTTCTTGTGTTGATGCATCTGACTCACCTTAGAAGGGGTTACTAACGGGTGATTGTGTGCCAGTTCCAGGCTGGTAATAAGCCAATGATCTTGCTTGGCTTTATAGCTTACGAACATCTTGACCTGGCAATTTGTGCGCGCAAAGCAGTCCCGTCTTCTCCGCGCATATCCTATTTCGTCATCACTGTCATCGTTGCCTACGCGTGTCTCATTTTGCACTGGGTTTCTGCCCCTATGACACTCGTATAAGCGAGAGCATATCTTTTTCGTTACGTTGCTTGTTCTTGTAGTCTTTATTCTAATGCCAAAACCAACCCTCAATGAATACGCTCGAAAACATTCTCCAGCTTCTTCCAATGTTTGAAAGGTTCGTCCTAGATACGGATCACTAGCATCTACGGGGGTGTTGGAGCTCGACACGAAATCAGACATTGTGAAACAAGACCTATGTAGAAATAAACTACGCTTAACAATCAAATGACATTTTCAACTGAAAATATTACCTCAAAATTATCTTGACGAATAGACCAATTTAGGATGACAAATATACCATATACATAATCTCAAAAGTCTCCCATTTTGCTAATTATAGATTTATTGAACATAACAAATTAAAATTACTAAGATAAATAGACAAATTCATCATGCCAAAATACAACAAACGTATCTCAAAAAATTCAAATTTAAATAGGAAAAATGCATCGAAGTTAGCGAACCTCAAAAAAATTGAAATTAATTACAATGCGATTTGCCCAAAGTTAACAAATTAATTTCTATATATACAACCCGAGAATCGGATTTTACAAACGCTTGCACATGAACAAAAACATACATATATAAAACGCAATATTCATCACAACTATCGATTACAAACAAACAAAAAGTATAGATTTTGTGAAGTTACGTGATCGATTTAGGGTATTAAAGGTGTTCTTAAGGCGGAATTGCTGCGCCGATCTACTTGCCAACGCCGCTGGGAAATTTGTGAGTAGAAAGAGTGGAGAAGAGTGTCGTCGTTACTGTTTTTTGAACCTATATTGACCGTCCGCTATACAGTATGGCGGACACTGTTGACGTGATAGGTAAGGACAAGATAGCCGTCAGTGCCGAAAGGAGCGACGGGACATGACCGTCCGCTACACTGTATAGCGGACGCCTTTTTGCTGTCTCCCATCAGGCTTTTGATGTTGTCCGCTATACAGTGTAGCGGACAGGCGCGAAGGGGCAAAAAGGTAAAAAAGTCCGTCCGCTACACTGTATGGCGGACGAATGGATCAGCTCCCTATATATATATATATATATATATATATATATATATATATATGTGTGTGTGAGATGGCAACTCCTGAAATTCTTCCAGAGATTTTTCCGAGGCGGTTCGCCACACCTTGTTTTGGTTTGAACAACTATATGTAATCCTGAATGCTAGTTCTAAATTTCAACATGATTGAACCCTTGTGATGGCTTGTAATCATTAACTCTGAAAATTTTATCATTTTAGACAATTGCATCTACTTTGCAAACTCTACCCTTATTTTGATCATCTGAAAAGCTAGCATATGGATACGTGGAATTAGGATGCCAAAAGTGTATAGCCAACTGCAACTCCTCTCTTTGTCAGTTTAGACCTATACTATGAGACCAATCAATTAACTACAGATTCACATGTGTGCGTGCATATGTAGGTATGGTCTGGGAGTATGTGGGTGTGTCATTGAAACGTGGGAAATTAAGAAGAATGGAAGAAGAGTGTAGAGCTTGGAGGAAGGTCTGCTGCCAATAAGATGCTACCCTTTATTCTAGGCAACATTAAGTTGTAAGGGCAATAATGGTAGATCATAACAAAATGCTTTTATAACATAACTACATGGACTGTGGTGCGATCAAATATCAAACCTCACGTGTGTGAGTATAATCTCTAAAGCATAATGTGGTTGAGTGTAATAACATTACACCTTAGGCTAAATGTGATTAACTACTTTTCTGTTTTTCTAACATTTTTATCTAGTTCTTAATCTAAGAAAATATTTTCAAACCATATAATTGTTATTTACGTCTCATTTGTTCCTCAAAGAATATTTACACTCAACACACTAAGGCTTCGTTTGACAAAATTTTTTTTTTGGTTTTCAGTTTTTAAAGAGCAGCTTAAATTTTTTTTTTTATAAAAACAAGTGGGTGTTTGATAACCCCTTTTTTTTTTAGGTTTTTTTTTTTGGTGTTTGGTAACCCTTTTTATTTTGACTTTTTTTTTTTGGTGGTTTGCGGTGGCGGTGGTGGGGCGTAGCGGTGGTCGACGGTGGTGGTGGTGGTGGCCGACGGCCGGAGGTGGCTGCCGGCAGTCACCGGCGGTGGTAGCCGGCGGCCGGAGGTAGCTGCCGGCAGTCTCCGGCGGTGGTCGCCGGCGGCCGGAGGTGGCTGCCGGCAGTCACCGGCGGTGGTGGCCGGCGGCCGGAGGTAGCTGCCGGCCGTCTCCGGCGGTGGTCGCCGGCGGCCGGAGGTGGCTGCCGGCAGTCTCCGGCGGTGGTCGCCGGCGGCCGGAGATGGCTGCCGACAGTCTCCGGCGGTGGCTGCCGGCGGCCGGAGGTGGCTGCCGGTGGTCGCCGGCGGTCGCCGGCGGCCGGAGGTGGTTGTCGGCAGTCTCCGGCGGTGGTCGCCGGCGGCCGGAGGTGGCTGCCGGCGGCCGGCAGTCTCCGGCGGTGGTCGCCTGAGGTGGCTGCCGGCGGTGGGAGGGTGGTGGTGGTGGTCGAAAAAAAAAACCAAAAGTGAAAAAAAAAACCAGTTTTTGGAGTTTTTTTTTTACTCTGCAGTTTAAAAACTGGTTTTTTAAATTGAAAAAAAAATGGTTACCAAACGCTCTTTTTTTTTCAGTTTTTAAAACTGAAAAAAAAGAGGGAAAAAAATTTTGTCAAACGGGGCCTAATTGTTTTGCGCAAATAAAACGTGGACATGCACATAATATAGACTTTTTCAAAATGAAAAAGAAAAATGATGATTCAACTTTAAAATGAACAAAATAATTCATGAGAAATGCCGTAAAATGAATTGGCTGAACTTTGAATCTGAAAATTTTATGTTCTCTCTCAAAAAAAAAAAATTATGCATGATTTCCTTTATTTTCTTATTTTCGTTGTCAAATGGTGTCCATTCACCGACTCAAAGGGGTGTACTATCTAGAGTTTTTTCTTTTTTTTTTACCTAAATAGTAGAAAACCAATACTTGTTAACTAGTTTGCTCTGTTTTGGAATTTATTTACCTCTATGTTACACTTTTGGAAATTATGGTTTGTAAATACAATTTCAGGGCAGAAAATGTGGTTTGTAACCACGATTTGAAGGCAGTTTTTGTCATGCAATATAACCCGGCAGTTTGCAGTATAACCCTAATACTTTAAATGAATTGAAATCTAACATTTCAATTATAAAAAAGTGCAATCTTACATAATATTATACTTTACACTTTAGATCTATTAACATAATGTTATTTCAATACATAATATTACTTAAATGAACATCCTTTTTGGTCTTTGAATATACGCCACCATGCTTCTCCGGTTGCCTTTCAATACCTAAGCTTTTTACCAAGTGGACCTGTAGCCCGATGCTTTGCTTTCCTCATAATTGACTAATGGCTACAATCAAACACTCTCAGGTAAGTAGGAAGGCAGCTTATGAAAATAACATTGTTTGACTCCTAGGCTTAAGGCTATCTCTAAGGTCGATTATAACAGCCTGGAAATCCGGAGCTCTAATGTCCCGAACTTCTGGTCGTTAACCTATCACTTCACATCAAACCTGTCAAAATCATGTTTACTGACATATACTTCAAAGCATCTAACTAGACATCAATTCAAATTCTTCAAAAGTATAAGATCACAAAAGAATTGCTTACTTAGGTTCTTCACTGAATGACAAGCTAACAATGTTGACCCACCCAGGAGTCTTATTATACAGTGGTGGTGGTCTTACCATAATCTCACGCAGACTTTTATCCTATTCTCGAGCAATCTACAGCTGACCTGCAGAAGGGATTCAAACGAAGGGTGAGCTTTTGAGAACTCAGTAAGGTCATACAAGGACAACTGAAGGAATTACAAAATAATTCAAAAGAATTCAACCGATGATGATTTTCAAAAATATTTCAAACGGGCTAAATAGTTCGATGATTTTCAAAATGATCAAATATCATCATAAATAGGAAGCAAAATAAACATTAACAATCACAACAGGTTCCAACGATCATTAAAATATTATTTTCACAGCCATCATCTCAAAATACAATGATGGTTTTTTAAAGGATTTTAAAACGAGTTCAAAGGCAAATCTATGGAGGGATTTCAGACAAGCACGAACCATAGGCATCCGAACAATTGTTTTCAATCATTTTTAGAGCGATCATCTAACATATAACTTAAACAAAATTTGAAGAATTGACCATGGGCAGATGCAATGCCATACAGGCAATGCTCAATATAGTGCACACATGCATGTTATACGAATACTAATCCATTTAGGTATTAGCCTGCGTACCGTGCAGGATCAAAATAGCCTTGTAATGCTAGCCTCAGTACAGACCCCCATGTCAATTTACAGTAACAATTATCATGGAACCAATAAACAACTCAATGATCAACGTGCAATAAATGGTGAGCACCGATAAGAGTTCAAACAATTGAATCAGGTTCAATATTGAAATACCCCAAAAATTTTCTTCTTCTTTAGCAAAATTAGTATTTTTGAATAAATAAGTTTGTGGTCTTTTGTTAAAATTAAGAAATGGTTTAGGATTGTTTCTAAAATTAGGATTGTTTCTAAAATTTTTGGTGGAATGAAAAGTGGTTTCATTCGAATCAAAATGAAGGGAAATGATGTTTTGGAGTTTTTGAAGTTTTTGGTTGAATTAAAAGTTTTAATTCGAATAAAAACTAGTTTTCGGTCGAATAAAAATAGTTTGCTTCGGATGAAAATGGGTTCTGCTTCTAATGAAAAGATTTTTTCGTGTGTAATGAGCTATTGAAGTTTTCGGTCGAATTAAAAGTTTTAAGTCGAATGAAAACTCATTTTCGGTCGAATGCAAAAAAAAAGTTTTAATTTGAATTAAAAGTTTTGATTCGAATGAAAACTCATTTTCGGTCGAATTAAAAGTTTTAAGTCAAATTAAAAAAAATTGAACCATTTTCACGTCTGCTGGATTCGGTCGAAGAAAAGTCTTTTCCTTCAAATGAAAACTTAAAAAAAAATTTGTCTCACATAAATAGTTGGCTTATTTCCTTTTTAGCCTTCTTGGACTCCCTGTTCTTTTTGTTCCCTGTTTCTTTTCTTTTCAGAGAGAGAGAAAGAGATATTAGAAGGCTTGGAAAGCTCCTTTGGTATTAAGGTGGTGCTTTGAAGTTTTTCCTAGTTCGAAAGCTTATTCAGGTAAGGGATTTAATTGCTTTTTGCTGTGGGAAGGTATTTTTGGAATCCGAAAGCTTATGCTTTGTCTAATGTCGTTTATCTTTATTGGTCCACCATTGGTTTGTTTAACTTTTGCTTTCATTTATAACATTGTTTACCTTCCTCTATTTGAACCTTGATGAGCACACCTTTGCATTTGTACATTTGTGACTGTCAATTTAAGATTGACATTGGCTATGTTGAACAACTCTCAAATTGAGAGAGTCCTTTTGACATATGTTTGCTATACTAGAGAGCCGAAGCCTCCTAGTATGCTCCGGAGCACACGTTTGATATTTGTATGTTTGGTTCGACATTTGGGTCTTATGACCACCATAGTCATCGCATATTTGTAGCATACCCTACATATAATTGAAATGTGTTTTTGGTTAAATGCTAATCTTTGATACTTCGATATTTGATAGTAAGACATGATTGGTTCGTTTCATCTAATATTGTTAATTGATTATGCCATTATTGCTTGACCTCTTACCATTTGTTTACCTTACTGGGCTATTTGAGCTCACCCCTTTGTCCTCTTACCTTGCCTTTGCCACAAGTGATGGTTTACTATGTTAAATAAATTAAGAATTTCTCCTAATTGATACCCTAATTTAGCATCCTTCGCGGACACCGAAAATTTTCAAACAATTCCATAGCGTACATCTCATAAAAATAATGGGGATTACTATTTCAGACTTTGTCAAATTTTGACCTTGACTATTTATAAAAATTTAGATTAAAACTCCCTAAATAAAAAGCCTCCCTCGCCCTTCTAGTGACAAAAATAGTTACTATTCACATCATGACACACACTAATGTACCTTGAACACACTTTCTTCTCCACTTCACTGCCGCACACCATTTCCCTAACTCACACACTTTTGGCTACACTCAAACACATACACTAAAACACCTACATACCCGTTAATACTCCTAAACCCACACACTAATACACAATTAAACATCTTACATACACATAATCACACACACGCGCACACACACCCACACCCACCCGAAGAACACACACTGTCACACACAAAATGCACCCATTATCCTCACAAACACGCTAAAACCACAAAATCATGCCCATGGTCACCTCACATAACCTGAAACATACCTAAACCTACAAAATTATACCAAAATCATGCATAAACTCCCACCCCCGAGACCCCCATAGACAGCAACACACACTCGACACACACTGTACCCCTACAACCTTCCTTCTCAACCTCTTACACCCACAATCCCGCTCTAACCTCCCATACCAGACCCATTTACACAGAAATCCCCCGCAATCCCACTGCTTCGAAGCTCTCTCTCTCTCTCACACACACACACATAGTAGTTTAACACGCACACACACATGCTGAACACATAGAAACACCCACTGGAACACACACTAAAGGTAAAAAAAAAAATACCTTAGAGCTCTCATGGATTTTCTTCCCCTCTCACTCTTCTTCTTTCCTCTCTTTCTCTTCCTTGAGCTCTCTGGTTTCCCCTCTCTTTTCTCTTCTCTCTTGCTCTATTTTCAGTTGTTTCTTCTCTTTAATGTTTCTCTTTCCAATTTTGATTTTCCTCCCCAAAAATTTCCTTCTCTATTTTGTTTTGTTCCTATCTTATCTAATCCATTAGTTTATATTTAATTAGATTAGTCATCAGGTAAAATAAGTAGGAGGTTTCATCCATGTTGTGAACCATTCTCCAAAATTTGACACCATACCATTTTTCGAAGATCCAAAATAGCCCCCAAACTTTGTGTAATTACATCTAGGCCTCAAATTTATTCTAATCTCTATTAATTTAATTAGATGTTACTAAAATATATACTATCACTCATTTTATTATTTTTCTTTACTAAAAAAATATAATTTATATTTTTCCCCTTAAGTTTTTCAAAATTACAGAATGACCCCAAAAGTTTTCAAAATTATATTTTTGTCCCAAAATCATTTAAGCTCTCATTCTCCACTAATACCCAAGCACTACTTAAAATTATCACCCAATTATTTTTGGAGCACATATAGTTATTTTAAACTGCTCTAAAAAGTAATGGATATTACGCTGATGATCCATGTTTCACAGTTGGCGGTATTGTTGGTGTCGTCAAATGTTAGTTTAAAGGCTATGGGGGTATGTGCTCTATCTGGTGAAATTAGAAGTATTCCCAACCCAAATCCTTTAATATTTGTAGCTCTAAAATACAACTGCCATCTGGTTTATGACTCAATGAACAAACATCTTCAGCTGGGAACTTTGTCTCCCATTTACTGGTATCTTTTGCAGGACAATCTCCTAGCATGTCTGTTACGGCTTTTATTTTTATTGATTCAGAGTAACATAAATATGATATCAAATTCAAAAAGCAGTAAGAGCCACTTAGCCATGCGATTGGATAAGACTGGCTTCTCAAACATGTATTTCTTTAAATCCATTCTAGCCAATAACTTGATGGGATAAGCTAACAAATAGTGTCATAACCTTTATGTTGCCCATACTAGTAATAAGCATGTATTCTCTAAAGTTGTATAGTTCATTTCCCTTGGGTCAACTTTTTGTTACATACTAGATGGCTCTCTTTATTAGTGAATTCTTTTGATGTTGAGCTAGCATTGCTCCGATGTTGTATCGGTCACGGTCAACTAAACCAATAGTGGTTTACCTGGTATTCGAGGATTTAAAACTGGAAGGTCACTTAAATTCTTTTTGATCTTATCGAAAGCTTCTTCGTAGAGGGGAGTCCGTCCCTTAGTTCAATCCTTTTTCAAAAGTTTGAAATTTGGCTTGTAGATGATTGTACTGAGATATGAAATGACTAATGTACTGGATCCTTCCTAAAAACCCATGGACCTCTTTCCCATTTATTAGCAGCGATATCTCCACTATGGCTATGATTTAGCTGGATCAAATTCTATTTCCCACTTACTAACCATGAACCTAGTAGTTTTTAGTTAGTAACTTTGAAGACACAGTAGTGGGTATTAAGCCTCACGTTATACTGCCTCAACCTTTCAAAATATTTTCTTAAAATTTCACAATGATTCTCCCAACTTGGACTTAATAATCATGACATTTACGTACACCTCTACTTCTTTATGGATCATGTCATGGAAAAGGATAGTAGTGGCTCTTTGGTATGTAGCTCCAGCGTCTTTCAATCAGAAAGGCATCACTGTATAGCAAAGTATGCCCTAAGGGGTAGTGAAAGTTGTCTTATCCTGCTCTTCAGGAGCCATCTTAATCTCTTATACCCCGAGAAACAGTTCACAAAGGAAACCAATTTGTGTTCACAGTGTTATCTATAATCAAATTGATAATGGGAAGAGGGAAGTCATCCTTAGGAGAGGCTCAATTAAGGTCTCTATGATCAATGCACATTTGAACTTGGCCGGTATACTTGGGAACATGCATTATATTGGCCAGCCAAGTAGGTTATTCTATAACTTATACGAACCTTACATGGAGAAGTTTCATATAAGCAGGTTATTCTTCTTTGAACTTGGGAGACCATTCGGTCCTCACTTACAGAGTTTCTGCTTAACATATTTCACCTCTAGTAGAGTGGGTATGTCATCCTCAATGATCGACGGGTCACTACAGGGCATGTCGCAATATAACCAACCAAAAACATCGATGAATTCCTTTAGAAGGGCTGTCATTTCCTTTCTTTCTAGTTCATGTAGGCTAGCCCCTATTTCAATTTCCTTTTTCCTTTCAGCGTGCTTATGTTAACTTTGATAGTTTCTTTCACTACTGGCTAGACTCAATTTGACTCTTGGTTTTCTACTTTTTCATCATTTCTTTTAAACATTTTTTTGTCTTCTTTGCCCATTAGTTGTGATTCATTATTGATCGTGTAGATTAATTCGTCGTAGTTATATCAGCAAAAAGGAGTAATCAAAATCGATCATTGTACTATCAATCGAAAAATGAGGAAAAAACAGAATAAGGAAGTAAATATTTTTTATCAAGAAAAACAAAAGCATCTACATTATCTGAGTCAAATTTAGACTTGGCATCAGGACGGTCCTTAGTAATCTTCGTCACAGCTGTGTACATGCTCAATTGTTCAATTCTTCATTTTGCAATAGGTCGGGGTGATTAGGCTTGTAGGGTTAAAAGTCTGCTCTTCCCTCTCACGAATAAGCACAAGGATGTGCGTATCCTCAAAACACGCCATCATTCCATTTGGTTCCATGTTACATCCAATCAGAGACACTGTCCTTGCTTGGCTTTATAAAACTTGGCATTTCTTGGTCTTCCACCCACTCACAGCCATACAAGATTTCCCAATCGCTTATCTTCTTATCTTGATGTTGTAGACCGGATCAAGGAATCCGTATTAAGGTTCTCTCTCACCTTCTTTGATAAGATATCCATTCAATGTGGCAATCTTAGGCATAGCTAGAAAACCCATGAACTATCCTTTTTCCTTGCTCTCTTGATAGGGGCCATTTTCTTGAGGGTTTCTTTCTTTTCCCTCTTCGTAGGCCTATATGTAATACCTTGGTCTCAACTTGGGCTTATGGTTAATCGTGATAAATTTATTTAAAATATTTGAGGCTAATATTCATTTGGTACAACTTTGTCGTTTAGCGATGAATTAATGGTACAAGTGAAAAAAGGCAAAATGCAGCAATAGCAGGTACACTATTTTGGTGACTCCTAACATGTCGAAGAATTATTTCTAGCTTGGTGGAGCTTGTGATTGGGAGTATTGATATTTGAGGTAACATTTATCGATGAAAATCTGAGATTAGACATGATTGAGAAGAGCAATCTAAGGAACAGATTTTGAGAACAAAATTTAGATATAGATAATGTAATGGTTTATGGTAACTTTTAACTGCTTATTTATTACTTTAGTGGCGGTTACTATAAGTGATATTAATTAGGATTATTAGTGACACTTTTGTGAGCAATCTTATTTGGGGCCTTTATTGACAACTAATAAAAATCTTAAGTTGCATATGAATGAAGTTGGGTACAACAGAGAATAAAAGAATATTAATCCAACTTCTTAATTACATTATCTTCGGGAATTTTATATATATATATATATATATATATATATGGAGACAAGGAGAGAGATTCATGTAATTATTTCAGTGCTTGAAGAGGGGTTTTTAGACAAAATAGAAGGGGTACTGAAGGTATTTATGGGTGGTCAGGGTGTGTAGCTATGTGAGAGGTTAGGATTAGGGATAATTATAGGGGTGTGGGGCTACGTGAGGTGGTGTGTGTGTGTAATGGTTAAGCAGTGGATTTGCATGCGTTTGGCGTGTGTTAGGGGTTGTTGTGCAGCCGTGGAGTACAGAGGGGTGTGTGTGACAAGTATGTGTTATCATGGGCTTGAGTGTGTGTGAGTTGCAGGTGCGAGTGAATGTGTGGGTGTAGTGTGTGTAAACATTGTATGCATGTGTGCGCATGTGTGTTGTGAAAGATAGAAATTAGCAGACACGTGCAGTGTGTGTAAACATTGTATGCGTGTGTGCGAATGTGTGTTGTGAAAGATAGAAATTAGCAGACACGTGCAGTGTGTGTAAAACATTATGTCTGCGTGTGTGTGAGTAATGAAGGACAAAAATCATCCTTGTGTGTGTGTGTGTGAGAGAGAGAGGGTTGTCACAGTCGTGTGCGTGACTGTGGGGGGGATGGGTTGTAGTGGGTGTATGGTGTGTGTAGTCTCCCAGTCAACTGAGGCTCTTTTGATGTGCTACTGTGGTGTGCCATGCATGTGATTGTGTGCGTTCTATTGGGTGTGATAAGATATGTTTCCACAAGTGTGCTCTTTGTGTGGATGTGGGCACGCGAGCATGATGTGTGTGACCATTATATGTGTGTATTCTGTGTGTAATGTGTGAGTTTGTGTAGGTGTGCAAAGTGTTGTGCAAATATTATTAATGTGTGTGCGCACGCACATGTGTAGGTATGGGTGTTTGTACAAAGTATGCATTATGGGTATGTGAGAATAGACTTGTTGCTCTCTCTCTCTCTCTCTGTGTGTGTGTTTGTGTGTGCACGCGCGCTTATGTTCGTGTGCGTGGGTGCGTACTTGTGTATTGTGAGTGGGTATGCATGTATATGCGTGCATGTAGGGTTGTCAGTAAATGTAGTGTGTGTGCCTGAGCTTAGTTTGTGTATGTGTATGCATGTTTGTATGTAACAACCCAATCCACGGCCCCAGCACAGGGTAATGCCTCCCTCAAAGGCCAAGCCAAGTAGGTACTTATTCTCAAGCCTTAGCATCCTTGCTAAGGCTCGATCAGATATAGTTCAGAATCTTCCTCTCTTGCCAATGTGGGATATAGCTGGCTCGCCCTTAATTGCCCCCACCATCCTCTTGATACGGAATATACCCGGATTTTACTTCGTTTCCCCAACCATCGGCAACCTGACTGGGTAACCCAGCCCGAGCTTTAGAGAGTTTGCTCTAATACTATCTGTAACAACCCAGGTTTACAACCTCACCACACAGTAATGCCTCTCTCAAAAGGTCTAGGAAAGTATGTACTTATGAGTTCATAGGCAAGCTCTTATAAGTCCAATCACCAATCATTCCACATTCAATGTGGGATATTACAGTGTTTGTGTGCGCACGCACGCGTCTGTGTGTACAAGGGGTGGGTGGGTAATGTGTGTGCAGGTGTATGTATGTGTGAGTGGTTCTGGTGTGTGCATATATGTGGGTGTATAAATAGTTGGTGTATGTGCGTGTGTACTATGTGTGGTTATGTGTGTGCAAACCGTGTGTATGTTGAGTGTGTAGTGTGTAAAAAGTGCATGGGTAATAGCGTGTTGGTCTAGTACAGCTTTAGTGTGTGTGTGTGTAGGTAGTGTCGTACCATGCAGGTGTACCATGTGCTTATGCATGTGTACTCACTGTGTGTGTGTGTGTATTTTAGATACCGATTAGCGTGAGAGCATGATGGGTGGGTGTGGGGGGGGGGTGAATTTGTGAGTGTGTTTGTAAGAGAGAGGCATAGAGAAATAAAGGGGAAGGTGTATTAGTGCGTGTCGCCAAGAGGGTGCGGTGTATCAATTGTTGTCTTGTAGAGTTCATAAGAGCGATTCAGAGAGTTAGAAAAAGCTGGTTAGGGTTGGACACCTGCGAGATGAATGGGGAATAGTCCATAAGACAAACACATTGTTACGCAGCAGTTCTCAGAGTAGGCCCATCGAATGTTCACCAGTAACAATACCAGCTAAGGGTGCAACTTGGGCCGGGCAACCCGTGGACAACCCGTGCCAGCCCGTAAAAATATGAGTATGGACTTACTTTTATAGTGACCATGGTGGACGTGGGCTAAAAATTTTGGGCCCGTAAAAAATATGGGCTGGACATGGGCAGATGTTTCTACAGGCCCATCCAGCCCGTGGGAAAACCAGCCCGTCTAACTATTATATAATATAAATTATAATATATTTAGTGTATGTATGTGTGTGTGTGTGTGTATTTATGTTACAATATATTTATTTTGTTTATTTTAGTCATTAAAAATCATGGATCATATATGTTTATGCAATCTCGACCGTCAAACTCTTAACCTAATAGAATACAATTTCTTTTTCGTATTTTCTAAACTCTCAACCCCCACTTCGACAAAGTCAAAATCTCAAAGCCAAAAGTATACTTATATTCTTGTCTTATTTTTTTGAACTAGGTTGAGCGACGTTCCCACTTTTCATTCATGTTTAGAGATCTTTGAAGACTTTATTTTTTCTACTTTATTTCTTATTATAGAATTAGAGACAATTTTCTCTCTCATTTTGTCCCAAATATTTGTTTTCATGCTTATATTTAAGTTCATTTTGAGACTTTAATTTACTTTATTCATTATCATGAATAAATATTAGAGTTGGATGGCCAATGATATGTTTTGAGATCGTTTTAAAAAAGGTAATTCATAACCATGGACAACCCGTGGACAGCCCGCGTCCAGCCCATGTCCACCAAAATTTTGATGGGCTTGGCGTGGACACATATTATTTGGCCCGTAGATGGGCTGGGCTGGACATGGACACGACTTTTGGAGAGTGGGCTGGTCATGGTCTAACCCTTGGGCCCGTCCAGCCCGCCCAAGTTGCACCCCTAATACCAGCAGATACATAACGCTCCCAAAAATCCGGAGCTCCGCCACCCCAAATTCCCGGGTCGTTAACCTAACGGATCACATCAAACCTGTCAAATCTGATCACTAACACCTACTTCAAAACATCTAATCTGATACTATCTCAAATTCTTCAAATATAATCTTACAAAACTGCTTAAACTATCAAAACCTAGATTCTTTGCAAACTCTAGTCCTTATAAAAAAGGGTGACAGCCCCGACCCACACAGGGGTCTTACATCATTGTAGTGGTGGGCTTACCGGAACTTCACACAGACTCTAACCCATTTTTGAACTTGTTATAGCTTATCATCACCTGCAGAAGGGAATCAAATGAAGGGTGAGCTTTTAGGAGCTCAGTAAGGTCGTACAAGGACCAACAAAAGAATTACAAAATGATTCCAAGAATTTAACTGAGGAAGATTTCCAAGATACTTCAAACAGTCAAAAAAACTCAATGATTTCCAAAACGATCAAAATTCATCAGAAATAGATATCAAAATAAACAATAATACTCAGGATGGATTTCAGAACGATCAATAAAAGATCATCTTCAAAGTCATTACTCCAAAATATGATGATGGTTTTCCAAAGGATTTCAAAACATACACAAATCATCTGAGACAGTTCTTTCCAAAATACACTGAAGATTTCTTAAAAAGATTCCAACACGAGCACAAATTATTTTAGAGAATACTATCTAGTCATTTCCATAGCAGTCGCGGCAATATATAGAATAGAGAAAAATAAAAAATCAACGTTGATCCTGAGACGATTGCAATGCCATTTTGGCAAGCTAACAGAGTGTACACATGCATGATGTATTGGAATGTAATTACTAGTCCCTTGGGTACTAGCCTGCGTTTCATGCAGGATTCAGACTAGCCTTATACCGCCTCCCCACAGAACAGATCCCAGGTCAACATAGAAAAATCAACAATATCAATGAGCATTAACATAAGCTCAATTCACCAAAATCAGATTGGATTTCAATAACCATGATATACCGAAATAAGTCATAATTCAGAATTCCAGAAAAAATCACAAATAAACAGCAAAACGATTGCGAATAGTTGTCGGATTTTGGCACAACAATTTAGAAGAACGGATTCAAACAATTCTCAAATTTCTCAGCATGCAATACAAGTGAGCATCACAAGATTTCTAAATAATTGATTTAGGTTCAACATTAGGGTTTTCTGGGCAAGCACATGCTAGTATCAACACATACTTCAAAGTTCGACATTAGTCGTAAGTAATTCAAATGAGTTCTTACAAGTACGAGTTATCAAATAGGGGTTCGGATAAAAGTCCTTACCTAGGGTTTAGATAGAATCCCTTACCTGGATCCGCAGCTAATTTATCATAACTGGAAGTCTTTAGCTTTAACCTAAATGAGATGATCAAATCATCAGAGCATAGTCTACAGCACAATATTATAACTTAAAACAGACTCACACATGCTCCCACAATGAACCTCTTACCGCATATGTAAAATTACCAAAATGCCCCTGAGGTGTAAAATTACCAAAAAGCCCCTCTCAGATTTAAATTACCAAAATGGTCTTCTCATGAGTAAACCCGCTAAAATAACCTTACTATATGCGAATTTATTTAGAAATACCCTTAAACTAAATTTTCAGTCTTAACACCAGTCATTTTCCAAAACACTATTCTTACTCGTAAATCAAATCACCAACCTAACTACTACTCGTACCTTATAAACTTCGCAGATACGACTAAGGTTTCCCCTGACAATACACGGACACATGATTGGCAAATCACCAATTCAAACCTAGTATGATATCAAAATCCTGAACAACAAATGGAGTGAGGTCCATAGAAAGATCTTTATCCCCAACATACATTGTACATCCACAGAGAACCTCAAAACAGTCGAAGACTCTCCCAATGGAGTACTCATCACAATATCAGTTCTTAAAGGACAGATCTTCATCCTCAATCTCTATGCCAATGTAACAGATGTAAGAAAATATGACGTTCCAAACTTAAACAGTATAAACACATCTAATGGGTTAACCTGTAGTGTACCCGGCACTACATCATCGGATGTGGCAACATCCTAAGCAAACATTAAACACACTCTAACTGATATTTTAGGCCTCAGCCCCTACCAACATTGCTCTATTTCCTGTTGAGGTATACTACTCGTCGTTACACCAGTAATAGGTACACGATAGATTATTTCTCACAAGCAATCAATTTCAAACTTAATGCTCCACACTGCCATGCCTAACACATCATCCAGTCACTTTATTCCATAACTCACCACTCTGACTTCTCCCATACCTGACACATGGGGTGGCCAAAAAACTGGCCTGCTACCCTGACCTGTACTCTAGGTAGGTCAAATTTTAAAACTCTATGATGGTCCGACTCTCGTACTCTGAGCGGATCGAATGACTACACCCTGCGCTCCGCTAGATCCCATATCATGCCTCAATTAAATTTCAAAACTCTATCCAGATCTCAATATCACTGAACCGAAGTGGGTGCGAATCCCTGATTCTGCCCCAACCTTTAACCTTGGGCACCATACTGTGTCGTCTGTAAAAAACTTTTTTACTAACGACTGTCAGCTTTTATAATCCGTTCAGGAAAAATTCTTACTTATCTCTTTTCTATCCGCCCTGTGTTTACTCAGATCTAACCCCATTGTCGGACTTAGACTGTTCCAAAACACATACCCAATAAAGACATTCCACAAAGCTCGTTAATCTAGCTGGAATCACTGTATCTCTCAATCCGAGCCTAAGCCCCCATTCAGACTTTCGGCAGCTATTTGCCTCCATCAACAACATCCTTATGGCAAATCTAGCAAAACAAGAAATTTTATCTCAACCTTGTCTATCGACTCTTAATCTAATTTCCTCAAATTAACAGCTCTTTTAAATGTGTTCACAAAATCTCGCAAAATACCTGTCGAAAATAATTCTCTAAAAGGTTCCCAAATGACATAAATCAATTTCTAATAAGTTAGACTCTTCAATACTCTTTCCACCCCTGATTGACCTCGTCTCTCAGTTTATATCCAACAAATTCAATCTTGCGTCACTTCACTCACAGTTGCCTAAAACTTATACGATTAGTTGCTCAAAATTTTCTCCATTTTGCTAACCAAATTCGCTGTCTCTATAGGGTTCAATAACTCCTTGTAGCTAGTCAATTCATCTGTTAAGGTTACCAAGGTACTATCATTTTGAGGTTATGGTGTGGTTGGGCCAGATTCTATGTTATCAAAGTTAAAATTGAGTTCATAGTGTTCAGAATCAGAACCATCAGTTCTAGGGTTCTGTTGTTTCCCCTGTTGGGTAGGGTAGCCTCTATACAATCATAAAACCTATACAATACATTTTCCGATCTAAAGATTGTCTGGTCAAGTCTTTCTAATACTGGGAATTTCCATGTTCCATCTTATACAATCCTCTTGAAATCTCATCTATCGGGGACCCCAAGCCCTCCATATTATCTTCACTGCCAGAGCTTCAAATTCTGACCGTACGGATACAATAAAATGTTATCAGGGTTTAGCAACACGGATATAAAGAACAACACAATGACTAGGAAAGGCAGACTTCTTAACTCTACCATCATCCTACCCCACTCTTGTTAACCAGAATACGATTCCACAAAATCGTGTTACCCATACTCTTGGTAGTTTCGTGCCTACATAATCATATGCCTAAACTCTTAATACCACAAGACCGAACTGCTCTGATACCAACTGTAATGACCTGGGAGTTTGGGGCGGCGGAGCTCCGGAATGCTGGGGGCGTTACAAGATATCCTTTGATCCCCATGCACAGAAGAAGCGAATCCAATCAACTACGGCAGAACGACCCTTAAAGAGTAGGGGCAGAGCACACAAAGAACAAGGGCAGTACCTTACCTCAGCAGGTGTAACACTACAAGAAAAAAAGACTTTTACTGAAGGACATTTTCATCACTAAAAGTTCGATATCCATCGGCAAAAAGTTTTAGCGACGGACAACCTATCGCTAAAATTATGTTGCCTACAACCCCTTCTCTAGAGCAAATTCTTCAATCTATTGCCTAAGGTCTACCTTGAACAACGGACATACAAATACAATTTGCGATGGATTTTCCATCGTTAATTCTATTTTTCATATTTTAATTTATTTTTTAAAAAAATAATTTATTACGTAAAATATTTAGCGACGAAATTCCATCGCTAAACGTTTGTCGTTTAAAACTTTGGGGATGGAATTCCAATCTCTAAAAGTCGTTCACTTAATAATAGTTAGACTTTTAGCGACGGAATAAAGTTTGTCGCTAAAAGTCAAACTAATTTAAAATTTTTATTTTTTAAATATTTAAACCAGTAATCATAATCCAACAATAAAATGTATACAAAATTAAGGAGGGCACGGGAGTGGGGTACATTAATAGAGTAGGCGAGGGGAGTACAAGTCTGGGGAAGGGGGCTACGGGAGCAGGAAACAAAGAGCTAGGAGGGGAAGGGCTGATCATGATTTGGCGAGTCCAAGATCTGACGAGTCCTGCTAATCATCCTCGTCCACGGGGACACTATGAGCCAGATCCGGCTCAGCATGTCCAGCAGCAGTGCCCTGCATGTAAAGGCACGGACGCATTAATCTCTTTAGCAATCCTATGTAGTGTTCACTAATTAAACATATATAGTGGTTGTACCTGATTATGCGCCGTCATCGTCCTATAAACCTCCGCAGCAATGCGACGGACCTCGTCCTCATGTAACGATGAGCGCTCCATGGTCGGTGTCTGCGTCTACAAAGATACAGTGGGAAGTGGGGGTACTTCTGTCACGGCATGTGCAGTCATACCGGGGAGGCCGTGTATGAAACCTAATTAAACTGATTAACCCTAATTAAACTCTAGGTTACAGTAAGTATTCCTAATTAAACCCAACTAACTCCGATTAGCCCTAATTAAAACTGATTAACCTTAATTAACATCAATTAACTCTAATTTATTGTTAGTATAATCTCTAATTAGCCCTAATCACTGTTGATTAACCTAATTAAACCCTGATCGTCCTGATAAATCGTAGACAAATCCGAATTAAACCCAATCAAGGTAATTTACTGTAATATGCTCTAATTAGGCTTAATTAGCCCTAAGTAGCCCGAATTACCCTGAATTAACCCTTGAATAACACTAATTGAGTGTATTTAAATGCAATTAACTGTAATCAACCCTAAATAACTTGAATTGCCCTAATTGCCCCTAGTTAACACATTAACTCGGCATTTTCACCTTAATTAGCTATTATCTATTTAAGTTCGGTGTAAATTGTTTGATTATAGTGAACTTGAGCAGAGAAATTAAATCATCATTCCTAAATCCTTTATTATATAATGATCCACCAAATCAGGATTCTAAAAAAAAACCCAGTGCTTTTGGTTGGTAAGTTATGGACTCAAAAATTTTCCTTAGCGCGTCATGTTGAACCATCTCGTCTAAGATCTTATCTTCTGAGACTTCAGATAATACTTTTGACTCGCTACTCTCCATGTCTGTAGAAGAGAAGACTTTCTGAGACAAAAGGTCTTTCTTAGCCTGTCGCAGACCTTTCCTGCCCTATATTGCTCCTAAGGTAATTAGATGGTAAATATACACAGTTTTCTTCAGATCGGTTCTATATGCCCGATATGTGGCTTGCCTTTCAACTAATGGATTGCAACCGCTATCAAGCAACACAAATCTCAACACCCCAACCAAATTTATGCCCTACATAGCTTACCTTTTAAACCTCGTTTAGCTCGAATTGGCCCTCATTAGCATTAATCCTATTTAGCTCGAATTAGCCCTAATTGACCCTGGTTGGGGCGTCGAGAGTTGTTTTGCTTAATATTGGTTGGAACTCATCAGTTGAAAGGCAAGCCATATGTCGAGTATACAGAATTCATCAAAAGAAAACTATTTATATTTACCATCTAATTACCTCAGGAACAATGGAGGGCAGGAAATGTCTGCGACAGGCTGAGAAAGACCTTGTATCTCAGAAAGTCTTCTTTTCTGCAGACATGGAGAGTTGCGAGCCAAAAGTGTTATCTGAAGTCTCGGAAGATAAGATCTTAGACGAGATGGTTCAACATAACGCGTTAAGAAAAATTTTTGAGTCCATAACTTACCAACCATAAGCATCAGGTTTACTTGAGAATCCTGATTTGGTGTATTGTTAAATATTAAAGCATTTAGGAATTATGATTTAATTTATCTGTTGAAGTTCACTATAACCAAATGATTTTGTACCGAACCTAAATAGATAATAGTTAAGTAAGGTGAAAATGCTGAGTGAATATGTTATTTAGGGCAATTTTGAGCTATTTAGGGTTGATTACAGTTAATTGCAATTAATTAAACTCAATTAGTGTATTCCGGGATTAATTCGATCTAATTCAGGCTACTTAGGTCTAGTTGAGCTTAATTAGAGCATATTACAGTTAATTATCCTAATTGAGTTTAATTAAGGTTTGTCTACGATTTAAATCAGGACAATCAGAGTTTAATTAGGTTAATTAGCAGAGATTAAGGCTAATTAAATATTAAATTAACAGTAAATTAGGGTTAATTAATGGTAATTAGGGTTAATTAGTTTTAATTAGGGCTAATAAGGGTTTATTCGAGTTAAATAGGGTTAATGCTAATTAGGGCTTATATGAGCTAAATAGGGTTAATGCTAATGAGGGATAATTCGACCTAAATAAGGTTAATTTGGTTTAATTAGACTTAATTATTATTAATTAGGGTTTAAGTAAGAGCTAATTAAGGTTACCAAGAGTTAATGTAATAATTAGGATTAATTAGGATTGAGTCACTTTAGAATTCGTTGAGTTGATTTGCAGAGTTGATATTGTCCCACCAATGATTGAGTCCAGGGTTTAAGTATATAATTAGGGTTAGATTGTATTTAGGATAATTATGGTTAATTAAGAATATATTAATACGATTTAGTTAGAGTTTAGTTAGGGTTAATTAGGATTGAACAGGATTAATTAGGGTTAAACAGGGTTAATTATGTTTACTGAGGATTAAACAGGGTTATTTAGGTTTAATTAGGATGAATAAAGTTAATTACAGTTAATTGGGATTAATTAGGGTTGATCAGGGTTAACTAGGTTTAATTACGGTGAATCAGGGTTACCTAGCAATGTGTTAGGGGTTAATCAATGTTAATTAAGGTTTAATTAGGAATATATTAGTAGGGTTTAATTAGAGTTTAGTTAGGGTTTATCAGGGTTAATCAGGATTAATCGGGGTTAATCATGTTTACTTAGGGTTAATCAGGTTTATTTAGGTTTAATAATAGTTAATTAGGTTTATTTAGGGTGAATGGAGTTGATTACAATTAATCAACGTTAATTAGAGTTAATCGGGGTTAACTAGGTTTAATTAGGCTGAATCAGGGTTAATCAGGATTAACTATAGTTAATCAGGGTTACCTAGGGATGTGTTAGGGGTTAATCAGGATTAATTAAGGTTTATAGTGAAAATGGGAATTGAAAGTATTATGATGACAATTAAGCGTGTAACGATGCTTGAAAATGTGACTACAATTTATTGGAGGCTTCTTTCATTTTTTTCCCCCAATTTATTATACAAAATAGTCGACAATTTATTTATAATACTACCAAGTAAGAAACACTAATATTGCATGTAATTGAGATAAGGCAATACTCACGTAAAAATACCCACCCCTACGTTCCACCACCGTCCACACTCACCACCCCACATGCCAATACATATAAGCCAATATACACATTCCTAAACTGATAAATAACAAAATCTAACATGTAACAAAAATATAATTATACATTCAACCAAATAACAATTACAAAATCTTTTCTGACTGCCACATTAACATGTATTAAACCAAATAACAATTACAAAATCTTTTCTGACTGCCACATTAACATGTAACAAAAATATAACTATACATTAACATGTAACTATACATTGAACCAAAACAACAATTCCAAATTAGGGTAACTATACATTAACATGTACTATACATTAACAGTTAAACAAATAAATTAAACCATAATTAGGATAAAATGGACATATCGGCGGCAAAGGTGGGGCGGCGGTGGTGGTGGCGCGACAGTAAAGGCCCACAAGAGTAGTAGCTTTGCACGGCGTCATGGGGGGCTGTCGCAAAGGGGGTGGGGTGGGGGCGTCACCGGAAGGGGGATCGCCAGAGGAGGGGTGTTCGCCGGGGGAAGAAATTTTTGCTAAGTTGTACCTTCAAACGGCGTCGTGGGGGGCTGACGTGGGGCAGGGGATGGGGGGTGTCATCGGAGGGGGGTCATTAGGGGGGAAAGGGGGTCGCCGGGGGAAAAATCATCATGAGTGAAAACCAAAGAGAGAGAGAGAGAGAAAGAAAGACAGGGAGAGAGAAATGAAGGGTTAATTTAATAAGAGAACTTTTACCGACAGATATATATATCGTTGCTCAAAGTTCGTCAGTTAAGACATCTAGCGGCGGAATACTCCGTCAAGAATGGCTACCTTGGGGAGTTTTAGTGACAGAATTTATCGTCGCTAAAAAGTTTTTACAAAATTTAAAACAAAGTGGCCGAAAATAGGAAATTTTTAAAAACCTTTTAGCGACGATAAATCCGTAGCTAAAAAACCGTTGGTAAAACGACGTCTGTAAAACTATTTACCCATGGAAGACCTGTTGGTAAAAATTTTGAGAGACGAAGTTTTACCGACAGACAAATATGTCGGTAAATCTATCTTTAGCGATGGATTAGAATCCGTCTGTAAAAATCATTTTTCTTGTAGTGAACTATCAGCTGCATATGATCCAGGAGCCACATATACAGAAGTAAGGGGCTAACTCTAAGTGCAGCACTCGGATCCCTATGCCACCTAGATAATGGCATTTATGGTCAATCTCAGCTACCGCTAACAGAATCAAGGTTTTCCCTTTTGAAGATACTTGTATGAGCAAGCCAATCAATCTCACATCAGCAACACTAGGGCCCACAATGGAAAGATACTTGGCCACCAGGCCTAACCTCAGAGTCGCCACCCAATCACACGCATACCGCAATCATGATTATCTGGTTTGGCAGGAAAATATTCTATCATGGGAGGTTAAAAGACCTAGCCCCCTCTTTGCTAACTCTAAGCAAACCCATAAGGGGCTAATACTCATCGTGAAGAACCGGAACGGTGATGTTTAATTAGTAGGGATATCCACCAAAGCGAAGAATTCTTCATGAGTCAGGCAAAGCTCATCCAAGCCAAATCAAAAGACATGATCTTCAGAATCTTAGAACTTGCACGCATCCTTCATGAACAACCACCGTCCGTAGACTCATGATTGGCTTTAGATTGACATGCTCATTGGGATAGAAAAGCTCAACCTTGTTAAAGGAATCAAACAAAGCACGGAACTAAAAGATAGTAGGATTATCTTCGAGGCCATTGGGAATTCTTCTGAGAAAATGAAAGTCGAATGCCCCTTTGAATTATGAGTCCTGATTGTATAATGAGAGAGCCCTAAGATGCAGAGAGATAAGATTTGAAAATTTTAAAAAATCAAAAAATTAATCGGATAAACTGTGTGGTTTTCGACAAACTGGCCGGTTTTCCTTTTGTTTTGAATATTTTGACAATCGATCTCTCTGATCGACTGAACGGGTTTAGCAAAAAAATTAATTTTTCTTCTGATGAACTGTTTGATTTTTCCCTAGAAATTGATTTTTTTTCTAATGAACCATCCGATTTTACCTTAAATATTGATTTTTTCTACTGATCAATTGTCCTGTTTTCCCATGAATTGGATTTTATTTCTAACTAATCGGCCGGTTAGTCAGTGCTCATAAACATTTTACAGAGTTTGCCTATTTTTAGGCCAAGCCTTGTACCTATTTCACAACTCGTTCCAATTCAACTCAAACCTCATTCCATCCATTTTTTTGCCCAATCTCCATTCTTTCAGTGTAAGTGGGTGAGCATGCATCAAAACTAACCATTTACGAAGTTGCTAATTAAAATCTCAACTAACGTTAGAAAGGAAAAGTTAAGCATTACACGATTGAATGGAAAAGTCCTTCGTGGACTCAAAGCCCTACTCTAACTGATCCAATGTCGAGGTATCAACTCCTTCGCTTCAGGCTAGGCTCCTCCCCATTGCTGAACCACAAGGATTCATCACCTTGCTTATACTCCTCATCCTCGGGACTAGCTAATGACTCCACTTACATGGCTCGGTTGATCCAGGCTTCCCGTAAGTCTTATGAAAGACTGCCATGACTCTAGAAGACTAGCGTCTTAGTTTCCTCGGCGAAGGGGCTGGGGATTTTCCTTTGCTTCCACTGGCAATATCCTCTCCCTTCTAGGGTACAGACTTTAGTTAGCGAACTGACCTCAAAAGAACCTGAATAGTCACCACTAGCGGTAACGGGCTCCACAGAACTCTGTCTTCCTCTCAACCCACCTTTCAAAGGTGGCACCGAGAGAGTGCGAGTAGGCGCCTCCATCGTCTTTACAAACGACCCGTACACCTCCAATATGTCCCGTAAGGTGGATGCCATGACTTTGAGGTTGTGTATCATCTAGTAGGCATTTTTTAACATCGAGCTCAAGACCTACAACGAGGAAATCCATAAAGTTAAAATCAAGTGACAAATGAAAATTTAAGCACAATAAAGATTCAAGTTTACCGTCTAGACTTGGGCGAGCTCCTTGGGCCCAAAGACCTCTTCATGCTTATTTAGCCAGGGGATCTGCCCTATCTACTCATATTTGCCCCTAAAAATAGTGGCATCATCTAGGAAGTAAAGAGGATATACTCCATAGACTGCTTTGCCTTCTTACGCTTACCCTTCTAGTCCCGGCTACCCCAACCTGCTTAAACCTCGTCAACTACTCCACATTCAAAGGAGGATCCAAGTCCTCTCTCACAAATGCCTTATAGGTATGAGGCGGCCACCTTAGGGGGGACATAGATATCCCCCTAGTCAAGCTCTGCCTCAACCCCTAGTCTAGGGTCCCTATATGGCTCATCTCAAGGGGAAGGGCTACCCGGATACGAGCCTCGACATATATGCGATGCTAGAAAAGCACCCACTCTCTAGAATAAAACTCCTCATGGAAGTATCCCACTAACAACGGCTAGCACTAGGTGAGCGCCAATTCCTCAGGGTATGATTATGTCGGCTCCTACTTAGACAAAGATGCCTAAAAGAAAAAGAACGGAAAGAAATACTCATGAGCGTCCATTAACCTGGATTCAAAGGCTAAAAATTACCAAGCACTAAGCTAACTCACCAAAACTCTCTCAGTAAGCTCCCACTGTGGCCCCTACCCACTTATCCCAGAAGTTCCATCAGAACATCGCTGACTCGATCTCACACGTGTGCCCCTCACCCAATCGCAGGGCACGCGATCCCATAATCTCAAAAGCCCAAACCTATGAACATTGGTAACACACTACAAGAAAAGACGTCTTTTGCGACGGATTTTTAGCAACGGAATAGATTCCGTCGCTAAAATGAGTTTTACCGACGAAAATGAACATAGGTAACACAACAAGAAAAGACGTCTTTTGCGACGGATTTTTAGCAACGGAATAGATTCCGTCGCTAAAATGAGTTTTACCGACGGAAACATCCGTCAGTAAAACTCCATCGTAAAATATTATTCAAGCGACGGAATAACTCCGTCGGTAAAAATAGACATTCACCGACGGACTTTTAGCGACGGAGTGATTCCGTCGCTAAAAGTCTATTTAACTCTCAGATCTGGTTTTCTCTCTCACTGCTTCTCTCTTCGAAAATCCCAAAATCATTTTCGGCGATTGTGCCACCGCCGTTCTCACATCCTGCCCCACCTTCGGCGCCACTGAATGCCTCGACACCGGCAGCGACCTCCTCGACACTGGCGGTGACTTCCCTCAACCCCGGCGGTGACCTCCCTCAACAACGGCGGTGACTTCCCTCGACACCGGAGGTGACCTCCCTTGACACCGGCGACTCCCATCAGGTAATTTTTTTTTATAGTGTTTAATATCACTACCCATTTTTTTCTTTTACTATGTTATAATTAAATGCCCTTTATGCTTCATCTTAAGCATTTTTTTATTTATTTTCATCCTTCATCATAAACCTTGTTACTGACATAAGCCCATATATCAGTATTGACCATTAGCTTGTCGACCATTTTCGGTAGCAATCGCCGACAGTCACTACGGCAAACTCCGATAGCCATCCCCCACCGACCATCGCTGCCGTCCAACTCCAGTAGCCACCTTTGTCCGCTGCCTCTACCAACTAGAATAATGAAAATAATCTCATACAAAAATATGACTAGTTTAAAACAAAATAAATTAGAAGCTAAAAAAGTTGACTAGTATTGTAATTGATAGGGTTAAGTGGTGTTGGATCTAGATGGATGGGACGGGACGGGACGGGACGGAACTGGGCAAGGGACATTAAAATTAAGATGACGCAATATGGGGAGGGGGGTGGTGGTTTGCGGCGCCCCATATTGTCTCCTTGATAAATAACAATCTTGCGACACAAAGAGTAATTGAGATTACTATGTATATAAGTATTATTTGACAAGTCAACTGCACGACATTATAAAGTTTAATTCCCTATTTTGAAATTTATGTGGAATTTCATAAAACTTAGAAACATGTAGTTGCCACTTGCGCTCACATTATTACGGTAAGATTTTATGGTCCATGTACTTCAAGGCCCAGCACATTCGAAATGGACTTATGGGGCTGAGCAACATTGATAATTTGTTTGATAATTTTAGGTTGTTAATTGTGCATTTGAGAATTGTGATTATTGATCTGTGATTTTAGATTGTTAATTGATGATTTTAGGTTATTAGCTGTGCATTTGAAGTAATTGCGATTATTAATTGATGATTTTAGGTTGTTAATTGATGATTTTCGATTGTTAATTATGCATTGAGCTTTTGAGATATTGAGATTATTGACGGAGGATGGGACCCAATTGGATTGAATGTGTGATTTTGGTTAATTTTTATTGCATTGAGCCTTTTAGAATTGAGAATTGAGATTGTTGACGGAGGATGGGACCCAATTGGATTGAGATACTTGTTAGTTAGCGCAGACACGGACACCACGTCTGATCGACGGTGTCCGACATTTAAAAAACAAATTAACGTATGCCGATGTGTCTGGAGGTGCGTGTGGGTGGGCGTCGGACACGTGTCCAGAGGCGTCGGACAGACACGTGTCAGTATGTGTCGGACACGTGTCCGGAGGTGTCCGACACGTATCGAACACCATATCGACACCCTCTATGAGGTGTTGAAATTGAAGTTGTCGACGGAGGATAGGATCTAATTGGATTGAGATACATGTTATCTAGCGTAGACACGGACACCACGTCTGATCGACAGTGTCTGACATTTAAAACACAAATTAACGTATGCCGATGTGTCTGAAGGTGCGTGTCGGTGGGCTTTGAACACGTGTCCGGAGGCGTCGGACACGTGTCGGTATGTGTCAGACACGTGTCCGAAGGTGTCAAACACGTATCGGACACCATATCGACACCCTCTATGACGGTGTCGGAATTGAGGTTGTTGACGGAGAATGGGACCCAATTGGATTGAGATACCTGTTAGCTAGCCCAGACACAGACACCACGTTTGATCGACGGTGTCTGACATTTAAAAAACAAATTAACGTATGCCGATGTGTCTGGAGGTGCATGTCGGTGGGCATCGGACACGTGTCGGTATGTGCCAAACACGTGTCCGGAGGTGTTAGACACGTATCGGACACCATATCAACACCCTCTATGAGGTGTCAGAATTGAGGTTGTTGACGGAGGATGGGACCCAATTGGATTGAGATACCTGTTAGCTAGCGCAGACACGGACACCACGTCTGATCGACGGTGTCTGACATTTAAAACACAAATTAACGTATGCCGATGTGTCTGGAAGTGCGTGTTGGTGGGCGTTGGACACGTGTCCAGAGGCATCGGACACGTGTTGGTATGTGTCGGACACATGTCCGGAGGTGTCAGACACATATCGGACACCATATCGACACCCTATATGAGGTGTTGGAATTGAGATTGTTGAATGTGCATTAAATTTAGGTTAGTTAGGTTAATGCGACATTTTTAGCATGCACCCCCTAGAATCTCATCGTGGCTCCAGCACTGGCTATAATTAGCCCTAATTAGTCCTGATTAACAATATTTTAGTAAATCAATTAACCCTAATTAGCTCTAATGAACCTAATTAGTTTTAATTAACCCTAAGAACCTAATGAAAATCAAATTAGCTGTAATTACCCCCAAATTAGCCCAAATGAACCCAATTATGAGCATATTGATTATAGTTAGCCTAATCAGTCGTAATTTGCACTGACATAACCCAATTAAGCCTAATTAGCGCTAGTTAGGACTAATCAACACTACTCGGCACCATTAAAATCCTAATTAGGACTAAATAACCCTAATTAGTCCTAATCAACCCTAATTAGCTATAATTATCCGAAACTAGCCCTCATTAACATTAATTAGCCCTAACATAACCCAATTAAGCCTAATTAGCCCTAATTAGGACTAATCAGCACTACTCGGCACAATTAAACCCTAATTAGGACTAAATAACCTTAATTAGTCCTAATCAACCCTAATTTGCTATAATTATCCAAAACTAGCCCTCATTAACATTAATTAGCCCTAACATAATCCAATCAAACCTAATTAGCCCTAATTAGGACTAATCAGCACTACTCGGCACAATTAAACCCTAATTAGGACTAAATAACCCTAATTAACCCTAATTAGCTATAATTATCCGAAACTAGCCCTCATTAACATTAATTAGCCCTAACATAACCCAATTAAGCCTAATTAGCCCTAATTAGGACTAATCAGCATTACTCGACACAATTAAACCCTAATTAGGACTAAATAACTCTAATTAGTCCTAATCAACCCTAATTAGCTATTATTATCCGAAACTAGCCCTCATTAACATTAATTATTCCTAACATAACTCAATTAAGCCTAATTAGCCCTAATTAGGACTAATCAGCACTACTCGGCACAATTAAACCCTAATTAGGACTAAATAACCCTAATTAGTCCTAATCAACCCTAATTAGCTATAATTAATACTCGTAATTAACCCTAATAACCTAGTTAGCCATAATTACTCCATGTTGCCCAGAGATGGTTCAATTACTCGTTGTTTACAAACCCTGCCTTCTTTATATTAGTTGTTGTTTTGAGAAGTCCATTGGCAACGAGATGGTTCAACTCGTTGCCAACGAATTCTATTTAATGTGGAATTGGTAACATATGTAACGATATTTCTGTAGTTTTGATATTTCGGAAAGATTCTTGCATATGTTATCAATTTCTGAACGCATGCATGCATAGAAACCCTTAGTTCCCGTTCAAAGGTACTCATTACAAAGTAATGCTTTGTAATGAGCCTTTGGATGTCCAGTTTGGACAATTTGGAAAAGCTAATTGTTTATAAAACAGTGTTTTGACTCATGCTTTATGTTCTATGTCGTGGATATTTGGTACACGTTCTCATGTGTTTCTCTGGGTGCATACAGATCTGGTGTTCTAACATCCGTCAAACCTTCCTGAGCAAGGTTAGATGAATGTTAGAACACCTAATCGATGTCGTGTACTTGGAGAAATGCGGGGAGGTGCTGCCGAATTTTTCACAGACATGGGACTAAGCATGAGTTATTCACTGTTTTATAAACATGTGCTTTTCTGAATGGGATAGGACCACTACCTGTTGAAGAGTGGAGGGGAAATATGTAGACATGTTGTAACATTCATGCATTCATATTTACATCGGCAATGCCTAATCACTGGTCATAATTGAAGGTGGTATACAGTACGATAATTCAGTCGTCATGTCAGTCGATCGAAGTTGGATGAAAAGGAAGAATGCTGAAGATTTTGAGTGTCGCGTTGACGAATTTCTCGACTTCGCTTATGCGCATCCTGCACATGTTGACCTTGATAAGATAAGGTGTCCGTGCGGTAGATGTGAGTTGTTGCACTGGAGAAAAAGAATTGAAGTAAAATGGCATCTTCGTCGGTACGGTTTTATGGGTGGATACACAAGGTGGACGCAGCACGGGGAAACGATAGTATTGTCGTCCAACCCGGCTAGTCAAACTGAAGTTAGGGAGGAGGCACGATATGATTACCGAGATATGATTATGGATGCTGGGCATGCTAATGTTGACTGGGGTGACGACAGTCCACAACCGCCGAACGAGGGGGCTCATCAGTTTTATGAGTTGTTGAGAGCTGCGGAAGAGCCGCTGTGGGATGGAGCTCCGAAACACACACGGCTGTCTGCGGTTAGTAGGTTATTACAGTTGAAATCAGACCACGGGCTGAGTGAGAAAGGTTTTAACGAGTTTGTTACCTTAATCAAAGAAATACTGCCCGAAAGTGAAAAGCTACCGCCGTCGTACTATGACGCGAAGAAGATGATGAGGAAACTTGGGTTGAGCTATGACCGGATAGATGCGTGCAATAACGATTGTGTATTATTCTGGAAAGAGAATAAGGATTTGTCACGGTGTCCAGTATGTGATCATTCGAGGTACAAACCGGACAAAGGGAAGAAGAAAAACATTGCATGGAAGATATTGCGATATTTCCCGGTCACACCACGGCTTCAGAGAATGTACTACTCCTCCAATACGGCTGAACATATGAGGGCTCACCGTGAGACTCGCAGCAACGATGCCGATGTGCTGACACACCCAGCTGATGGAGAGGCGTGGAAGGAGTTTGACCGCAGGCATCCAGTCTTTGCTCAGGAAGTTCGGAATGTTAGACTTGGTCTGGCAACCGATGGGTTCAACCCTTTCGGTCAGTCTACCACGCCTTACTCCTGTTGGCCTGTTATTATTGTCCCTTACAACCTTCCACCAGGCATGTGCATGAAGAAGCCGTATATGTTCTTGTCGTTGCTTATTCTGGGGCCGAAGAGTCCCGGTAAGGACATAGATGTGTATTTAAGGCCGTTGATTGATGAGTTAAAACAGTTATGGAATCATGGAGTCGAAACATATGATGCATCCCTTAAACAAAATTTTCAGATGAGGGCTGCTTTGATGTGGACTATACATGATTTCCCCGCATTGGGAATGACGTGTGGCTGGAGCACACATGGGAAGCTAGCATGCCCTGCTTGTATGGGCGTGAACCCCGGTCATACGTTAAAGCACGGCGGAAAGGCCTCGTGGTTCGGATGTCACCGTAAGCTTTTGCCACCGGGCCATCAGTTTCGTAGGCAGAAGGATAAATTTGACGGGACAATCGAGCGTGAGGTTGTCACACTGGACTACCCATCTGGTGAAGAAGTACTCTCACACCTGGAGGCACTTGATACTGACATACCACACGGCAAGGGTGTGCCGGATCAGAAGATTCCAGGGTTCGGGAAAGAGCACAACTGGAGAAAATTTTGTATCTTCTGGGAGTTAGCCTACTGGAGGACGCTCGTTATCCGAAACAACATGGATGTGATGCATATTGAGAAGAACGTTTTTGATAATGTGTTCAACACAGTGATGAATGTCAAGGGCAAATCGAAAGATCACCTTAAAGCGAGAAGGGATCTACAACAGTTGGGTGTACGCCGTGAATTGCATCCTCGGACAGTCAGTGGGAGGACGATACTTCCGAAAGCACCTTACTGTCTAGACAAGAAACAAGTGGAGAAGGTCTGTCAGTGGGTTAAGAATTTGAAGCTTCCGGATGGGTTTGCGTCCAACATATCTCGTTGTTGCAATGTATCGGAATGCAAGTTTCAAGGGATGAAGAGTCACGACTGCCACGTATTCATGGAGAGATTCATTCCTATTGCCTTCCGGGGACTGTTGCCACGGGTTGTTTGCGAGACTTTGACTGAATTATCTCATTTCTTTCGAGATATATGCTCTTCTACGATCCGGGTGAGTAACATGGAAGTGCTTGAGAAGAACATTGTGGTGACGATTTGCAAGCTGGAGAAAATCTTCCCACCTTCGTTCTTTGATTCAATGGAGCATCTGCCTGTTCACTTGGCATATGAAGCTAAGATGGGTGGACCCGTGCAATATCGGTGGATGTATCCCTTCGAGAGGTAATCCTTAAATTGTTACAGTTGTTCGTTTACACTTAATGCGACATCTGTTATCATTGATATTCCACCTAACTCGATTCGCTAAACTTCTAGGTTCATGTTCCATTTAAAGAAAAAAGTCCGTAATAAGGCTCGGGTTGAGGGCTCAATTGCGGAGGCTTACGTAATGGAAGAACTTGTAAACTTTTGTAGTCAATATTTCGGGCCTGATGTTGGTACAAGGTTAAATCAACTAGGCCGAAATGACCCAGGAGCAAGCACAAATTTGGAAGGGCAATTGTCAATATTCAAGCAGTCAGGTAGTCCGTTCGGCCGAACGTATACTCGATGGCTAACGGATGAAGAGTACAGTGCTGCAACAATATATGCCCTTCTAAATTGCGATGAAGTTTCGGCATTCGTTGAGTAAGTTAAAGTCTTAATTCACTTACATTGATGTACATAATTGAAAGTGTGTGTTAAGCGAGTCAACTATATTGGTTTGCAGTGAGTTCGATGCGGAATCTTTAATCACTGATCCCGCTGGACTTGAATCTCATCAGAAATCACAATTTGTACAGTGGTTCAAAATCCGTGTAAGATTATTTAACGAAATTATATTATGTGTTATATACAGTTCTGTGGCCAATTAGTATACTGATTTATCCTTAATTTTTACCGTCATCTACAATAGGTTCAGTCAATGGATAGACCAGTGGCCTCCTGCTTGAAATTACTAGCCGAAGGCCCTAACAAACAAACATCCTGTTATGGAGGCTATATCATCAACGGGTTTAGGTTTAACGTAAAAGATGATGACCGAACAAAACAAACCCAAAACAGTGGAGTCTTGGTCAACGGCGACTGTTATGCCGAGAATTGCATGGACTTTTACGGAGAGCTAGATGAGATTGTTGAGCTAACATATCTGGGTTCCCAAAACCGCCTGGTAATGTTCAAGTGTACGTGGTTCGATGTCACATGCAGTAGAGGAATCCGTGTTAGCTCTCAAGGGATTGTAGATGTCAATGTCAAGTCAAGACTTGCATCAGACGAGCCCTTTGTGTTTGCTAGTCAAGCTGTACAAGTCTTTTACGCGGAGGACGTCGCCAATCCCAAATCTCATTGGTATACAACTATCAAGTCCAAGAAATTGCCCGTGACATATGACAGTGAGCTAGACTCCTTTCAAGCCGACCAACCACGTGTCTTGTTCCCTGTTGAGGTCAACAACGAGGAGGACGATCTTCCTCTTCCAACAACACTTCTTGTAGGAGAAGAAGTCGTAGATGATGACGCGGAAGATGTGGAAAGTGTTGGAGATGATGTGACCGAGTCTACTAATGAAGAGGACGACGAGTCCCACGAAGAAGAGGACGACGAGGAAAGTGATGAAGATGATTCGCAAACTGAAAATGATTGACTTGTAATGTTGTAACATCACGGGAAAAATGTAGTAACATTTTAGAACTTGGTGTTTAATGATGTGTTTTTGTATATATATATATATATATATATATATATATATATATATATATATATATATATATATATATATATATATATATATATATATATATATATATATATATAGTGCCGATGATGATTTTTGCCAAATTATTGTTTTTAACGTGTTAATGTCTTTGTAATTTATCTATATGAAGTCAGATATGGATAGGATACGGGCTATTCGTGGCCGGGCTGGACGCCGAGCTGCTTCCTCCCCGGTGGGTCCCACCTCGTCATTGCCTACTGATGACGAGGCACAGAGTGATCGCGGACAGCAGATGGGGCCCCAGCCCCAGCCATCGCCCCAGCCCCAGCCGTCGTCCCAGCCCCAGTCGTCTCCCCAGCCCCAGCCGTCATCCCACACGCGCGTGCATTCTCCATCTTCCGTGGGTTCTACCTCAGGTATAGTTGATAACGGTGTTTAGTACATTTTCGCTAGCCTATATTTAAAGTATATTTGAACTGTATTAATGTCTGTGTTTTGTAGGATCTCGACGAGGCCGTGGTCCGACACGCGGGGTACGCATCGACCCCCAGCGTAAACAGAGAGTTACGCTCACGCAGGAGGGCCTGTAAGTACTAAAAATATCACCTCATGCCTTATATTTAAAATTTTGGGGTGTTAATTTATATTTGAACTGTATTAATTTATTTATTTACTTCTTTGGCAGGATCCTGGAGAATCAGGCGAGGACGAAGATCGGCGTTCTTGTGAAGGGCCGATTCTTCGAGCCACGCCTGTACTGGAAGGACTGGGATGCCGCTGCGAGGGAGGCCCTATGGGAGGAGTGGCTGGTACGGTGAAGTATTTTTTTCAGCGTTAGTAAATGTTTAATTAGAGTTTGTTTTCTGTTGTTAATTTGTGTTATTGAATGCCTTACAGGAGGGGTTCACGTTTGACACGCCTCAGCAGCAGGTACTGGGGCAGCAGGCCTTCTTTGCCTACATCGGCAAGAATTACCGCCGATGGCTCCACGATGCACGGGACCGGGCGAAGAAGATGCTGCCCGAGGGTGCCCCGATGACGGAGATGACGAGATATCCCCCACATTGGATATCTCACCGTGTATGGGGGAGATGATAGATCGGTGGGCTGCGGATCCAGGTTGGGACGCCAAGAGTAAGAGCGGGGCCGAGAACAGACAGAACAGAGATCCGACGCACACGGGGGGGTCGGTGCCACACGACATCGTCCGACACATGAACGCGGTCGAGCACCCGGATCTGGAGGAGGATGAGGTCGTAGCTCTGACCTATACTCAGACGCACGTGCGGAAGAAGGACAAGGACGAGGCGCACCGGGCGGGCGACTATATTTCAGATATTGCCCGGCGGATCGATGTGAGTCAATTTGTTTTAGTTGTTAATGTTTTGTCTTTCTATCCTCAATGTCTGTTTCGTTAATTAATGCCCTAACATATCGTTAAACCACTATTTTTGCAGGCCTCGTATGAACAGCTTAGGGGGTCCGAGCAGCAGTCCGGACAGCCATCAGCGTCCACTAGTACGGCTGCGAGTACTGGGGGGTTGAAGCGATGGCTGGATACGCCGGAGGTCGTGAATCGGCCGAAAGGCCGCATACGCGGCCTGCCTAGCACGACTGCTCGTGCCGTGATAGGAGCGTCCTCACCCCCTGCTGCCCCTCCACAGACACCGGCTCCTCAGCGTCAGTTGGACGACGAGGAGATCCAGCGCATTGCTACAGTGGTGGTGAGGATGATCAGGGAGCAGGGCGCTGTTGGACATGCCGAGCCGGCCCCGGATCAGCAGGATCCAGATCCGGGACTCGGCAACCCCTGATGAGCCCCTTCTCGTGCCCGTTCCTAGCTTCCCCCGCGCCCGGCTTGTACTCTTCTCCCCTCCTCTAACCGGCTGTATCCGGTTCCCGGCTTGTACATAATGAGTCTTTTTTATGATTGATTATATATATTTCTTTGTGTATTGATTATTAGCGTTGTTGTTGAGAAATGAAAATTGTATTACAGGTTTGGGTAATTGAAAAATAAAAAAATTCAAAAATTTTTTTGACTTTTGGCGACGGATTAATTCCGTCGCTAAAAGTATTCATACAATCAGTTAATTAGCGACGGAATATTCCGTCGCTAAATAAGTTTTTCAGCGACGGAATATTCTATCGCTAAAACATTATTCCGTCGCTAATTTGACAAAAAAGAAAATTAATTAAAATACTAAAAATATAATTAGCGACGGATATTCCGTCGCTAATTAAAAATAAATCCGTCGCAAATAATTATATATTTAGCGACGGATTTCAAAAATTCCGTCGCTAAACTATTAGTGACGGGCTTTTATACGAGGGATTTTTAGCGACGGTGAATCCGTCACTAATTATTTTTGCGACGGATTTTCTCGTCGTTAAAAGCCTTTTTTTCTTGTAGTGACATATGAGCAAAATGTCTAAATTCTTGCATGAGAATCTTCAGAGATGGTTAAAGAGCATAGATATACATCCAAGATGTCAAAGTACCCCATGAAGCTCGATGATAGTCCACGGGACACCGAGCCCATAGAATAATAGAGATGAGCCATGGCGTGAGTACCCCAGTCGTACTCTTCTATCTCTTCAACCTCCTCCAAAGCCTACAGACACCACAACTGCACTGAGTCATCTTCATTGCTGTATAATGTTTCCCCCAACATGTACAGCAAAAACTCCCGAAACATATTGATCGACAGTCGCACCATCGATAACCTCCAAGGTCATAGCCTCATAGTGAGAGAGAAGGCTACCAAGCAAGATGGAACGCCCTTTTTATAGGATGGCTCAAAATCAAGTAACGAGACCACGAGGTCCCGACCATGTCGAGATTGTAGCCCAGGAAATAGGCCTTTCTAATACTGGTGATATTCGCAAAAACGTACGGAGTAAGTGTGGCCTCCCTGAACAGTAGTGGAACATGTTGGCCGAATCCCACCAATGCTTCACTAAGCACAAGAGATGCGCTTTAACCTGTTCAGAAAAAGCTCAAAGCTGGTTCCGACTATCCTATTCTCTACAGACTCTGGCACCTTCCTCCACCATTCCCTCACCAAATTATGGGATCCCCTATAACATATATTTATAGGGAGAGGCTGCACTAAATCAAAAGAATAGGGATAAAATCTCAAGAGCCATCCATCTTTTTGCATGGAATACATGAGAAATAGCATGAAAAACAAGTGTGGCCCTTACTTTACATGGGGATGACTTGTGTGTGAAAAAGTGTGACGTGGTGTGTGTGATTGAAGAGAAATCATTAGAAAAAATAACTCGTCTGCAAAAAAGTAACGGCTAAGGGATGTTCCTTGATCTGGAGTCCAAAGAGAATGATCGTATATCCGTGTCTTTGGCCAGAATCGCCCTACACATCAGATTTAAGGCCCACCCTCATGCCCTATTCTATTTCGTATAAATTCCATAATTTCTCAAAAACTGGGGAAGATTGGAAGGAGATCCCAAGATTTTATAGCCTAGAAGTTTAATTGGGGTAGGATTTGATGAATATAAGTCCTTATTGGAGAAGAATTTGAAAGAGAAAGTGATTAATTGTATTTGAAGAGGGTGAAAAACCCTAAATATCACGCCTAAATCTAAACAGATAAACTAGCAGGCTTTTCGTTTAATTTAGTCAAACCTGCTAATTAACCTTCCATTTTTCCACTCAATATTTCGATTCTTCCTATCTTGCGAACTAACCGGTAGTTTTTGACCCAAAAAAATAATATATTGCATACCTTTGTGTGTTTGTGTGCCTATGTGCTTGTGTGCCTTTTGGAATTGCCTGATCGTTCTTTTTCTTATACTTGAAATTAGCCTGTGCATTTTGCATGATACCCAACTCATCTGCCTAAGGTGTAACACCTAAAATTTCTTTGTGTTTAATCAAAAAATTATATTTTAATCCTAATCCAATTGAATGGGGGTCATTTTGTTATATTAATAGTTGCAGGTGAATTTGAAAAAAATAGCTAAAATATTGGGGGGTTTTAAGCATTTATTTTTTAGAGTTAATACTTGTAGATACAAAAGAGAGGGAGTGGAGGCATTGCTATGCACGGGGAATCCAAGGATGCGTCACTTGGATGTTTATAAACTGAGGGAGAAGGGTGCTCGCCCAATTGTAACACAATTGGGAGAGGAAAGGAACGGGAAGGAATGCAAAAAAAAAATGGAGTTCTTCCAAAAGAAGACATTTTGATTTCTAGCTATATGTAATTCTTGAACTTGATTGATTAATTAGTGCGGATGTGCGATTGCATGGTGCATTGTTCGGGTATATCATATAGGATTGCGTTCTAACAGAATAGGTTTGCCTATAAACATGGGTATTGATTAGTAAAAAAAAAGAAGGAGAAAGACGTTTGAAATGGTAGATTACATAGAGAATTGGCGGGAAATTCAGGTTGTGTACCTAGTTTTCTAATGTGTATATATAGGTACTTGGCATGTGACTTGGTGGTTGGAAGATTGCATGTAAAAGTGGATTGAACAGCAAAACAACTGCATAGTCGTGGTGGTGTGTACTGTGTGTTTGTGTGGTGAGGGCAAGTGAGGAATAGGGGAAAGGGGGGCTGCCGTGGTGGTAGCGTGACAGTGGTGTGTGGTGTGTGCGAGTGAGGGAGAAGGGAAAAAAGGGGGCTTCCGTGGGTAGGTAACCATGGTAGAGGTGTTGTGCAGGTGTTTGTGTGGTGTTTAAGTGGATGTAGAGGTGAAGAAAAGAAGGGGCAAAGGGTAGCCATGGTGGTGGTACTGAGTGTGTAATTTTAAGCGCTCTACTCATCTAGCTAAAGAGACAAGTTCAAACGGCCTTTAAAATCTCTACTCTTGCCAAGTAAACGAGCTTCAAGATCTTGACTCATCTAGACAAGTAGATGAGCTCAAACGGCCTTCAAGCTCTTTATTCCTCTAGCCGAGTAGATGAACTCAAAATGGCATTCAAGATTTCTACTCATCTAGCCAACTAGACTAGCTGAAAATAGCCTTCAAGCTCTGTAGTCGTCTAGCCGAGTAAACGAGCTCAAAAAGATCTTCAAACTCTTTACTCGTCTAGCCGAGTAAACGAAGCTCAAAAAGGGTTTCAAACTCTCTACTCGTCGTGCGAGTAGACGAAGCTTAAAAGGTGTTTCAAACTCTACTCGTTTAGCCGAGTAGACGAGCTCAATAGGCCTTTAAGCTTTGTGTTCATTCAGCAGAGTAGTCAAGCTCCAAAGAACTCTCCTTCTCAGTTTGATTATCGAACAGAAAATACTGTTCTTTGGCCTAATTCTTTCCAACGCAAAATACACCCCTCCTGGGTCCAGACCCAATGCTCGATTAGGATTTTGAGCATGGTACTGACAATTAACTCCATCGTACCCTTAAAAGAAGACTATCCATCTTAGTCATTCTTCCTCTGAAAGAACATCGATCGGGGGGCAAAGCATGACACATGCCGTGTAGAGACTACGTAGGGGCTATCACTATTTCTATCCCCTTTTTTACAATCTCACTAGTGAATTCTTATAGAAGAATAAGCTATTTGTTTACATCTTTGAATTCAAGAATAAGTTTTTTGTGTGTGCGCGCGTTTTTGTGAGTATACGTGTGTGCGTGTAAAGCAATGCATTATACAGATAAAATAATATGGTAAAAGCTTTCAATTATGAAATAAATCAAAGCTAAGATGAAAGAGTAAAAGCAAACTAAAAATTGTAATTAAAAGAATTTCATTTTGTAATGAATCCTATGAGAAAAAGACCACAGTGACTTCGATCGATATAATAGTACCTAGGACTTTTTTATTTTTTTATGTTTAGTCTTTACACAGTCAATTTTTTTCTATTTAATCTTTATATAGTCAATTTTGTAAAATATAATATCTCGGCGGCTACGTATTTCTCGGCCAGTACAACCGGTACAGAGCCGTATTTTGATTGATTACAAAATGACAGAGATACTGTGCTACCAGAAGGCAAAAATGGTACGTACCGGCGAGTACGGCCAGTACCGGTACACTATTGATAACTATGAAGTTTAGCGTTAGCCATGGGATCTACGTTACTAAAGTAACCTCGGATTAGGAATGGCAATTTGATCCTCAACTGGCGATCCGCCCCGCACCCATAGGAGCGGGTTATTTTGACTTTGATCGGGTTATGGAGCGGATATGGTATTTATTTTTTTAACCCGCAGCGGGTACGGGTCGGATTTGGTATTCTGCCTGATCCGCCCCAGTATCCGACCCACCCCGTGACCCGTATCCGACTCGCATGTAGATTATCTTTATTGTTTTATCCTACCCCTACATATGTGTAATCTAAGTCGTCCATCTAAATAATATAAATAGTAGGCAGAAAACCCTAAGCAATAAGCACACATTTTCTCCTCTCTTTTGGCCGCACTCACCTCCTCACCCCTTCTCTTTGACCACCACAGTCACCATCTCCACACATCTCTCTGCGCCTCCGTCGCAATGTTGCCATCACCACATACCTCCACTCAGCACTGCAGCCACAGTCAGCACCTCTATAGACCAATCATCTCACGGTTAGACTCTTTTTTAATCCTTGAAGAAACGACTCTCTCTCTCTCACTAAAATCATCTACCGCCGAAGCTCCTACACCAGCGATTGCAATGGCAACAACAGTGTATCAAATGCCCGTCGTTGATTGTCATCTCGCTCCGTTTCTTTAACTCCAAACATTTTATTTGTACAAATTGAATCAGTTTCTTCTTCTCTCTGTGTATAATTTTCATTCTATGGGACTTGTATTTAGATTTTTCAATTTTAAGCTTTTAGTCCCCGTATTGTTTGTACATAATAGGTGGGGGTTGTGAATTTGTAGGTGGAGATTTGTTGTTTTTGGTGGCCATTGATCATGGATGTTTTGTGTTGAACATTTTGGAAAGGAGAAGGGAGAAAAGGTGAACCCATATGGACGGTGGCTAGGGGTTTGAGAGTTGGCAAGGCGGGGTAGGGCGGTTTCCTTTGTAGTCCGTCAGATCGGGGATGATATTCCCATCCTCTGACCCGATGGCAGGGCGGGTCGGAGTTGTGTACTTGGACTACCAAGGCGGGTACGGATCTTATAAAACCGGCATCCGACTCGACTCGCCACATTGTCATTCCTACTCAGATAATGCACAATTCAACCTCTTAGCTGGTTTTTTCCAATATAACACTGGAGATGTTCAAGCAATAGGACGGAAACTAATCTCAGGTTGAGAGTTGCAAACCGCCAGAACAGCTCTTCTGCTAGGGTTGGATGAGGAGGGTTCGTCTGATTCTTGGAAGAGATCTATACCGTAGGCAGTATTCATCATCTCAATTTACGCAAGTCAATGGGCCATTTTGCCTAGAAATTAAGGCCTAAATGAGCTCTATATAATAGCAATGTGACCATCCTATCTGGGACATCAGCATCTTGTTCTTGATGCCAAAAATCCGGGCACTTCAATGTTTCATGATTTGGGACGCCTGGGGTACAACATAATAAACTTTGTGACGATTCCAGACATCCCAGTGTTAGCCTAAAAGTACGGAACGTGATGACATACAGTAGTACGAAAGTAATGCGTTGCTATTAAACAAGGATGCATGCACTCGAATCATCACTGTCTGTTAATCACACTGACATGGTAGATACCTCATTAACGGGTGTAACATAACCACAATCCAAGCACCAAAAAGTAGCAGCTAGATACAAAGATTAAGATCTGCAAAATACCCGATGACTATCCAAAATAAGCCAACACAAGGAACAGAATGGACTCTTCCTAGCAGTAAAACATGACATCCTTCACATTATCTTTGATGACGGGAAGCGGCCGAACCTCCACATTCCTGTCCCGTGTCGCCCTACCCCCAGTAGCAGATTCTGTTTCTGATGCATCGCCCTCCACATAATAACGGGCCCGAAATGCTGCTAGATGGGCATAATAAGCAGGAGGAACTGCAACGGTAACCATGTCCATCAGAGATTGACAGGCATGTGAGACAAGGCAGGACTTTTCAAAAACAGACATGGACATACCTATTGAGACGGATCTGGTACACCTGGCATACCTGAGAACAAAGTGTTGATATTGGATTACCAAAAAGTATAGTTAAAATAGTCCAGCAACACATTTTAGCAAAGAGAGTGGAAGGGAATACGTATAACACAAGCTGTTTGTTAGCATTTGCATGGCATCAGCAGTGAATTTGTTTTCATCGTATAGGACATGGTAGTGAGTAGGTCGACTAGTTCCCTGCTCAAACAAATACAGATCATCAGACAAGCATCATCTTATGTGCATAAACAAGGACTGTTGACAATTCATCGTTACCTGAATCCCTGCATGGCTACAAAGGTAGAAGTCAAATTCATTGGGGTGGCATATTTTGGTTTCAACAACAGTACCTGATTATAAGGCATGAAAGTGAACCTCTTAAGCCAACTTTAGTTTCCCATATCAAAACGAAATGGGCAAAACAACATAAAAGAAAAGAAGAAGCATCTAGAAGAACACCTGGTAAGATGTTGCCACTCCTGTCTGTTGAACTTTTGTCACCATGGTGCATAGGAAAGAGGCGTGTATGGTGCCTCTTTTGCACGACAACAAAGGTAATAGGTGGTAGATATTTCTCTTCTAAGGAGACACAGGCCTAACAAAAAGAAAGTTCCATGCATTACAAAGATAAGGCTAGAGCGTGCCTGTAGCCAAAAATAAAATAGGGCAGCATTATTAGGATTTTGTATTAGACACATACTCTTCGAATTTCGTCGATCTCGTGCAGCAAAACTTGGTTAAATTGACCCTCACTGACTCCATCTCTGTCACATCGAGAACAATTTCCAGCAAAACATGCCAGTTTTATTCGCACAATCACCATTAGAGACAGCATGTTACCTATAAAATATGATTCGAAGAGGTTTCCGGCTAGTTGCTTTCCTGAATGCCACCAAATGATCCCTGCCAAATAATAACTGAAAGATAAAAAAAGGAAGAAGAGATTAAGCTCCACAAGGGAATGTAACTGTCTGAAGCTTTTACCTAATCATGCCCCCATGGTGAGTCATGCCCTTTTCATCTTCAAATTTACTGTAAAGATTCTCAATAATTTCTTGCCTGTGTGACTGCGCAGAGACTAGTCCCCTATACTTGGTTACCTCTGGCCAGTCCATTGAAGCCACTACCTGAAATAAGTAATTTAGCCAAGAAAATAATTTTTTTAACTAAGCAAATAAGGTAACAAAGTTCAAGTAAAAACATACCGCAGCTATGGAAGGGCTAGAATCCTCGCCTGGTGGAGGATGAGTCACATCAGCACCAAAAATAATAATTGGATCTGCAGTCAGAATAGGGATTTTTCTTTCAACAGCATGCAACAACACTGTGTTTCGTCCCCCAGCCTATATAATTTACCATAGATTACACTGAGAAGATAGTAAAAAAAGAGAAGTACATATTGGCAGAATAAAACCTTCACGTTGATCTTAAGCGCAACATTCTCAAGGTATTGCTTACTACTCCTTGCTACATGCTTTGGCTGACAGCATTGTGAGATGATTCCTAACTCAGTTTCACAGACCCGTTTGATCGTTCCTGTGATGAGGTAAAAAAATGTCTTTACTTAGGGAAAACAGAATTTCTAACTCTATGGACATTGAATTTCCATGACTAACCATAAGACCGACTGCTGAAGTCAGGCAATATGATTATTAACAATTGAAGTCGTTCCCCTGATTGCCTCATGCTTGAGAGTTTTGCAGTAGACTGGGCGTGGATATTAAAGAGGGCCTTCCCAATATCACGAGGATCGGCTGAATTGATTGGAAGCAAAGGCGACCGATTGATAACCTTGAAAACATTACATGAAAAACTAATTAAATATATTGCAGTATTATCTTCAAAACTAAGGAAGACAGGACTTTTTTGCATATAGAAACTAATAGATACAAACCATTCCTTTAGTGCAGCACATAGAAACTAAATCTTGACAGAACTGATTTACGAGATCTGCCCTCGTCCTAGAGAAGCTAAGACATGCCCAGTAGTCCACGAAGCCACCATCGACCATTTTCTGAAAGATACATTCAAAGAACATCTCAGCAAAAGGCCGTAGAGACTAGTACGACAATCTTGCAAAGGGCAAAACCCATTCATGGGATAACCACTAATTACAAAATCATAATATCTAGTATGCTATCAGATTTCATAGTCAACATGGAAAAATGAGAGATCATTATCACGTACTAAGCAAAAAATAAACTTGCTACTTCACCTTGTTAATCATGTTCCACTGCCCCACACCTGGAACAACCTGTTTCTCCCTTCCGGTATCATGATACTTAAGCTGGACCAAAGAAGGAGATTATTGAACTAAAAATTGTATGCTAGGTTACACGAAGCATCCGAAGACGAAATTGATAGTTACCAGTGGAGGTGGAAGAACACGTGCATCAATTGTAGTAAGCTCAGTCCTCATTTGAATCCCAAATTCCTTGTTCACAAGCTCGTCATTGTTGTAGTTGTTACCCGCTACCATCTACAACCATATAAAAATGCCCAGTAGACAGCAGAATTACTGGAATTTAGTAAAGGAAAAAAGGCTTGATACTTAGGTCAAGATCATTGTATGTGTGCAGTACTTTCCAGGAAAGGAAACTTGTTACAATAACACATACGCACCCCCATAATACTTGCTTCCCTTTCATGTGGACGTTGACAAGTTGCCTTTAACAGAGCAGTCACCTGCTTATCATTTAATTTTTTCGAATATCTCTGTCCTTCAACAATCCTGCAAATCTGGCATGAAACACAAGGTCATTGTTAGATGATATAAGTTTTAAAGCAGATAAAAGAGAGGTAAAAAGAATGCCAAATGTTGCTAGTTAATAAATAACCTCCATAGGCAGATAAACAGGTTTTGCATCAGTGCCAGCTTGCAGTGCAGGCAAAAATGGATACTGAAGGATGATATTGTACTTCTGACGGAAGTATTGGACAACAGAGGTACTAGCCCCCGTATTATCGACATGAAACCTATTTAGGAGCAATGTGGTGTGTTATCAAATACACAAGAAACCCAGTAAGGTTCTGCGAATCATAAAGATGCTGCCACAGTTAAAAGTTAATTTATCAAGAAAATCGAAAAGTATTTAGTGCCTATCTCGGCCATGGGCACACATTCATATAATATAAGTATATATATGGAGCTGTTCTTCAAACCCCCCCCCCCCCCCCAAAAAAAAAAAAAAAAACCCCTCCATCCACCTACATCTCCGGAGATGATCTCCCCAACGCCCCACACTAGCTGTCCTCCGTCACCCATCCACTCCGTGGCCGCAAGCACACGTCACACATACAGCACACAAAATCACACACGGTCACACCCACAGTATACAACACATACACAGACACGGCACACAGACAGCACTGACTCACAGACAGACGGAAACACGCACCGTCACACACACTAGCTGCCTGTGTCTGTCTAGTGACTGAATGGGTGCGCTTGTTGTGTAACTTTGTGCCGTGTGTGTGGGTGTGACTGTGTATGCCGTGTGTGCGCGTGACTGCGTGTGCCGCGTCTGTGTTGGTGGATGGGTGTGTAGGAGGTTGGCTGGCAGTGGTGCGCATCTATGGGGTTGGGGTCGCGGAGGGGGTGAAAAAGAGAGAGAAGAATAGAGCAACAAAAAAGAAAACTTAGAAACAATTTTATGGACTATCACTGTTTGTCCCATTATGGGACAAACGGAACTATATATATCTTTTCCGTTCTAACTAGAGGGGCAAAAAGGTCAAAACTCACATCCGGCCCATTATAGGACGGACAGTCTTAAAAAAACGGAAAAGAAAGATCGCCTATGGACGGCCAGATTGCGCTAGCAAATTAAGCTAAGTTGCTTGCGGTGGCAAGTAATCAGCTCACATACATGCACACACATATACATACACACACACACACACACATTTTTATTTATAGAGATATATCTAGATATATCTACTATTAAAGGAGAGTTCTAGTGAGTTATATCCTGGAGATAATTTTTCTGGTGCACGAATGTTTAATCCTTTCCACTTTTTTATGCAGATTCTTTCGTTGGACTAGTTCCAACAAATATAACGAGTAAGAGAGCAAGGTCCAAAAAATGAGAAAATCATATTTCAATGCCTACTAACCAGTTAGAAATTTAATTAGACATTATAAACTGAAATGCAAGAACCATTCTATTGAATGAACTGATTTTTAAATTTCCATAAAACAGGATGTACTTGGTCTACATATTTATGGATAGCAAACCCTATCATCAGTTGAGTTCTAGATATTAGCTCCAATTCAAGGCATGATTGCATGCTTCTCCTGTATCATATCTTCACATTAATGTTTAATCGAAGCAAGAAACAGCACATTGGCAAGCTGCCCTCCTGTGCAAAGTAAACATGTCAGAGCAAACAATATGCAAAGGATAAAAAGATTACGAGCTCACGTTAATTGGCTTATTGGTTGTATCGATAACCCACAAATTTTATAACGCCTCACATGCTCCCTGTGACTAACTTCTACCCTAATTCCTTTCAGAGCTCTCTTGACCTGCAAATCACAAAACATAATGGCCAACCTTGAGAAAAAATATACAGATCTTAAAAGAGATGGATTTTCCACCCTTCTCCGATATTAAATTCTGTTTAAATTTCTATCAGTTACTTCACACTATATTTGAAGAATGATTAGCCCTGCTCTAGTTCTTACATTGGAACTTACCAACTGATATAGCAATTTCCCCATGTCCATCATTCCAGGCTGCACAAATCCTACTTGGGAATTGAACGTTGCACCAGAAAGTAAAGGAGAATACCTTAATCCGGTCTTGATCAGCAAGTGGCCTCGTTAGTTTTCTGTTAAAATATTGTTCAAGGAAGTCGGATACTAGAATGGACTCGTAAAAGGCCCTCGCTGACATATCTGTAACATGGCAAATCGAATTTTCAAGCTTAGAATCAGATAACCCACGATCGAAGCTGGAGCAGGCCAACATCTTCACCAGAACAAGAATTGAGGGAGAAAAATCAAAGCTCAGCAGAATTCTCACCAATGTTCAAGGAAAGGCCCATCTGCGTTGGTCGAAGACTTTGGTAAAATCCTTTCCAGTATTCTAAACCATCAGCAAGCTCACCTGCACCAAATGTTGGATAAAAGAACGACCTTCCCACATTCTCATATCTGCATTCATAAGCAGTTTAGTATTACTATTGCAATATCGACTGTCATAGCTTGGTATCTACATAAGACAGAAAAGCACATCTAAATGCAAACAAGTGAAGGTCAGATAGGTAATCACTTCAATGATGGCGTAGCCCTCAGAACGACATCCAAAGCTTGAATAGTTTCATGTGGGGCATCAAGTTGTCTACACTGTAAGAATTGCTGAAGATGATGGAGGTCAGCTTTGGCAGCAAATTTGATTGAAACCTTAAAGTCTCGCTCTTTTCTGCAATTGAAGCAAGCAGGGAAATTAAGCTCAACTACATCAGAAAGTAAGACTAATCTGCATTAGGTGAATAGCTATCTAGCGATGTAGACACTACTCTACCTCCTGTTTACAACACGACCACATTACAAAAGCTAGATATGTCAAAGCCCTTTTCTGAGGTTGAAAAGTTGAATTCGATAAATCAAAAACTTGACCCAAAAAAAAAATATGGGCTAAAGCTTTCTCGTGGTGGGAACAGAACAGGGAAAGACCCGGCTAACATACCCAGGGCTCCAGGGCGAGCTTTACTCAGCTAAGATCCAACCAACAAAGCTATCATGTGGACAACAGAATGTAGAATTTTGTTTGAGGTATAAGGTTGTAGAATTTAGTTTGAGGTATAAGGTTGTAGAACTTGTACAAGATACTTGGTTGATCACCATGACCATTGGTATAGAGGTTCACTCACTGCTTTCAATCTGAATCTGGAATAGGCTTTCACCATCAGCCAGCCCTAAGGTATGCTTACTATTCCACCCTCGTTGATGATCTGATCCATGGTTTGAAAAGGACAGAGATAAATATTGCGGAGCAGCTTGCCAACTACGAGGTCTTTTATACATAAGAAACGTGTGAGTCAAGATTTTCCCTAGTGATTGCAACTGATTATCATTCAGCCTGAAGCAACTTCAGGGTCAGGAACTCTTCACAGCCTCTCTCTTCTCACCGTCTGTTTCCACTTTTCAGCCATTAATCAATCGCAGAAGCTCAAACCGTATTTTTCTCCACCTGGAAACTTGCCTCTTATATTAATCTCGATCAAAGGTTGAGGCAAAATGATATTAAACCATTTCGTATTACAATGACAACAAAATACTGAATGCAAATCACAAAAAACTGCAGAAATTGCTTAGGAAAAGAGAGTGAACCACCTTGGTTTTGCCCCGCTATCTTTTTCTACTAGCTTGACAACAAAGTCTTTTGAGGTAAAAGGCAATGGCCCTGCTGTGTATGCACTCTTCTTTCCATCATAAGCTAACTGTCGCTTGCCCAAGTGTGACTCTCGGTAGGATTTGTCAAGAGCAGTCATTATATCTCTGCAGACTTTCTTTGACACGACCTCCGGGGTGATTGTAATCTACCACAATAATAAATTCCGACACCAATTATATTATGGCCCAATGGTGAGTTGTAATGACAACAATATAAGTTCCAAATTAAATAAAGGAAATTTAAGATGGAGGACATATGAAAACTGAGTAAAACAGAACCGGACACAAAAACCAAAATAAAAACAAACAATGTGATCGAGCACCAAGAAGCACTATGTTATCATCATATGACACTATGATGATACATATATTAGCAACCAAGATACACATATATACCCACATATAAATCCGAAACTAACGCTCATTATAGTAACAGGAAACCAAAGATGCATACAAATAATAATGTAACAAGTAATGATTACGCACTCAAAAGTACCATGTAACCGTCATCTTACATTTTGACTAATACGCGTTAAGAAACTACAGCTGAATTTCCTTCCCCCATTTTTTTTAAAGTAAACCAATAAGATTTGCAGAAATTCTTGAAAACAAACCCTAGTTATTCCCTGTCCCATTCGAGTTCTCCATTTGACTTTTGTGAATTTATACAATAGTTTTAGTCTATGTTATATGGACTTGGTACGAGTGTCCAGATGGGATACGTGTCCAAGCGTTAAATTCGGCTAATTTTTAGAACACAAGACACGGAACACGGCAAACTATTTTTTTTTAATTGTTACTATTTATTTATACTTTAGGTAAAATGGTGTTTTATGTGATACACACGGTTCTAATTGTGAACGTGTCTCATCACAAAACAAAAACAAACAAGAAGGAAAACTATAAGAGTAGCATATTCTATGAGATGTGTATCTCATATCTATGTCTAAGTGTCAAGTGTCTGACACGGCTACTTCGCGCGTTTTGAAGAGTTCATGTAATATAGATTTTAGTACATTTTCACTCAATGTTTGACCCTAGCTTAACATGTCATACGATACTCATTTAGTCTATTGTTATGCTTGCACAAAAAAGAAAGCAACGATTTATAATTCAGATTCGGACATCAATACACAGATGAATAATAAGTGATTAATTTAATTAAGCACTTGAAAGTATCATGCATCGTGATAGTTAACATTCAGCAACAAAGACGCGTAAGGATAGACAACAAACAAACACGCACACACACAGAGATATATATAAAGCGAAATATGGGGAAATCTCACATCGTAGAGGTGCAGGTCTCTATCGGCAACTTGCACGAGGAAGTGATTCGCTCGAACGACGCACTTTTGGCCGATCGTGCCGAACCCCGGCCTGAACGGAGGCCTCCTGTCCTTTGAAGATGTCAGCGGCAGCTTCGCCTGAGCCGAAACCCCGGGCGCTTGTTGCACCGGCTGCGCAAGAGACGGTTCCGCAGGATCTAGCGTTAGCTTCTCCTGGAGATCGCGGCCTAGGTTAGCCGCCGAAGCCGATGGAACCGAAGCAGGCGCGAACTGCGACGGCGGAGCGGACGCACGATGCGTAGCCTGCCACGACTGCGGCGGGGCCGTCTGGTAGTAGGAAGATCCGGTGGTAGCTCTGCCGCGTCCGAAGCCGACGCCGCCGCCCCCCCGTCTCCGTTGTTGCGGATTGTTGTCACGGCGTGACTGCCCTCGTCCAACGCCGCCACCACGATCACGTCCAGACATTGTGTTAACGTAGAATGTGTGTGAAGAGTGGGCAGTAGAGAGAGAGAGAAATGAGAGGAGGTTGCGTGTATGTATATAGGTGAGAGAGAGCGAGAGACACAGAGGTTGCAGTTAGTGGGGAAGTGTAATTTTAGAAGTGTAAAAGGCGGTTTAATTATTGGACTGTTACCTTATAAAAGTTAGGGGCTAGGGAGTTAGTTCCCCTTGGGTAAAAAAGGCTTTGGGTGATGCGGTAATACACCCTAATTTACCGTAGCACACGCACGCGCGAATATGAAATTAATAGTATAAATTGTGTTAAAAAAATTATGTATACATATTTATTGTCATATTCAATAAAAATAAGTTAATTATATGTGTCCAAATATAAGTTAGCAAAATATTTTTATATCAAACTTGGCCTTTTAATTTTACTTTACCTTTATCTTTTGATAAAATATAATTTGTCAAAACTAAATATAATTTTATAGGTAGTTACTTGTCAATTAAAAAAATTCTCATAGTGTACCACTTGTCATCGTTGTAAGTTAGTAGTTATGTAACACAAAAGAGATATTACACCAAACTAAGTTTTGACTTAATAAGTAGTATAGATAGATGAGAAGTTTATTTTTAGTGTAACACCCTCTTTGTGTTACACTAAGAGTAACTCTGGTGCTTTCAAGTGTCTATTTTGAGGACAAAAATATAAAATCTTCATTTTTCACTCACCACATCTTCAGTTACCTCAAAAACTTTCCCACTCCATAAACTTACGTAACTGCATTTTTCTTCATCCCCATCTCCATTGCAGATTGAGGATTCCATTTCATTTTCTTCCCGATCTGCATTTCTTTTTCATTTAAGTGGTAAGCTCTATTTGGCTTCGCAATATTCTGTGCATTTTTTCTATTTCATGCATTTCTTTATTTTTTTGATCTGCATTTGGCCATTTCCCCTTCTTATTTCACCTCTTTGCATTTCTAATCTGCAGAAAACTCCATAACACGCTTCTCCCAACTGCCAACTTCCATCCCCTCTAAGGTATATTTCTCTTCCAATTCATATCCGTCTACGTACTTTACAGGTGCGATTTGTCGGCCACCAATCGACTGGCGTCGATGGTGCAAGATTGGTTGTCGGGTATGGTGGGTTGCATTGTCGGGCGACGGGTGGCTGTTGGCGGCAGTATGGCCATCGTTGATGCTGTATTAGTGAAGATTATCCATTTTCATTTCAGTTTTCCTTTGTTCTTGCGATTTTATTCTTAAACTTCTTTGATTTGGCAACCGAACATGAATTCTCTCTTAGAATTTGCCTTGAGAAGTTTTCATCGATTTTTATGTTCAATTGCTGGGACTTAAGAGGCAAATAATATAAATCTTAGGCTAAGAAAGGACTTAGGTTTTTGCAATATTAAAGATCTTGCATTTGCATTTGAAATTTCTTGTTCTTCAATATTTGTTAACTTCTTTGTTCTTTTACAAAGAACATTTCGGCTCATTCATTGCACAGAATTCCACCAGAAACTCAAGTTTACGAGAATGAGAGGCGCGGTGTGTTAACGGTGGCTTGTCATGGGTGATTGATTAGTGGCCATTGGTGGCCCTTGGCGTCTGATAGTGGCAATTGTGAGGGGAATAGTGGCGACAGCATGGATGGAGGCCAGATGGCTGGACTAGATCGACGGCAGCCGTGGGTGGGCCGATTGATGGAGGTCGTCTCATGGATGGTCGTTGGTGGCGCTTGGCCTGCGATTCACAGTGGTGATTGTGCTGATGTGTGTGAGTTGTGTACCTTTGCTGGGGGTGTCTGCGTGGGGTGTGTGTCATCGTTTGTGGCTGCTGCTGATGTCTATGTGTGTGTGTGTTACTTGGTGGCAGTGAGTCATCTGCGAGTTATTGGTTGAAGAGGGATTTAAGGTGGAAATCCAGCTTAATGTGCAGAAGGGTGGTGCAAAAAGGGTAGAAAGAATGTGCAGGAGGAGCTCATGGCACTTTTCCCTGAGGGTAAGCATTTAAACTGTCAAAACCGATCCAACCGAACCAACCAATCCGTCTATTTTCAAACCGATCTAAAAATCAATCTGTTTGGTTTTTTTTTTTTTCAAACCGTACATTCGGTTCAGTCGGTTTTGTTCAGAATTTTTTCAAACCACATAAACCGAACCAACCGTATATAATATAACATATCTATATTTTTACCTAATCCTAGTTTTTTTTACTATACCCTAGTTATCTAACCACGTATATAAAATGAGATAAACCCTAAATCCCTTGACGTAACACACATTTTTCACTCGCCGCCTACATTACACTAAGTATTATTAATTATAATAAAAAAAATTAGTTTTTTGGGAGCTTATTAGTATGCATAAGTTCTTAATTTGGGTATAAACTTGCCCAAAATTGAGTTTGGCCCAAACCAATTAAATCGTCCAAACCGATCCGTTCAATTCGTTCAACCCCCCAAAACTAAACCATTCAACGACGGTTTGGTTTTTTTTTTTTTTTCTCCAAATCAAGGTTGGTCGATTCGGTTTGGTATTCAGCCTCCAAACCGAACCAACCGAACCGTGCTCACCCCTACTTTTCTCCATGAGGACTATATTGTTGTCTTTTGAATTTGGTTTAAAACTTAAGAAAAACAAACAACTGTGGTAATCGATTCCCTTTGTAACATTCGATACTATTGATTTTGTTATACTGTTATCGCGATCGTTTGCGAATCCTCATTCCAAGATTTAAAACCATGCTTGGAGTTCAAGTTAAAGTTCGTATGAAACCTAACTCGCAAATAAGATAATTACAATTCCTAAAATTAACCAAGTTTGACCGCAACAACAGTGTCATACAACAATAAAATGGTTTTTTTTTTTTTGCTTTATTAGAAACCATACTATATTCTTATTGAGAATCATACAATACAATATTATTACGGCACATATTGGATCAAACACCACGTAAAAAGTAACAGAATCGCACACACATCGCGTGTGCAGTGCAGCTCGTGCTCTTTAATGCGGTAGTCCCTGGCATTGATATCACTTTCTCAAATTTTTTTGGTTTTTTGGGACAACTACAAAAAATCTCCCACATTTTAAGTAATTTTACTAGCTTTGTCCCTAAATTATAATCTTAACCAAATACGTTTGTGAACTTGAACAACCATTTGTCCAACACGTCCCTCTATTGGTCGGGGTTAGAAGATAATAGTTTGGGTTTGGTTGGAGTCTCGCATAAACCCTTAAAGTTTTGATAGGATCGATACAATTCCTAGATATTACAAAAGTGTTGCAATTGAACTTGATTCGTAAATTCTAAGCATTTTTTAGAGGCATAAACTCGGAATATCAAAAAACAAAATCTCCACTTATAAACATATTGTTCATATATTTTGTAGAAATATTTCATTCTTATTGCATATTCCAACTTTATCCCTTACAAAACTTTTTTGTGCAACATAATCTTCAAATCTCCCATATGACCATCATACCCTTCTAAAATAATCATCTAACCTCCACCCTACAAACAACCACCACGCTCCTACAATATCTACAATTGCCCCACCTTCACCAAACAAAAGTCTAGCCAAAAATGACTCAAAAATTTTGAGGTATATGCATTGCTATTAAAATCCATGTAGAAACCAAAAAATGCAGATCTCAAACATATCTAAGAAAAAAAAAAGGAAAAATCATGACGAAGGGTCGAGGCTTTGGTGGGTTGCCAATGGTGGCATTGATGGTTCTCTATCTCGATTTTGGCTCATCGTTGGTCAAATTGAAAGTGGTGTGAAAAATTAGACTGGGTGTAGTTTTGTTGATCAAGAAGTGGGTTCGTGGTGGTGATGATATTAATGGAAAAGTGTGGGTGCTGATGGGTGGGATGGTGGATGCGATGGGTCCAGCTGGTAATGGCTTATTGGTTTCGTGGGCCAGCGGTGGCTTTATGGTAGTGGCGACGGTTGTGCAAAGCTGTTGTTTATGATGATGGTGGTGGCTTTAGTCCCCATTGCAAGATCTTTAGAATTTGGGGTAGTGGCTGTGGGTTGGTGATTATTGTCACGACCCAAACCCACGGGCAGGCCCACGAGTTAGGCACGTGACCGGCCGCAGACCCAATAGACTCCAATTTAGGGCTCTGCCAGGCCTTACTCGCTAAAACCTGTACAAAATTCTAAAATCATACATTAACTAACACCATAACATGAATTTCTAAAGATGCCCTTACAACTCTTTCCCAAATCATCTCTACTGAAATCCTCCATTGAGACCGATAGCATTTATTTTAAAGAAACCTCATAAAATTAAGCTACGAACAATTCAAATAAATAACTGGCAGTTCTACAATTTCTCAAGGGCTTAAACAACTTCCTAATGAGCATCTCCTGCGGCTTCATTCTCATTTCCCTCGTAATACTCCCGTTCATCTAGTTGATCGCCTGAAAACATTTATAAAAAGGGGTGAGCTAGGGGCCCAGTAAGTACACAAACCATATCCCTAAAATAAATTTTGGGATTCATGAAAACATGCCAAGGTTTTCTTCGATTTGAAACTGGTAAACATTTCACAAGAGATACTATGCATATAGATACTTTTGAAAGCAATTCATCCAAGATTCTCATAAACGAAGTATGACATCAAGTAGGCTCATCAAAAACTATCACAGTTCATCTTAACATAGGCATGTTGCGGTCAGCGTACGTTCCCCCTGACTAGGGCCCACAATCCCTACTCCACCTCGGATGAACATTATTTGGTCAGGGTATGCGCCCCCTGACTAGGGCCCACAATCCCTCCTTCGTCCGGGATACATATAGTGTGCACGCAAGGGCGCACCACGAGCAACAGTACTGTGCGTCAACGTATCGTCCCGTTGACCAGGACCCAACAATCCAACTTTTCCCCGTGGATATGGGGCGCAACAACCAAGCCAGAAATACCGTCTCATTCAACATAAGCCAACTTTAAAACACTATTCATAGAAAACATTCCATGGCATTTTTTTTTATGTATTTTCTCATCAAACAATTTACGCAAAAGTAGTAGCATGTAAAAGGCTTTAAAAATTCTAATTGGAACAATTCATTTATACATATACATAAACAAAAATAGGGTATACGGAGGAATATGGCAGGAGTACTTACCTGGATAGTTACGCAATGCTGCCAAACCTCGATCAATATTCTCTGAATAAACCTAGATTGGCAATCCCTTTATTAGAATACAATCTATTTTACATTACTATAAACCTAATATCAATTACCCACCACATGCTCACTTCTAACTCCGAAATCGCTCAACTCAAAGCGCGCCTTGCACACGGCCAACCTACTCGAAAATCCCGTACACTCCTTAATGTGTAATGACACTCTAAAATTTATAATAATTTAAACTAAAACACTTTTATGGCTTAAATCATTAATAAAAGTCAAGATATAAATTTTCTGAATTTTTGAATATTTTTGAATTAAAATAATTTCTTTAAATGCAATAAAAACCCATAAATCGCCAAAATTTCTTCTAGCTGAAAATAAAGTCCCATAATTTTTTTAAGAGCTTTAAAATATGTATAAAAATTTTATAAATTTAAATAAGAAATTAAAAACCATTAAAACTATTTTTCAAATATTTGTTTTGCTAAAAATAATGCGATGTGGAAAACCATAGCAATTCAACCCCAAAAATCATCAAACTCTTACTGAGTCTTATTTATACCATAAAGACATTACTCTAATTTTTTTTCCAGAACATTTTCAGGGTTTAAGGTCTCCAAAAGAATTTTACAAATCTGAAATTACAGAAAATACTAAAAATTCATGTGATCTCAGAAAATTATAAAAGTTTGCCAGAAATTCTAATATAGACTCGGGTACTATACTTTAAATTTTCACCTACAAACGATAAGCGTGGGTTAACATATCCACATGTCAATATAACTTTAACCCAAATTTATCCGTTCCGTACTTCTCTTCTTCTTCTTCTTCCTTTTTATTTTCTACCTACTGACCAAGAACTCACACTCACACACACGTCCACTCACGATAGCCCTCCTTCCTATTCTTTGCTTCTTGTTCCACTCACACACATACTCACAGGTTACACAAACACTTTTTCTCCATGAACCCACTTATGACACACATGAACACTACATAATTTTCTCCATTCCAAAGTCTTATGTCTGGTCTTTCTCCAGATTCTGTTTTCCCTTTCTGTTACATCAGGTCAGCTACAGAGAAAAAGAGAAACTAGCTGCAACTAATCCTAATCGTCGTCCACAGTAAGAGCCTCTCCCTTAAGTCGAGTACTCGTCCAATTCTCCTCCTCATCCTTCGTGCGCCCCAAATTTCCAATCTCCATTGGTCTTTGCTGAGTGCTGACAATGAAGCTAAAATCAGGCCACCCAATCAGCACAAGTGTGTCCCCTGCACTTTCTGTGCACTAAAATCCGCAAGAATCCGTCTTAGTAGATCTCGACAATCCCAAATGATGGTGGCACGAGGATGAGTACCAAGGTCTCCACATTTCATAAGGTAAATAGCCCCCCGACCGTCTGATTCCATAAAAACAATGTTAAACCCCATACCAGGCCCATTATTTCTCCACCACATTTAAAGCACAGTCAATGCTTGCACTCATAACCCACAAAAATGTGTCCTTGAACTCCAAGAAGCAGCATATCCTGGGCTTACATTCAAGAAGCCGTTGATATTCAGCTTCAAACACTCAATAGAAGGGAATAACCACTTAATATGCGTAAAACTGAGCTTGCTGAGCACGACATTAACCTCAAAGACTTATTTAATAGTCCACCCACTTGCTTATCACAAAAAATATACAAAGTTGCCCAATGATTCTCTTCACACTAGAAAGACAGCGACCTACAACACCCAAAACTCAGATAAAAAGGACTGGGTTCATTAAAATAATAAACATGTAATCACCAGATTTGTGTATTTACATGCAGGAATACACCTTTTCAGCAAATAAAGAGATACTTTAGCAAGCTCACATAGGCCCATTAGTTTGGGCAACTAATCCAAATTTCGAATAGCTCGGCACCAGTCCTAATCAAATCTATCAAGCCAAACTTGCACTTCAGACTACTTGGCTTGGCTCTACTGAGATCAATCATAGACTATCCATGGTTTCAAATGTCAACTGTTAACCAAATTCTATGCTGTAAGATTTGTTAGCTACATGAATAACATATACTCACAAACACCACCCACACCCACTGCCTTACGGCAGTGGGTTTCTAATCTTTCTACCATCTCATTTTTCTAAGACTCCTATGACTCCCACTTCTTCTAAGTTTCTTCCTCTCAAAATCTGCATCTTTCACCCGTACCCACAAGGTGTATAGTCACAGCCACCATGGCTGTGACTTGGGGTTACCCACCCTTCGTCCCATGAACGTACCTACGCCCCATGAACGTACCTACGCAAATACACACTAACGCACGCACCCAGTAAACACGCACACACACAGCGCCTATAGCTGCTCTTGGCAGCCTTCCCCCCCCCGCCCATGCACTCTCACAGTTTCATGCATTTGGGACAGTTACCCATCACGGCAGTCAACATGGCTTTGTTGGCTGCTTTTCCAGTCTCGCCGCACACAGCCATAAGGCTTCCCTTCACGCACACTCCTATGTTCAAGCGGCAGATCTCACAACGCACACACAATACAGGCTTATAGTATGATTTAGACGCATTGGAATATCATAACAAGGTGAAGAAGCTTACCAAAATCTGCCGAAACCGTTTTCTTCTCTCTCTACTTCGGCAATCTCTAGCCTCTTCTCTCTGTCTTTCACCTTCTCTCTCTTGTATATTTAACCAGATGAAGAAGAAGTCTTGACGGTTGACTTATAATTAGGTTATATGTATATATATATAGCTCTAGGTTGGAATGTTACTAAAATTCCCCTAGCTTTTTATTATTGTCAAGAAAAGACCCAAAACTACTTACGATATTTTACGTATTAGAAAAGTTTATCAACAGTTGTTGCGTCACACGCTTCACCCATTGTCGTTAATATCGTAATTATAGTGTTCCCCAATTTTGACGCTATAATCCGTTCAAAATAATATATTAATGCTAGGTAATAGTTCGTCGCTAAAAATTTTAAGTTGTTAAAAGTATTTTTTTTTTTAGGGTTCGGGATATTACAATTATAGCGGTGGAAGATGTACGGTGGTCGAAATGTAATAGTTGGGACACTTTTGTAGTATTCAAAAGTTACGTGCTTCAATTAAAACTTTAAGGGTTTATTAAGACGCCAAACAAATCTCAGGGGATTATTTGTAATTTAACAAATGCATAAAAGGGTATTGAGCCCATTTGCCCGTTTTGCCCTTCATTTTGGGGGCATTTGACTCGCAATTTCTAAAGTTGGCTGGCAGAAGAACATATGGACTTATGATAGTTTAGTGATGGATTCAGCAAAAATGATTGTTTAGGGACAATACTGGCAAAATGTTTATAGATTAGGGACATTTTCTAATAGTTGTCCCTTTCTTTTTCTTAAAGCCATCACTTCATTAATTGAAAAACTTCGTCCTCATATCCCCAACAGTAATAACAAAAGAGGTTCTAACAACAGTAGTAATAATAGTAACGAAAAAGGTTATTTCCTTCTTCCTATATGAACTTTCTACCATTTGCTAAAAATGAACTTTAGTAGCAATTGTTAGCTTTTTAGCAACCATAAAAAAGTGAAATAACATATAAAGTTGGTAAGAATAGTATCTTCCGAATAATGGTAACAATAACTCATGTGTTTGAGGTTTGTATTAAGAAAGGCTACTAAGAAGAGAACAAAAGATATATAAAATGACAAAAAGATAAAGTGAGGGATAAGATTATAATACAAAAATAGCTTACTATAAAATAAAGGAAGGGAGATTTGAATATTGAACTTTTCAAAAAAAATAAAAAATATTTGAGATGAGAGGGAGAGACATAAATTTAAACACAAAGGGGGGGGGGGGGAAGAGGGGGTGGGGGTGAGCTTTGACAAAATTTTGGGAATTGTTAAGGTTGCATCCATTACAAACCTATTAATGAAATAACATAAAAGAGAGAAAAATGTGAAATCTGATTAAATTTCAAATAGAAAGATAATAGACATGGTAAGTAGAAAAATAAACTTAACATGTTTAATTTTCAACTTTACTATATGTATAATGATATTAGATTTCTATGTTTCGTTTGAAAACCACCATTCTTGCTTTATTAAAGAAAGAAAGAACAAACAACCTTAGGGAGATGCATTAGTATCAAGTTGCGTTAGGTCCTTTTCTTTTCTTCTGTATTTTTGTTTTACATTGACTTTAAGACTAATAACTTTTTGGAAGATAAATGACATCTAGCTAACAGACCTCTCTCTCTCTCTCTCTCTAGAATAATCCTCTGCATGCTTTCTAAAAAGTCTTCCACAGAAAATCCATCGTGGCCACCCCACCGTGCTTTGGTGCGCGTGGGGTGGCGGCCGAAATCCACCTAAGTCCATCTATACTTTCCGTCTCTTATTTTCATGTGGTTACGCTGTGGAGTGACAACCATAGTGGCGGGCGACAGATTGAGGGTGGACGACAATGAATGATGACAATGTGATGGCCAGCGTCATCTCCCCATCCACGATTGGGGATGACGATGCCGTTATCTGCTTCGATCGCTTCAGATCTATGTGAATTTTGTGTATTTTCTTGATCCTTTCGATCTGATAGGCTTAAATCGTTGTGATTGTCTTGGGTTGATCACTTTCTTTGCTTTATTGAAGAGGTGTCATTGCTAAGGTTAAATCTTTTAGTGCCGGTGACGGTTGGTATTTTATGTCGACAGCAGCGAGGGTTTAAAAGTTGATTATGGGGTTGTCCATTGTTAATGTTTAGTGTGTCTAGGGTTTTGGAATGGTGTCCTTGGGGGTAGGGTGGGGGATAGGACCTCGAGGGGCTTAGGCGTGTGTGTGCGTTGGGTCGGGGGGTAGGGAGGGGGGTTAGGACCTTAGGGAGGGGGGTTGGGACCTTAGGAAGGGGGTGGGGTATTCAGGGTAATCTGCTCTAGGGGTTTTGGGGGGGGGGGGGGTTGATGGATATAGTCTGGCTTACCTTGGTTTATTGTTGGTTTCTGCCCGGCTTTACCGTGGCCATATTTGAAATGCAGTGGAATATTATGAACCATGCAAGATTGATTGCCTCTTGTTTTGTGCTATGATTCCTTTGATTGTCGAGGACCCCTTCGATTATTCGTCCAGTTTTGGTTGACTTTCTCGGTGTAGTATTTGTGTTTCTAGATTTACCTTGTTTCGTCTTTATTTCACTACAAGAATTAATGGCTTTAGCGACCGCAGTTAGCGACCGCTTTTTATGGCGGTCGTTAAATTGGTATTTAGCGACCGTTTTAGTGACTGACATAAATAGCGATTGCTAAGTATAAGAAAAAAATGGCGGGGTCAAACAAAAAAAATGGCGGCACATTTAGCGACCGCTGGGTTAGTCGCTAAATTAGCAACCGCCACTTTGGTCGCTAATTGCGGTCGCTAAATTTGGTGACTCTATTTAGCGACGGATTTAGCAATCGCTAATTTAGTGACCGAAATGGCGGTCACTAAATGGGATATATAAAGTGCCCTAATTTCTTTCTCTCTCTTTCCTTCTCTCTGTCTCTCTGCCCTAATTGATCGACCGACGCCAACGACGCTGCCGCTACGACCACGATTCCTGGCCACCGCCAAGCCAACGGGTTCACTGCCTGTCTCTCCCAACCACCGTGACTGCCGACGAAGATCACTTCCTCGCCGCAAGCCTAATCTCCCCGCTGTGACCACAATTCCCGGCCACCGCCAAGCCAAGTTGTGCGTCGCCTGTCTCTCCCAACCACCGTGACTGCCAGCGAAGACCACTTCCTCGTCGGCAAGCTTAATCTCCCCACTGCGACCACGATTCCCAGCCACCGCCAAGCCAAGCTGTGCACCGCCTATGCGCCAAACTATGCGCCATCTGTCTCTCCCAACCACCGTGACTGCCGCTGAAGACCACTTCCTCGCCGGCAAGCCTAATCTCCTCGAACCATTCCCCGTCGGCAAGCCACCTCGCTGCGAACCTGTCGGCAAGCCCAGCTGTTTCTCTCACTTTTTTTGTTTTTCTCATCTTACTTGGTTCAGTTTAGGACCCCAAAGGTAACTTCTAATCTGTTAGATTCAATTTTTATTGCATCGATGTTAGGTTACGCTTTTGTTGATCTGAATCTGTTTGATCTTTAATTTGTGATACTTAGATTTACTGTCAATTTTATAGAAGTTAGGGTTCCAGATCAAAAAGGCCCTTGATCTTAATTTGTCAATTTCTGAAGTAGATTCAATTTGGTTCTTGATTTTTCTGTACGCTTCTGCAAGTGTTCGATGCAACAATTCTTGAAGATATTATGAGCATTTTCATTACATCTGCAGTTCTTAAACTTATACAAGGTTTGGTGCTATTGTTTACGTGGTAATTTTACATAATGGATTAGCTGTTACTAGTGCATGTTGGATTAGCTGTCTTAGGATTTTAAAAAGCATACTTGTTCATTTGAGAGTTTTTAAAAGCATACTTGTTCATTTGAGAATTGAGATTGTTGAAGGAGGATGGGACCCAATTGGATTGAAATATCGGATACGTGCATTTTGAACACCTTTTATCCCATTTGAGCATTGATTATTTGATTTTTAATTTTAGGTTGTTAATTATGCATTAAGCATTTGAGAATTGAGATCGTTGATGGAGGATGGGACCCAATTGGATTGAAGCGATCAGATATGTGATTTAGTTGAATGGTGGGTTGAAATTAGGTTAACGCGCTTATGAAACATGACATGGTGGGTTGAAATTAGGTTAATTAGGTTCATCTTCCATAGGATGATTGAGTTAATAAGAATCATCTTCCATGGGGTGAAATTCTGGTTCCGCCACCGATTAGCCCTAATCAACACTGATTAATCCTGATTAGTGCTAATCAACACTGATTAGCACTGGTCAACACTGATTAGGCTAATCGACCCTCATTATCACTAATTAACCCTAATTAACACTGAGTAACACTCCGGACACGTGTTCGACACCTCTCTGCGGTGTCCCGGTCGGTGTCGGTACCAGACGCAGTGTCCGTATCCGTGCTACCTACATTAGCACTAATCAACACTGATTAGGCTAAGTAGCACTGATTAGCCCTAATTAGCACTAGTCAACACTGATTACCCGTAATTACCCCTAGTTAGCACTACTTAACACTGATTACCCCTAATTAGCACTAGTCAACACTAATTCAGCTAATCAACCCTAATTATCTCTAATTGACCATGATTACAAATGATTAGCAATAATCAGCCCTAATTGGCCATAATTAACACTGACAGACACTAAATAGCCCTAATTAGCAGTAATCATCTCTAATTAACAGTAATAGCCCTAATTAGGACTAATTTGCACTGATTAGCCCTAAATAACAGTAATGGACACTAAATAACCCTAATTAGCACTAATCAGCCCTACTTAATACTAATCAACACTGACAGTGTCCGTGGTACCTAGATTAGCACTAATCAACACTACTCAGCTCTAATATGCCCTAATTAACCCTAATTATCCCTACTTAACCCTGATTAACACTCACTTGTAAGTGACTACTCAATATATTTTTTGCAAATTGAAGGTTAATTTTGAACTCGACTTGTATAGGTTTAACATGCAGTGAGAGATATATATCATGTCAGTGGATAGAAGTTGGATGCGAAGGAGGATTGCTCCAAGTGGGATTGGGGTATCAGAAGAGTTTAGACAGGGAGTGAATGGGTTTATTCTATTTGCTTTGAATCAACGGGAGTTTGTGGATGACGGCACAATTAAATGTCCGTGCAATAGTTGTCAGCTATTAAGTTGGAAAATCCCCCGACAATGTAACTTTTGATTTGTTCCGTAGAGATTTTATGAGTAACTATACGAATTGGACTCAGCACGGGGAACCAATTCTGAGGGTGCCCACTGAGGTCACCGCTGAGTTCAGACAGTACAGTCCTAGAGATCCAGGATTTTCCCAGTATCAACATATGGTAATGGAAGCTGGGCATGGAAGTGGGATAACTATTTTAACGATGTAATGTGGAAGAAGAGCCAAACCCGAGCGCACAGAAATTTTATAAAATGTAACAAGACTCTGAGGAGCCAATATGGAATGGAAGTACAAAGCACACCAAGTTATCTGCAGTGACAAGGATGCTACACTTAAAGTCTGAGCATGGTCTAAGTGATAGGGGTTTTGATGCTTTTTTTAACCTTAGTAAAGAAATGTTGCCAGAGGATGAGAAGTTGCCTGACACGTACTATAGTGCTAAGAAAATGATGATGAAACTTGGTTTGGGGTACCAGAAGATAGATGCTTGTAATAATGATTGTGTCGTATTTTGGAAGGAGAACAATGACTTGAGCGAGTGTCCGGTTTGTGGCCATGCAAGGTATTAACCGACCAGTGGGAATAAAAGAAAGATAGCATGGAAGATATTACGGTACTTCCCACTAACACCAAGGCTTCAAAGGTTGTACTACTCTTCTAAAACAGCAGAGCACATGAGATGGCATAGCCACGTCCGCAGCAAAGTTCTCGATTTATTAAGACACCCTGCCGATGGAGAGGCATGGAAAGAATTTGATTATCGACACCTATCTTTTGCTGCAGAAGTTTGAAATGTGCGACTTGGGCTCGCTACCGATGGGTTTAATCTTTTTGGGCACTCTAGCACACCCTACTCTACGTGGCCTGTGATCGTTGTCCCGTATAACCTTCCTCCCTTTGGACATGTGTATGAAAAAACAATTCATGTTTTTATCATTACTCATTCCTGGACCTACGAGCCCGGGTAGAAATATAGACGTGTACCTACGGCCGTTGATCGATGAGTTAAAAAATATGTGGGAAGTTGGAGCCCCAGCATTTGCTGCATCTCTTAAACAGAACTTCAACTTGAGGGCAGCAGTCATGTGGACTATCAATGACTTCCCTGCATACGGTATGTTGTGTGGGTGGAGTACACACGGTAGGTTGGCATGTCCTTATTGTATGGAAGTAAGTAAGGCTTTCACCTTAAAGCATGGGGGGAAGACTTCCTTTTGGGGGTGTCACAGACAATTCTTACCGCCTAATCATCCATTTTGAAGGCAAAAAGATAAGTTTGATAAAACTGTGGAGCGTCACCTTGAAACACGTGACAGATTGTCTGGAGAGGAAGTGTATATGTGCGTAAAGGACCTTGACATGGATGCGGTACCATTTGGAAAGTGTGGTGCTAGTCTAAAACTTCCTGGCTTTGGAAAAAAAATGTGATGCCCCGAACCTAGGTTTACGAGGTTATTATTACTTAGCGACGACTATGGTAAGTAAGACGAAATTAGACTGTTAGTGAAGACTTTACGTGCATGTATAAATTTGATCTTTAGCGTTAATTATTGTGAGCAATATTATTTGTTGCATCTAGTAATATATTTTTATAATATGATAAGCTATAAATGATGAAGTTTGTACAATAGAAAAATTCATGGAAGTGAGTGGTTTGCAATTTAAAACTGATGAAATTGTGCCGCTATAACATTATATGGTCTCCCTGCCACCGAAGCTCCGTCAACCTTTCGTCATACTACGGTGCTCTTCAAACCAACCACCATCACCAAGCAACTCCAGTGGGCACCTCTGCCAAATGCACCGCCCGTTGCTTCCATCCATCGCCACCATGCATCAATCACACCAGCCACGGACCACCACCGTGCTGTAGCCGAGGCGCTACTTCCACTGCCTAGACACCGTGCAATTACGGTCGCCGGCCACCATTTTAGTCTCCGGCGAGCACCGACGGTGCAAATGGTGCCTGCGGCGACAGATCTAGACCACTGCAAACTGCACTTTCCGTTACCAGTGGCACCACGGCGCCATCGTTATTCCACCACCATGACGTGCTTCTTCATCTGCTGTCGACCAGATCCACGGCACAGCCATGGGTATTTTCTGATCGACCAGTGAAGGCGAAGCCGAAGTAACCAAAAGGCGACCATTAGCCCGCTATTGTAGTGGCTGAGCTCTAGTCGTCGTTCGCTATCGCGGATGCGAGGAGCTGTCGTTGTGCTTACTGCCTCTGTTGGTCAAACGTAGCTTCATCGCCATGAACAACCGTGGCACCTTCTTCCCCGTTGCTCCTTTGATGATCACTGTTGTAAAAATAAGTTGGGGCTAATTTATTATAAAATGGATTACGTGGTGGCCTTTACATTGATTGTGGTTGGGTTTTATGTGTGCAATGGTGGGTGTACGGTGTCTGTGTTTGGGGAGTTGTTCTGATTTTGGTGCGTTGTGGAGCGGAGGTACCACGAAGGTGCTTGAGATGGCTGAAACGGTATCATGGCAGTGCTTGCAGTGTTTGGAATGGGCTAGATTGTGATGGTGTCTGTTTGTGGGTATGTGTTGTGATGAAGGGGGTGCGACTGTGTTTTCTGAGAGTGTGTGTTTGTGTAAAACCAAGTGTGTTTTTATCTGGGTAAAAGTTATAAGGGTGTGAGTGAAATGGGTGTACAGGGTGGGTATGGGGCGTCTGTGTGCATTTTTGTGTGACTTGTATTTCTAGCAATGTGTGAATATACAACCGGTGTGTTAGGTTTTGGAGGTATGGAAAATGAACGGATTTCGGTGGTAGGATTGCGATATTGTTGTGGTTGTAATTGTGGCTTAATTATGGTACTTGTGGTGGCTGGATTGGATGTAACTGTGGTGGTGTTTGCGGCGGCGATAGCATTTAATATTATTGGTTTGATGAGTTAGGACAAAAGAAATTGGTGGCACTCTGTATAAAATTAGGAAATGGGTTGGTTTGTGTGCGTGCGGTGGAGGGTATTTCAGTATGTGAGCCTGGACAGGTGTATAGGTGTGATTGTTGTTGGACGTGTATGGAGATATTGTGTGTACATGGTGCGAGTGTACCGTATGCTTGCGAAGGTGTACCCTATGCATGTATGTCTTTTTGGACAGGAAATCGCTTAGGCTATGAGAATATATAAAAGGAAATTGTTAGCGTTAGCCCTAGCGATTAACTGAGTACTATTTAGCACAAAGTTACTTGGTGGTTATTAAGACGGGTGAATTAATGGATGTTCGGCAATGGCGATTAAATGCCAAGAATGACAGGGTGAACTGGGCACGATATTGGACGTGCATGTAGGTCGGGCAACTGCGGCATTGAATTTGCTTGAAGACATGTTCAACGGGAATGTCTTGTTGTGATTGACGATGCTTCGGGATTTAGTAAAGCTGGGAACATGAAGATAAAAAGAAGGGCATTGAAAGTGCTTTGAACCAGGTGTGGTAGCATGATCGTCGTTTTGATGTGGGGAATACATAGAGTCAAGTAAGTGACCCTTGATTCAACTAGTGTTTTTATATAATAAGTATATGTTTACCTGCTGTTAAAAAGTGAAGTTTAGCATTGAGTGTTTTAATTATGTTTAATTGTTCTGGCTTGAATTGCTAAAAATCTTTAGTAGTTTATTTGTCATGAAAAACCGGACCAGCATGCATTGATTTTTGTTTAGAAATTGAATGGACCTCAGATTTGAAATGTTTGGTACAAGTGAAATGTTTTGAAATTTGACATTATTGTGAATATTGAACAACTTGAAAATTATTGAAAGGAGTGTGTGGATAGTTTAATGAGGGGTTATGTTTACGACGAACGAAAAGGTAGTTTTTGGTTTACTCGATTGCTGTGCCCTATATCCACGGGAGAAAGTTGGATTTCGGGCCCTGGTCAACGGGGCTTGTACGTTGATGCACAGTACTGTTGCTCATGGTTCGCCCTTGCGTCCACAGAATTTTATCCCGGATGGAGGAGGGATTTCGGGCCCTAGTCAGTGGGGCCTGTACACTGACCGCAACATATCGTTTGAGCTAATGTTGGGATTGAACTGGTTGTTGTGAGTTTTGTGCTAATGATTTTACACTTCAGTTTTTAGTTTCATGTGCTCTAATTCGTTTTGCCAGATGATTACCAACTTCATGATTTTAGACTTTTTAATGTGACTATAATATAAGTGAGTTATTTTATGCATGCTATGGTCCACCTAGTTAAATCATTGGTTACTTACTGAGCACGTGGAAGCTCATCCCTTACTTATCATTTCAGGTTGAAAGTAAGATGATGGTGAGGAGCATAGGAAGAGACAATTTGGTGCGTGCGGAACTTCAGACATTGTATGGAATGAGTCGTTGAATATTTAGGTTGTTGGTTTAGTTTTAGCTGTTGATAAATCAGAGTTATAATGAGTTTTAGCATAAGTATTGTATTCAAATAGAAATATGAAAATGTAATTAAAGTTTGTAAAAGTTTTAATTTCCGCTGCAACATATATTGGATTTTAGCGAGTAAGGCCTGGCAGAGCCCTTGGTTGGAGCCCATTGAGTCTACGGCCGGTCACGTGCCTAGCTCGCGGGCCTGCCCGTGGGTTCGGGTCGTGACAAAAACACAACTGGAAGAAAATGTGCATCTTTTGGGAGCTGCCTTATTGGCCGACCCTCCTTCTGCGCAACAATCTCGATGTTATGCACATTAAGAAAAATATTTTTGAAAATGTGTTTAATATAGTCATGAATGTCAAGGGCAAATCAAAGGATCACTTAAAAGCACGTAGCGATTTGTAAGTGATGGGTATACGACGTGAATTGCATCCACGAATGGTTAATGGTAAGTTCGTTTTGCCCAAAGCAGTATATACATTGGATAAAAAGCAGATACAACAGGTGTGCGAGTGGGTTAAATTGTTGAAGCTGCCAGATGGCTATGCATCTAATATATCACGCTGTTGCAGCCTTGCAGATTGTAGGTTTCATGGTCTATAGAGTCACGATTGTCATGTATTCATGGAAAGATTTATACCAATTGTCTTTTGTGACCTCTTGCCGAAACCAGTAAATGAAGCATTGACTGAACTAAGTCATTTCTTCCGGGATTTGTGCTCAAAGGTGCTCCGAGTGAGTGATGTTAAGATTCTTGAGAAAAATATTGTTGAGACAGTGTGCAAGTTAGAGAAAATCTTTCCCCCGTCCTTCTTTGACTCAATGGAGCATTTGACCATTCACTTAGCATATGAGGCTAGAGTGGGCGGACCTGTGCAGTATCGATGGATGTATCCGTTTGAGAGGTGATGTCGCCCATCCTTCTTCAAATTGTATTTCATACTTGCACACATGCGTTGATTACTGAAATCAATCCTTATTTCTTACATAGGTATATGTTTGACCTTAAGAAAAAGGTGCGAAACAAAGTCCGGGTTGAAGGTTCAACTGCAGAAGCTTACATCCTTGAGGAGCTTACCAACTTATCTTCCCTTTACTTTGAGACTGATGTTGATACAAAGATGAATCGACTTGGTCGCAATGACAATAGTGTCAACACAGAATTCGATGAGCATCTTTCCATATTCAAGCATCGTGGTCGTGCACTTGGAGCAAGCAGCGGTCGATATCTATCCGAGGAGGAGTACATTGCCGCAACATTGTACGCTCTCATGAATTGCAATGAAGTGGCAGCATTCATAGTGTAAGTAGTTGCGTACATATCTTCCTTCTCATAGTATTTACTGACATAATATAATGACGATGCCATATAACATGTAGTGAATACAATGAGGAAGTGTTATTAGCAAACCCTGGGATATCAGATAGACAACTTGAAAAAATGCGAAACAACGCGTTCCCTGAGTGGTTCCGACAGCGCGTAAGTTCTAAAACCTACTTTTCATTTCTAATATAGCCTGCATGTAATAAGCTAATACTCTGTGCAAATTATTTGCTGTTGTAGACCATTTGTGATAGAGTTGATGTCCGTCTCAAGTTGCTTGCTGCTGGCCTGAGTAGACTAGTATCGTGTCATAAAGGGTACATTGTCAACGGGTTTAGGTTTAACACGATGGAAGTTGACCTTACTAAACAAACCCAAAACAGTAGAGTTTTGATCAAAGGTGATTGTTATAATGATAGCGGGCATGATTTTTATGGGCAATTGGAGGAGGTTATTGAACTAGACTATCATGGCAGCGGTAATCGACTGGTAATGTTCAGGTGCAAATGGTTTGACATTACAGCTGGTATTCGAGTTAGTCGACATGGGATTGTAGACGTTAATATGAGGTCAAGGCTCGGATCCTACGAACCATTTGTATTTGCAGCTCAGGCAATGCAGGTCTTCTATGCAAAGTGTGTGACAAGGAAAGATCCAAATTGGCATACTGTTATCAAGACCAAAAGAGGCTTTGTCGATGATGATGTGTTCGTTGAGAAGTACGAAGAGGATGATGCTCCCACAGTGATACCGCTTCAGGAGAATAACGATGTTGTTGATGAGCCTCTTTGCGATTTAGGCCATGCTGGAGAAGAGGTCGATGCTGAAGCCCTCCATTATGATGATGGTGATGACGATGATGACGGCGACGATACTGAGGAAGACGTTGATGACGAAGAAGAAGACGATGAAGATGAAGGGGACAGAGATGACGAGGAAGAGGAAGATGTTCCGTTGTCTATTAGTGATAGTGATTGACTTTGTAGAGTAAAAAAATTCTTGTCAATGTACTTCTAGACATGCCTGTTTATTATTTACATTGAATTAATTATTAATTGATGGTGGTTGACTGTTTAATTTGGGTTATCTTTTATAGTCGGCAGTGCCACATTGTTAGCATACTAAGTTTTCTACTTAAGTTGTTTATTATTCGGGCGATTGAGCATTGTTATTAATTTTCTTTTGCACTTAAATTGTTTATTATTCGGGCAAACTACATTGTAGATATGCCGAGATCGGTCCTATTATCAAGGCTCACCTCCCACAGCCTTATGCGATGTGGGGGTCGTGGACGGAATCAGACAAAGAGCTTGTATGGGGGAAGTTTTTGGTAAGGAGTGCAATATTTTTTTAAGTGCTTTACTTTTGCGGTTTTAGAAGTACATTATTGCTGAATTTTTATTGCTAACCGTGTTTTTCAATTGTGTTGAATTATGTTCAGGACTATTTCAAATTTGAGTCGGATGGAGAGCGAGAACTCGGGAGGCAGGCGTGGGAGTGGCATTGTGCCGAGAACTACAAGAAATGGATGCTGAATGTGAGAAGGTGGGCGCTAGCTCGGGCGGGTACGACAGATATATATCTATGACGAGGGACCACAACCCCGAGTTCTTCTCCAGAACCATGTGGGGGCAGCTGATGTCGCATTGAAGTACTCCATACTGGGCGAGGCTGAGCGAGCGAGGCACGGAGATGACTCAGAGCGAGAAGAAGATGAAGCACAGTGCTGGTTCCCATCCATTTACCGTGCATGAGCTGAGGTTGACTGAGGAGGACCCTGACAGGAGGCCCCCTACGCGGCTCCACCATTTTGAGCGCACACACCAGAATAGTGATGGGAAGTGGGTGTCTGAGAGCACCGAGTAGTTTGCGGTGAGCACGTAACTCATGTATTACTTTTGTATTCCTATTGTATTAGTTCTGCGATTACGGCCAATAGAATTTCTCTAACATTTTTGTTGTTTTCTTATACAGAGTTTATTTAGAGAGAGACTTCAGGCCAACTCGCAGCCAGACGGTAGCCAGGCAGTGAACAAGTTCTCGTTATGGTTAGACACTACGGGGGGTCCTAGGAAGGACCGTATACTCAGCCACCCTCGTCAGTCCGCACGAGCGTTGCTAGCCGGTAGACCTCAATCGTCAGGCGAGACCAGTTGTACCGGTCCTCGGGCAGATGCGACGGCTGCAATGGAGGAAGAGCGCTTCAAAGCAATGTTTGATGCGCGGATGCGGATGATGCTCGATGATGGTTATGTAACTATAAAGGGGGCCAAACTACATGTAATACAAATTTTCTCAAGTACTTATGTATTTTGTGCTCTATATGTGATCTTGTTTTGATATATGATGTTGAATCATTTGAATGGCTTCGTGCAGGGAGATACCGATGATCCTAGTGTCGGTGACCCCCAGGGCGATGAAGATGTTGTTAACGCATTCATTCAAAATCGTTTCAACCAAGGTTAAATCGGTTTTTGGATCGATTGGATTGGATGTGAATTGCTTATGAATTAATATTAGTTCTGCGACAGGTTTTGGACAAATTATTTGACCTGCAAATTTTTTTTTTTGCAAAGCCAGGTTTTGCGACCGCGATGTGCGGTCGCTAACTAAAAATAAGCGGTCGGTCGCTAATTTCAATATTTAAAAAATAAAATAATATTTTAAAATATTTAGCGACCGCAATTTTCGGTCACTAATTCGGTCGCTAAAGATATAATATAATATAATATAATAAAAATTTTTAAAAATAGAAAAATTTTAAATAAAAAAATATTTAGCCACCGCAGTATGCGGTCGCTAAATGTAGTCAACGCGGTCGCTAAATTAGCGACCGGATTTTATAAGAGGTCGCTAAAATTTAGCGACCTGACCTATAGTGACCGTTTTAGCGACCGCTCTAACGCGGTCGCTAAAACCCTTTAGCGACCTCGTTGACACCTTTAGCGACCGCGTCTGGCGGTCGCTAAAGGCACTGTTTCTTGTAGTGTTTTAATAGGTGCCCTAAATAACTTTTAGACTTCCATATGTTACTTAAAGTTAGGTTAAAGTGTAGGATATGCTCTGCTTTAGTTTAATTGTAATTTATATCGAGTCTATAGGTTCGTTGTTAGTTTCTGACCATTGTGGTCTTGTATACAAAGAGTCAAGGGAATGTCGTGATCTATACATGCCATTGGGCAACCTTGTAACATTTAAGTTTCAATGCTATTCTCTTATTTAGCAAAAAATAAAATAAAATGATGTCCAGCTAGTGTATATATTTGAGTGACATTATCATTTTCATAATTGTGTCGCGAGTGTTTGGTATAAATGCTACATTAAATAAATAGTCTTTCAAAATGGATAAGCCAAGAATTCGAGGTGTCTTCATGGCAAGAGTCATGTGATTATGGCGCATGGTGTGGCTACTAATTGTAGAGGAGCCACTATAATTGTTGTATGTTTATTCTATTACTCACCTCGTACTTATAAAAAATTTCAATTTTTGGCAACTAAACTTGGATGAGAAGTGTATTTTCTCCATATTTAGTCTAGTAGTATTCTATCCGTTTCAAAAAAATTGATTATATTTCTTTTCTGAATTGTGCCGAAAAAATTGATCACTTTCCAAATAAAAAAGATTATGTAAGTGTTTTTCCTTGTTTACCTTTTTACACTTTAATTGTTCTATTTTCTCTCTTCACATTTAATCATCCACCAACCTAAGAACTCTAAGGTACTGGTCATACATAAAAGTGCGACCAATAATAGTTTACTGTTGCACCACCTATCTCTTTCAGTATTTAACTTTAATATGTTGTAGGCTTACAAACCCATGAACTCTAAGGTACTGGTCATACATAAAAGCGAAAACATCACCCATTGTAATTGTCGGCTAATACCTCACAAGTAACTCATGTACACTTTTGACAAGTCTTACAAAAAAAATATTTTCTATAGTTTCAACGCGTCTTCTCAACATGTCCAAGTAGCATTACCGGAAAAGGAACATTCACCTAATTATATGGAGACCTATATTTAGACATTCACTTTGAAACTGTAATCCTTAAAGAATGACAATCGTCGATGAAAGTACAATTCAGTGAATCACTAGTAAAAGGACACAATAATTTTGTCGCCAATGATGTTTCTACCACCTTTCTAGTACTTCAATTACATCACTCCTACCTAGGGACATTCCATTTCCCAAAATACTTAATAGGTCATAACCACAATAAAATAACACATATCCTTTGGCACCAATCTTGTATAACAATTTTTTTTTGTTGGATGTGGCATTTTGGTCTTTTTGGTCTTTTCAGTCTTATCTCCTAGAGGCAATAAGGATGACCAAGTGGTCCTCTGTTGTCTTTCTCTGCTTCCTAGACCTCTATAGCAAAAGCCCCATGTTGACCCAAAAGAGACGGTTAGTACGAAAGCGAACTTCCCTCAGAAGGCAGCAAATTTTGTGTGGGAGCTTGATTAGAAAGAAAGACACAGGTAGACAGATTAGAGAGTCCAGACCTTTTCTATATTAGTGCAATTTCATAGTGTTCGCATTACATCCTTTCTATATTAGTGCGGGTTTATAGTGTGCGCATTATATTGCATTGTCTCAAATCGAAGTCGACTGTCGAGCATAGTCCAAGCCGTCCAACTCAAGAGGTATAATTCTTACACTCTTGTCATTTTCTTTTAAGTAAAGTGGTTTAGGATGTCTGTAAATTAGATTTTGCTTCCCGACCAAGTTTTGGGTTATGAAAAACCAAAGAATAATTTCTAAACCTGTTATTAGAAGCAATTGGTTGGGATTAAACTTCTGTTAGGATTAGACTTCTAAATTAACTAGAAGAGTTGGTCAAATAGAGTTTGTTAAAGATTCAACTTTAAGAAGGTGAATTCATTTAGACTTCTAAGGACATATAGATTGAGATTTAGGCTGCCTCAGTTAGATTGGTACAAGGCTTTGATCTCGACTTGTCCGATTGATTGGTACGAAGGGCACTCAACCCTCTTTGTCGAGTTCAAACTTGACTTAGGTTTAACTTATGTTTTCTTCAACTTATCGGTGTTTTGGATAATAATCCTAAGATCACAATATAATAACTTAGAGACCGTTTAGGGTATGACAAGATGCCTAACAACTTCCGTCATTTAAATTACTCCCCGAATCCGAATCTCCGATTTTAAATTTTAGGAAGCTTTGATTAGAGATCTATAGCCGAATTTATTTTTTAATATTTTCCGTTGTTAATAGTTTAGTTAACTTAATAAGGCTGCGACTCAAAAAAAATGGCTTTTTTTTTTCTTTTCAGATATGCATCATCACAGTTGAGGCAATGAAGGGTAAAGGGTAAATGTCCCACATTAGTAAGAGAAGAAGATTCCAGGCTACGTGTGATTGAGCCTTAGAGTAAGGAGGGAAGATTGTCATATTCAGCATCAGATGTAGGATGATATGAGATTGCTCTTAAGACCTTGCCTATGATCTTAAAAATACCTACTTTGGCTAGCTCTTTTGAGGGATATATTATCTATGGTGGGCTGTGGACTAGGGCGTTACACCATTCTTATGGTCAAGCCTTTCTTGAACTTCCAATTTTATCATTATAACATATCAACTACATATTAAAGACAAATTAATCAAAGTCATTGTTAAAATATTTTTTCGAAACTGGATGAATAATCGAAAAATTATTCTTCATCTCTATTAGTCCAATAACTCCACCAGAAAATCCAACTACCGACATTTTTCTTATTCTGATTCTATAGCTCCCTCCATCTCGGTCTCCTTTTGCAAGGTAAACTCATTTTTCTTGTACCTTTTATTGTCTATATATTTATGTATGTTTTATTTGATTAAAACATGTATTGCGTGTGTCGATGACCCTTAATCTGACATTGTTACCCTTTAATGGGATATTTTAAAACATTAAAGCATGAGCAAAATTGAAAGTATATAATAGAATCCAATATGTTCTCTCCTAATAATAGTATAGTTATGCCACTTGTAAGTAATACTCACTTTTCATCATGGGTGAACATTTATATTGTTCAAACTAATCCAACTGGTCAAACCAAATCGACAAAGCCGGCTGATCACAAACCCATTAAAAAAATAATCGATTTTTTTCCCCTGAAACAGATGTTTGGTTTGGTTTGGTTTTTTTTTAACCGTTCTAAACCTAACCGAACTGAACCTATATATACCCAATTCAAAAAAATATAATTTAAACCTAATACTAGTTATAACTTACTTTTCACCCTACTTAGAATTTAACCAAAATGTATGTACGTAAAGTCTACTCTGATAAGAAAAAGTGGGCTCCAAAAAACTTGTGACTATGTATTATTGTTAATAATGCCAGATAGTTTATGGATAGGTCCAAAAATTACTACAAGTCCAAATTGGTCAACCCTTTTGGACAAATATGTTTGATTCATCCGAACCGTTGAAACCGATTAGCTGAAACCGGACTGTTTAACTACAATTTTTTTTTCTCAAAACGATGTGGTCATTTCGGTTTGGTATTCAGCCTCTGTAGTGAACCAACTGGACCGTGCTCACCCCTATTTCTTATGACATTTCGTAATCTACCATCAGTAGCGGAACGAGGATTTCAATCCAGGAGGTGCAAAAAAAATACTATTTTCACAATGTTTGTGTATGTTTACCATTTTCATTTCCATTCTCAGCAACTTTTCAGATGATTCTTGTGCTTTTACTTTTTTCTTAACACTGTCAATAAAAATATTTCAGTTCTTAATATTAATTACTCTAATTCCAAACACCACAACCAAATCGCATAACAAAACTAACCCACCAATATCCTCTCAAAGTAGTTCAAAACATAATACGTAAAATCTTATAATTACTGACTTCAAAGTGTATATAGTACAATGAAAGTTGATAAAGGAACGTCCACTGGTATTACATCATATGCAAACAAAGGTAGTTAACAATAAGAACGCACTACTACTAATAGTATAATAACTGCTGATGTTACCTTTAGGCAGGTCTAACCATTCATCAAACAGTTAGGCTTTGTTTGACAATACTTTCAGTTTTCAATTTTTTTTTAGAAAACTGGAAAGAGGTTTGATTTTTGTTTTCTGCCAGTTTTAAAAATTGGTGGGCGTTTGACTGAGTTTATATTTTAAAAAAAAAAAACTAAGAGCGTTTGACAAGACAACATTTTTTTAATATAAATTTTCACATAATGAAACATAATTAAACAAATATATTACAATGCCTTACATATAATTAAACATAATTCTACAAATATGTTACAATGTCTTACAAATAATTAAACATAATTAAATAATTACATTACAATAACTTTTACAATGTCTTACACATAATTAAACCAATATATTACATTGTTTTACATCCCCAGTGCTTCATTCTAGTGGTATTAACCGAATCTCAACCATAAATCAATGTCTGTCGTTTCAAATTTTTTCAGCAATGCGGTCTCTAACTTTCCCCATTCTCTTTTGTTGTTGAGGGTTACTACAATTGGTCTTTCAATTGAATAACATGAAAATTAAAGAGGAAAGATAGCAATCCACTCATTACAATGAAAATTAATATAATGAAGACCAATATAACAAAGCTAGTAAAATTGATGAAGCAAATGACATATAGGCTATAAACATATTTTTCAGTCTCTCCGAGTATATCCACAATGAAATTGATGAAGCAAAGCAAAGATAAATACCAGAAAATGCCAGAGTCTTGAAATTCTCAATTGTGATTCGTAATTCGTGATCGAATCAAGAGACTCCAACTATAAATTCAAGCAACCTAACACAAGTTCTTGCAAACAGGATTTGAGACATTACCAAAATCCTCATTAACGTGCTACTTGTCGTAATATCCTCTGCCATAATTCGTTATAAGATAAAGGGTCCATCAAAGCTTAAGGCAGCTGAGCGTTGATATTAACTTGAAAGTAAGTACAATTAACACGAAAACAAAATGAGGAAGAGTAATAAGTCTGGAGCCATATTAATAAGCCTCAACAAATTGATCAACATCAAGATCAAGCAGTTTCAGTGAAAGTTTTGCTTTATATAAGCAATCAGTGCAAGGGCCACATAATCAGGTAACCTATGAAAGGGGCGGTGTTAGGGCGTATTGGTGTGCATAATTAGGTGTGCTAATTTTTGGTTTTTGTGAGGTTTTGCATGTAATTGATGGAATATCTAGTGTTATTGCTGATGGTATGCACATCATTTGTGTTAGATCTTGGAAATAAAGGTGGTGAAGAAGACATACCCGGCACAAATAAAGGAGATGGCGGCGTTGGTGCTACGAGATGGATGCGCTGCAAGGTAGAGGCGGTGACCGGTGGAGGCGATGGAGGTGGTGGGCTGCTGGGTCAGTTGGTGAACGGTGCTGCCGATCAAGCACTGTTGGAGCTGAAAGTTGTCCTATTTTAGCTAATACCCGGCACAAATAAAGGAGATGGCGGCGACGGCACTGCGAGATGGATGCACTGCAAGATCTTGGCGGTGACCGGTGGCCGGTTGAGGCAATGGTGGCGTTGGCTGCGGAGTCACGGTGAAGGGTGTGGCCGGTCGATCAAGGTGAAAGAGATGGAAAGAAACCCTAGTTTTTTTGGAAAACACGCCAAACCACTTGCTCTTTTCCAAAATTTAAAAATTGGGCCTAAAAAGAGCAAAAAAAAAAAGAGTGTCAAACCAGCCCTTAGTGTGCATTCGAACTCGAACCCAGGCTCATCGCTAACCATATCCAACCAATCTCATTGAGGATTATTATTATTTACAACGATTTAGAAGATTAGTGCTAGCTTCACATGGCTAACCAAACATGTTTTCCTTCTTGTCACCCAAAAAAAACAGAGAGAAAAAAATGGTTTCACTTAATAGAAAAAGAGCATATTATCATAGCATTTCATTTTGAAGAAGACCATTATGTTAGCATGAAAGTTAGAAGGAGCAAAAGGAAGAAATCAGAAAATGTAGGCAAATAGGTATCAAAATGGCGAAATGACAAAAAGCAGGCTTTGTCGGTGGTGGAGTCCTTGGCGTCGTCGCCGACAGAGGCATGTTGGTCGGTGCAAGTGGAGTCTTTGTTGGTCACTCGCCACTATCGCCGCCTCGTTGGTCACACACCATCGCTAGTCTTCTCCTGAATCTGGAATAGAAGGAAGAAAATTTCTCAATCTTCTTTCAGTTGTCTTGATTTGAGGAAGATAGAGAGCCAGAGAGACCCTGTGTGATGTGTCGCCATCTGGCCGTTGCCGTCGGCCAGAGAGAAATGCGAGAGTGAATGGGTCAATGGGCGAGAGATTCGAGTAGAGAGAGGCGATGCAGAGCAAAAGTGAGAGAGAAGAAGTGAAAATAATTTTTTTCTTTTGAAGTTCAGGGGGTGCTAATGCAGTCCCTCGTCACAAACGTGGTTCAGCGCACTGTCTACCATGATATAGAAACTAAAATTGTCGGTACACGCAATGCTTGTTCAATTACCAAAAATATACACAACTTAATCAATTGAAATAATAAAAAGTAAATAAAAAGGAGAAAGGAGTTTACCATAAAATAAAGAGCATGAATTGAAGGAAGGGGGAGCAGAAATAGAGCTAGGGGAAATATTGATGGTTGGATATTTAGTTGGAGTAGTTGCTTAAATAATAAAGAGGAAGAAGAAGTTTAAATTGTTATGGGGTGGAGGAGTTATCTAATAAAATTTAAGAAATTTTTAACAACAATCTTGATTAAAGTTTTTTTAATTTTAAGTTATTATATTAAGAAGATAGAGTTTACAGTGCATAAAAAGGTTTCACTATAAGGGTGTTCTCCCTTAATAATAATACTAGCTAGTTACATGGCACACACGCGATACACGTACAAAAATAGAGTTAACAATTTGAAATTTGTTAACAAAGTTCAGGCATATGACAAATAAGTGTTTTTTATGAACTTTAAATGGTAAAAATCAAACATGTCCTTGTACATAGTTATCTGCTTTTTAAAGTTCTTAAGTTTGTATCATTGTTTAACACTTCTTAGAATGTCAAATGTCGTTATTTTATACATGCTACTTGTGTAATGTCAAAAATATTATTATACCAAAGAATCTTTTCTCTTTACAAGAAGTATATAAATATATAGGTGGATATAAATGGGTAGATATTCATTTTGTAGCTAATTACGTGGTAGACCCAGAGCAAAAATGATAAGTGGACGAGTAAAAAATGTCAGGTAAGGACGTGAGGAGACGTGCCGGCTTACTAGGGCGAGTAGGAGAGTAAGTTGAAGAGACGAGAGAGTAGGACTAGAGTGCGTGAAACCCCACTACCAATAAAGCAAATCACTGAGAGAAGAGGCCTCAGACTCAGAGTATACAGAGCAGGGCAGGGCAGGCCCACAGAATCAGCCATGTGCTGCCCCCAAAGACGCCGTTATGTTTTGGGTGCAGCAGGAGTCCTGCCCACCGACCAGCCCACGACACGACTGCAAGAAAACACCAGTACTGTGGCACCCAGCTAGTGCCAAATGTACGTGCAGATGGTGGTGAACCGGGTGGTCTTGAAAGTTGCAAGCGTGGGAGCCAAGCCATACGGCAAAAGGGCGCACAAAATGTTTTGCTGTGGTAACGAAGGTGCATGCGTGCCTCAAGGGGCTAGTGTAAGTAAAAAAAATATTCGGCTGAATAATAATTACACGTATACAACATGATGTAACGTATAATCTTGGGTCGCTTGCTCATGCGTACATTTCTGTTGTAAAGGTTTTATCAATATGTTTGGTGAGCTACGTTTCACATATATGTAGAGTAATGTAATGTAGCTAATTGTAGTTCATATGTTTGATGTAGTAAGGTTTTAGCATATACAAACGAGTATGTTACTGTAAAAATCTGATTCTCATGCAAAATGATGGCTCAATAATCTGACTTCTTGTACTTCAAGCATTTCTTTTTCCTTTTTTTTTTTTTTAACAATAGTGTTTTGTTGCTCGACTTAAATGGCAATTTGTCGTATCATTAATATTGTCATTATAATTGATGTCATTTTTGGGCTGTTTTAAAAGATTGATCACTTTCTAAATTAACAAATATTCTATATGTATTTTTTCATGTTTATTCTTTTTTATACTTTTTTCCACTACCAATCCAATTTCTCTCTCCTCACCCACCTTCCTCCCTCCCTCTCTTAATCTCTCTTTTGGGCAGAACGAAAAACTCATAAAATATGATACGCATTCTAAATAAGCATGCAAGTCAAACATGATCAATTAAATTGGGACGAAATGAGTACTGTTTGGAACACATCACATTAATTTTCTTTTGTTTTTGGGTCATTACGTCATTCTATCTTTAAAAGCCAATCCTGCAATGGTTGCCAATTGGCCGGTCATTCCAGGAGTTTGGGCTTCTTGAACTAGCAAGTTGTGCAAACATGAAAATGATAAATATACATTTCAACTTTGTTATCAACTCCCAGGGTATCATTTTCTATAAAAACCTTGTGATTTTTTTCTCTTGGTATTCAAAAAATTGAAAACCAAGACCATTTTTTGATTTCATTATTTTACCAAAACAAACAAAGTGTTTGGGGTGGGGGGGGGGGGGGGGGTTTTTGATTTCGAGTTTTCCCTTCTGCTATTTCTTTCCCTTCCTTTTCTTTTCATACGTCATGTTTTCAATAGAACACCCCACCACCGCCACCACCACCATCATTCTCATAACACCACTGCCCGCTCGACTACGATGACTTGGCTTCACTGTTAGAGACACAACATTGTTGACCCTTGCAAATGACATGTTTGATGGCAGTGGTGGCGCGGGACTTAGATTTTGATGGGTAAGACATCGGTTGATCATGGTGGTGCAGGTAGTAGGGGGAATTTGATATGGTGGCGGTAGACGAAAGAAATTCATGGTGGTGGAGACAGGTGGGAGCAATTCATTATAGCGGGCCATATATCTAGGCTGCGATGATGGGTTTAGATTAATGGTGGTGATAACGGCCGATTGCGACGTGTGTGCCTACTAGGGGGATAGTGAGAATTTATGACTCGCTGTCATGGATAGCGTGGAAAAGTAGGCTCGTATCACAAGCCTTGATCCGAATGAATTGGACTATAGCGTAGCGACGTGCTCCTCGAAGATCATATGATAACACATGCATGATGAAGCTCTAATACCACATTAGAAGTTTCGTGTCCTCTTTAAAAGTATGTATATATATACACACACTGAAGACTGAAGGAGAGGAAAAGTGTACTAATTAAATTTAAGAGAATTGAATCTCTATATAAATAGGACTTTATTAACATTGTAGTTGTGGGGTCTACTCGTTGACTCTTAGAATGATCAAACACGAAAGAGTATATATAAACAAACAATTTGATGAAGTGTAGTAGCAGAAGAAATCAGCTCCAGAAATAAAGTTACAAGAAAAGAGTCAGTCCTAGCTAGCAAACAAAAGATGAAGAGTCTTAGCAAACCGATGCCCCTGCCCTCTGTAACAAAAGCGTTCAGAACAAGAAAGCGACCCCCACATATCTTCTGTATCGTCGCGAGGATTCAGCCTTCCATTTCCGGGATGGTTGGATTTTGAAAATTGTGAGACCAGTGGGCAAAATTATAACCTTTTCTGTGAATCATCTCAATGGTCGGCGTGCATGGCTGTCCCTCTTGATGTACTTCTTGTGATAAGTTCAAAGACGTAGACCGAAGACAATTTTGGTGAAAGCAAAGCTGCCAGCCAAAAATTGTACTGCTTTTTCCTGTATTGACTAAGAAATTTTGCCAGAAATGCCACCCAATCAATGTTTGCTAACTCGAGTGCATATTTTTTAGGCCCTTAATTGGTGCCGGTCACAACTAAGAAGGGCGTTACCGAAAAGCAAATCTTAAGTAGTCACAGGCGAATCTTGTGCGGTCTATGCTCACGCCAGTGTGTACTAATTAATTAGAAGTATGGACTTGATACATATTCTATACATCGTCCTATTCCGTTGTATCACTCCACTTTCATTAACCTGGACATTTTTTGGGACTATCTGTTGGGATACAATATCTCTTTGTTTTTTCACGGGTACCCATTTGGGTATCGCGTTTAAGTTGTAATTATTTTTGCCAATTACTGATATTTGCCTAGCGCCCCCCCCCCCCCCCCCCCCAACCAAAAAAAAAAATAAAATAGTCTCAAGCGAATCTAAGACTCAGTAAATTCGGTTGTACTACCTAACTTTAATGAAATCTCATCTCCACAAATTGCTATGCTTGCTGAGTACATATAAGGCATTGCAAGCTTGGGGAAAACTCACAAAGCAATTAAGACAGAGCCACGGAAAACTCACAAAGCAATTAAGACAGAGCCACGGAACCAACTAGATTGTCTTAGGCACGGACATAATCAATCTATAATATTTTTCGGAGCTAATTTTAGTGACAGAATGTTTAAATTTAGCCAATAATGTTGTAATTAATTACCAACTTTTATATTCTTTGTTCAACTCCAACTTACTAAGTATTAAACTATTAATTTTTTTTTTGGAGGATATTTGTTAATAAGATGCAAATAGAACTCGTCAACACTTTCAAGTTTAGGACAACTTGATTCGGTGCAAGTTATTTCAAAGATTATGTGAATTAGTTGTTTACAAGTTTTCTGTGTTTGTAAAAACTCTATGTAAGAGAAAAGGTTGAGACTTCTTAAAATAAATAAAAATCAAGTAGTTTTTTTATGAAAATTTTTAACAAGAAGCCAAAAAACACCTCTAATTTTAACTAACTCTAAAATTCGAACAGGATATTTTAATGAAAGAAAGTAAAAAAAATAGTTCTAATTTTATAACACTCTCAAAGTTAAAAAGGATTTTTAGAGAAAAAGTCTTCATTGTAAGCTGAAATTCAAAGACATCTTTAATATAAAACCAACTCTAACCTATATAGACAGGGCATCTCAAGTAATCCAATTTTTTTTTTAAAAAAACCTTGAGTTTGAAGGAAAAAAAATGTTTAGTTATTGAATCTTCTATGATCATATTTATACGGTGGGGATTCACACCCGTTTTAGTTAAATTCATACTATCTTGTCATTTAAGGATGCATTAATTGAATGTTCAACCTCTTTAATGACAAAATGTTAAAATTTAGCTACAAATGTTTTAAGTTATCTTCACCCTTTTAAAAGTCAAAATGACCCTTTATTTTTGTAGGATAAATTACGCACGACGCTCCTGAAGTTTACTCAAACTACACACGACACCTACTAAGTATTTTTATTACTTCCCAACCCCTGTGGTTTGTTATTCTATTACATAAAACCCATGAATCGTTAAGAAAAATTAGGGCACCAACATAATTTTGTCACGATATATAAAAAATGCCCTTAGGTCTTCCTCCTTTTTCTCATCAACCAAAGCCCAGCCACTGCAGCTGAAGGCTTCGACCTATCACTGCCCATCACCGTCAATGCCCAGCCCAGCCACCACGAACCACCTTCTGCCCACTCACTGCCCCCCCCCCCCCCCCACACACACAAAACATCACTGTACCACCCCTATCATTGTCCGACCACCACCACCACTGATCTTCAACCATAACGCCACCACTGCCCCACCCCCGCTATTCATTTACACCACCCACCACCAACATTGATATTCATTACCACCACCAAGCCCACTTTACAAATCCATCGATCTGTAACCACCTATTTTATTTTTATAAAACACATGCACGCATACGAAGATCCATCCAAAGTTTTTTTCAATGATGGATGTTTTGTTCCTTCACCTGCCCGAAGCCGATCAAGATGGATCTTGTAATGGTAGTTGGGTTATAGATCCGGCGATAGTTGTTTCACTTTTTGTGCTGGTGGTGGGGCAATGAGGGAGAGGGGGATGACATCGACACCGTGGTGGTTCACTGGGGTGGTGTGTGTGTGTGTGTGTGTGTGTGTGAGAGAGAGAGAGAGAGAGAGAGATCGGCGATATATGGACTTGCACCCTCGGGCAGGGCGCTCTGGAATGAACATGCCTTTCACTCCTGACCGTTGAACTGTTGGGGGGTGGGGTGGTGTTTGGAGAGTGGGGTGACAGATCGGCTGAATTTATCTGTTTATGAGGGGTATTACCTTCTTTTCATTGATTCCGTTAATTAAAAAATAAAAAAGTATAGTTTAATATAACAAAAAAAATTAGTAGACGCCGTGTGTAGTTTCAGATAAACCTCTAGAGTGTCGTATGTAATAGGTATCCCATTTTTGTAAAACTTTTGAAAAAGAATGTTTAGCCCTTTAATCCATTGGGATCATTTTTGAATGGTATTTTGAGTTACAATGGAATATACAAAGATAATAACCATGTGAAGAACATGTTATCATACAAATAAGAATATTTTAATATCTTAAATATAAACTTAGGAGCATTTATGTGAGATGAATCCAAATTATAATTAGAACTGAATGGTTTGATACGGCACTTCTTAAAAGTCATGATTATATTTGCATTTAAAAAAAACTAAGAAAACTACAGTTTTATGATAGTTTTCTTATACCAATACATATATATATATATATATATATATATATATATATATATATATATATATATATATATATATATATTAAAAATCTACAAATAAACCTCAATTTAGCAATAGCTTCAGTATATCAATATGTTTGTATTGAAATTTATGTACATACACAATAATTGAAAGGCTATAAAAAATCTGTTATATAAAACTTGTTTTCTTCAATCAAATTTGATGGAGAAGACGTAAGGTCTATATTAGTTTTAGCGTGAATGAATATAAGTTTTGATAGAATTTTTTCAGTAACGATGTTCAAAGGATATGCAACAAAGTTTAAAGGTGATTTATGAATTTTTTATACTTTTTTTTTCTAATTTTCTTTTGTAAAAGTTAAAACAACCCTTAACTAATACATACATATAGTCCAAAGAACGTATTTTAAGTTTTTTGCTTTTTTCTTTAGTAAAAGTCAAAACAACCCATATTTCTAATAAGAGCGTATTTTTCATTAAGGACATTTTAAGGAAAAAAAAACTTGATATCCTATGAGAATTCATAAACACCCTTACTTTTTAATAACATTCTTATCCAAAAAGGGTATTTTATGAAAACAAAATTGTTTTAAGTCAAAAATACTCCTAATCAACACGAATCTTTTATAAAGACTTCAATTTAATAAAGGTATTAATTCTAAGGAACAAAAAGATAAACCATTTAACCCTATCCGTGCTTATATGTACGCGTGTGTGTAAATATATATACATGTTCGACAAAAAGAACCAATCCAGTCAGTGAGAATTCAAAAAGATTTCTTAGACAGGAATTTACTTTCCCACAAAGGATACCAAGATCCTGCCTTCTCCGCCTACTCCTGAAAAAAACATTGCCATGTCTCTTAATCTTTTGCATGAAAGGAAAGCCATTTTTCATCAGTTTCACAACTACCATCGCATGACTTGGTATTCAACTCAATAACACTGTCGCATAGCAGCATAGCATAAAAGACATGTGGAGCAACAGATCAGATCTCCAAGAACTGTTAACATGGCAACTATGTTGTACCAAGGACAAGAATAGCATATGTTTTGCCGAGCAGACAGCTGATGCTAGTAAAAGGGATAAAAAGATACAGCCCAGGCAACAAAAAGGGCTTAGATGCATGCATCCATCTCCAGCGTGGTTTTAAACGGAACAAATCTGCATACTAAACTCTTACTAGCAGTAGAACATAACATCCTTCACATTCTCTTTGATCTGGGGAAGTGGCCGAATGTCCACATTCCTCTCCCTTGTGGTCCGAGTACCTCCACCAGTAGATCCGCCTTCTGAAGCGTCCCCCTCAATATAGTAACGAGCACGGAATGCAGCAAGATGAGCATAATAAGCTGGAGGAACTGCAAATGCACAAATGAACATGTGCATTAGTGAAGAAAACATCTTTACGGGGCACGAAGGAGTTATTAATAAAAACCAATAGCATCATGGACAAACCAATGGAAACTGATCGAGTACACCTTGCGTACCTATCAAACGGGGAATAAAAGAATGTTTAGATGGACTTACAAGCCAACGTAGCTTAAAGGAAAGCTAGTTCTACCAATATATACATCTGAAAGTCGATAGAGTGGAAGAAATTACGTGTAACACAAGCTGTTTGTTAGCATTTGCAAGGCATCTGCAGTAAATTTGTTCTCATCATATAGCACATGGTAGTGAGTCGGACGACTAGTTCCCTGCTCAGAAAATACACGACTCACTCAAAGAGTTGGTACATGTGCAAAGCAATAATATGCGGAAGATAGATACCACAGAGGCACAAAAGTATCCTTCTTTACCTGAATCCCTGCATGGCTACAAAGGTAAAAATCAAACTCAGTTGGGTGGCAAATTTTGGTTTCCACAATTGTACCTGACCATAAATGAATGAATTTAAATCCGGAGGATGCACAAACAGTTCTCCCTAAGAGAAAGAAACAAACACGAGGGTATATTTCCAAAATGAAAAATTAGAAGAAGATTTGAAACCTGGCAAAATATTGCCACTCTTGTCTGTCGAACTATGATCACTATGGTCTACAGGAAAGAGACGCGTGTGGTGCCTCTTTTGCACGACAACAAAGGTGACAGGTGGTAGATAGTTCTCTTCTAAGGATACACAAGCCTAATCATGAACAAAAAGAATGGGCATGAGAATCAAAAGTAAAAGTAAAACATGATTGGGAGCTAATATGCCGCCAAGGCCGAGCCAGCTACACAAGGATCTTATACCTTTCGGATGGCATCCATCTCGTAAAGCAAGACTTGACTAAACTGACCTTCACTGACACCATCTCTGCCATATTGACAACATTATCAGAAAACATATATACGCACGTATACACACAGAGAGACGACTAAACTGACACCATCTCTGCCATATTGACAACATTTTCAGAAATACATATATACGCGCGTATACACACAGAGACGAGAGAGAGAGCATCACATCACCTGTAGAATATGATTCTGTAAGGTTTGTGCCCAGTTGATTTCCTGAATGCAATGAGATGGTCCCTGAAAAAATGCAAATGAAGGATGACAAAGGTAAGTGGTTAACTACCATAACATGTATGAAGCAATGCTGTTGAGTATACCGAATCATGCCCAGGTGAACAGTGCCCCTTCGAGAATCTTCATTTGTCCTGTAGAGATCCTGGATGATTTCTTCCCTGTGCGCCTGTGCAGAGACTAGTCCTCTGTACTTTGTGATAAGGGGCCAATCCATTGAAGCCACTACCTGTATAACGATGATACGTCATTCTTAAGAGACTAAACAGTTGCCAAACAAATAAGAACAAGTGTTAACACTAGATGGCTGAAAATATACTGCAGCAATGGATGGGCTAGCATCCTCCCCTGGTGAAGGATGAGTCACGTCGGCGCCAAAAATAATCGTTGGACGATCACTCACGAGTGGAATTTTTCTATCAAAAGCATGCATCAGAACATTGTTGCTTCCACCAGCCTAAAAGTACATTGCCATCAAATAACCAGTTAGATCTTGAAAATTGCAACACCATTATCGAGTACACAGGCAGAACCAACCTTCACATTGATCTTAAGAGCCACATTTTCAAGGTACTGTTTCCCAATCCTTGATACATGCTTGGGCTGACAGCATTGTGAAATAATTCCCAACTCCGTTTCACAAACCCTCTTTATCCTCCCTGTGAGAAGCAAAATATCAGACAAGCAGGCAACAGCATATATTCACAAAATATAATGGGCTTTGTTACTAACCATAAGATCCGGTGAAGTCAGGCAAGATGATTATTAACAATTCTAGATGTCTCCCCGTTTGCCCCAAGCTTGCCAGTTTCGCAGTAGACTGGGTGTGAATATCACAGAGAGCCTTCTCAACATTACCAGGAGGAGCTGAATAAGCAGGAAGCAACGGCAACACATTGATTACCTTACAAAAATCGTACAGAAAAAAGAATGTCAGTTTCTCTCAAGGGGAGACACTGCACCTAGAAAGTTGATAAATCCATACCACGCCTTTACTACTACACATAGTAACCAATTCATAACAGAATTGCTCTACCAAATCTGGCCTTGACCTTGTTGAGAAGTTTATACATGTCCAGAAGTCCACCTTGCCAGCCTTGACCATTTTCTACAGAATCACAATAACAGAGGTCATCGAACAGCAAAGGAACTACACAATCAATAGTATATCTGTACCTAACTAACAAGTATGACTGCAAAATGTGCAAGATATCACTCATTTAGTAGAATTCACACTTATACAGGTTCAAAGTTGAAACTATGCTACATTTGTCTTCTTGCTTTGGTAATATGGGCAACAACAGAATGGGATAGCAATTAATTAGACAGCTTAACCACCTATGTGTCTATACGACCAACCAAAACAAATGCACACTGGAACACATACAGACGCATATACACAACAAGTTTGTTCATTGGTCTACAACCATAAAAATTTCTGCGTAAATTGCTTCACCTTGTTGATCATATTCCACTGCCCAATACGTGGATCAACCCGAGCCTCTCGCCCAGTTTCATGATACTTGAGCTAGAGAAACCAAAGTGGAAGTTAAAGTCATTTAAAGGGGAAGGATGCATAAGAAGTCAGAAGACAGAACAATCTGTGAACTGAATATTTACGGTTGGAGGTGGAAGAACTCGTGCATCAATGCATGTAAGGTCAGTCTTGACTTGAAGTCCAAATTCCTCACTCACAATCTTATCATTGTTGTAGTTGTTGTGGCTTACCATCTGCAAGCACAAGATTTTTTTTAGTAGAAAGAATCAGTGGGATTTTGACCGGGAAAGGAAGAAGAGGCAAAAAGAATGTTATATCTTTGTCATGAAAACAATGTTTGAGATTTCATCTAGATCATGAGAACAAAAAAACCACCTCTGCACATGATGTTAACAGATCCATACCTGCTTTATAGATCCATACCTGCTTTATACTTGCTTCCCTTTGATTTGGACGTTGACAGGTTGCCCTGAGCAGCGCGGTGACCTGCTTATCATTCAACTTCTTTGAATATCTTTGGCCTTGGACAATTCTGGATATCTGTAGTGAAGAAAAGTCAATTAGCAGCTGAAATTATTAGTAGTAATGCACGAAGTGACATAACAGGAAAAGCTAAATATTTTTAAATATGAAAAACCTCCATCGGCAGATAGATAGGTTTTGCATCTGTGCCAGCTTGAAGAGCAGGCAAGAATGCATACTGCAGGTTGATGTTATACTTCTGGCAGAAGTACTGTACAACCGACACCCTTTCCCCAGAGTCATCCGAAAACCTGTTTTAAAATGAGAATTTACTTTTGCTGTCAAGGCCATGAGTACTACTGAGCAACACAAAAAGGAAGACCGAATAAGCGTTTAATGAATGTCAACAAGCATTCTAAAACGATCCCCTAATTATTGACAGGTTCCAATCTCTCTTTTAATGACAAAAAGGTGCATCGGTGAAGCATCAACTCAACTGCCGCATATTAGCTTCTCGCCCATGAACAATGTGCTCCCAAGCACAAGTTTCCGATTAAATTATCAAAATGTATGCTAAAGAGTAAAACATTATGATGCAAAACCGGGGGAGAGCACAAAAAACCAGCTATAATAAGCAACAGAGTTCAGTTCTCATAGGTCAAAAGAAACAAGTTGCAAATAGGATGTTAAGGAGGATGCAAAGGAAAAGGCACAACTCACATTTACATAGGTTGTTGAATAACAACAGGGAAAATAACACTTAGACAAGGGTTTAGTTCTAGCTATGTACTTTAGAATATCAAGCGATTAACAACCGATATAGTCCAGGTCTTGTCTATGTATTCAATTTCTCATGTGTACCTAAATCTTTCTTCTTCTACTTCATTTGTAGCCACTCTGTCCATAGACAGGCTCTACTATACAACTGAGAGGCCGTTGGATCAAGTTTTAAACATCTGAGAGCCCACACTCCAGTGGCCCAATCATAGGTCCAAATGACCCGGCGAATGCCGCGTCACTACATCTAAAACCCTTGCCATCATTAACCTTCACCTCCAAATTGTATGACTTCTGTAGTTATATGTGACAAGTCTGGCTAGTCTCACCTTAATGAGATGTCGAGCTAGTTCTTGTTCCCAACATGTAAACACCACAATGCAAGAAATGGTGCTATATGAAACTTAATTATTTGTCCAAAACGACAGAGAGAATGCAGCTCACATTATATGACTTGTTGGTTGATTTGATATCCCTGTGATTTTGTAGCGTTTCACATACTCCATGTGATCAAGTTCCACTCTAACACCTTTCAGAGCTTTCTTAATCTGCAATTAAGAAAGAACATTAAAAAAGATAAATATGTCAGGTCCGACGGAGGGGTGGGGCTGCAGAGGAGCCATATCTACCACCCTCATGAAAACAAAAGCAGAGACCAAATGATAACCACCACAGCTGCATAGAGGATTTACATGTTCAAAAAATTAGCCACTAAAAAATGATTGTATCGTACGGCTCCAGAGTATCACATGTCATCAGCTTGTATAAGTTCCTTGACACAACATTTTGACAGAGTATGACAATACCTTGACCCGGTCTTGATCTGAAAGGGGTCTTGCTAGATCTTTACTGAAATACTTTGAGACAAATTCAGAAACTAGAATAGGTTCATAAAATGCTCTGGCTGACATATCTGCAACAAGGCAAATGTTTATGTAAGAAAAAACCCAACATGAACAGGACTAGAACAGTCAATACCTCAACTACCCCACTAACTTCAAAAGACAAAGATGAAGGAACAAATCGACATCTTAGGGAATTCATACCAACGTTGAGGGAGAGGCCCATCTGTGTTGGGCGGATACTTTGATAGAAGCCTTTCCAATACTGTAAACCATCAGCTAGCTCCCCTGAGCCAAATACAGGAGCGAAGAATGAACTTCCAACAGCTTCATAACTGCAATGGATCCTAAGCAATTCTGAGGACCTATCGCAGCTTCTACCTTGTATAAGTTGATATCTACAGGGACCAAAATTAAAAAGTTATGCCAAATAGAAAGATCACCTGATTGATGGTGTTGCCCTTAGAACCACGTCGAGAACTTGTATAGTTTCTTGATAAGGTGCGTCGAGTTGTCTGCTGCGTAGAAACTGTTGAAGATGATGGAGATCAGGCTTTGCAGCAAATTTGATTGTTACCTTAAAATCACGCTCCTTCCTGCAGTCAGAAAATATATGGAGTTATGTTCAGTTGAACCGCAGAAATGGGTGACAGATTCTTTAGGTGCCACTGAAAATCAGGTCAGATGATGCCTTTTGCTGCAAATTGTAACTTCATCACCCCAAAGGACTTCAATTTCCATAAAAAACTTAGCATATATGTGTTCTTTCGGTGAATTTTACTAGAGATGATTGGTGTGAGACATTCCAACCATTCGAAACTGGCTTCAACCACAATGGCCCTGCATAATCCACCAAAGACAGCAGATAATTAAACAGTAGATAGGGGACTACCGTGCTCCATCTTTCTCAACAAGCAGAACAACAAATTCTTTTGACTTGAAAGGCAATGGCCCTGCAGTGTAGGCACTCTTCTTCCCGTCATAAGCTAATTCTCGCTTGCCCAAGCAGGATTCGCGGTACGAGGCAACAAGTTTGATCATGATCTCTCTGCAAACTTTCTTCGACACAACCTCTGGAGTGATGGACACCTACACCACCAAATAAACTTGTAGTATAACTACAGTAGCAATGTATGTCAACAATGTCAGGTTGTATGCAATGAGAAAACAAAAATAAAATCAACTAACAGAGTAAATTATGCTAACAGTACTATCACTTAACAAAAATTCCAATGTGTTCTCTATGCTTGCTTTGTTTGCTTATAAGCGGCATGAAGACATGAAATTATTATCCAATTTACTGAAAAGCATTTACAACCCAGGACCATGCACAAGGCAATATCCATTTAAAGCTCCATACTGCTTCAGAAACAATAATCATAAGGATCGTCATACCATCATAACCATAATAGGAACATAATTGAGGAGAATTAATAAAACTAGCATCAAGAAGTACCATTATGTTTCTAATCCCGACAGAGAAACTATTACTCCTACTGACTTGACATTCCACTGCCATAGGTGGAAACCATATAGATCCACAATAAATACAGGATGTCATAAAGTGGCCTTGTTCACGATTCTCTTCTTAACGGAGGCACAAGATACAGCAGATAAAAGCTGTTCTCGGAGTATCATGAGCAAAAAAATAGTGCGAGCAGCAAGAAAACCACATGGATTCACAATAACTTCGATGTTTGTCACATACTGGCCTTATTGACACTTCTTTCCTGCAAGTGGCACTCCATCCGCACATGGAGTTCCAGTAGCAAAAGAAAGTGTGCTAATAGCAATTTTCTGTATTTATATACAAAAGCATGTTCAGACATCATACAAAAATTAACAGAACAAAATTCAACTAACTAAAAATGGTTAATACAAAAGGAAACCGGGCCAGACTCAGAAAACAAAGTCCACAAATGAAGTTCTGCTGTTTAACCCCCAAAACAAAGAGACTTCCTAGTTCCATGGGCGGAAAACTCTAAAGACTTACAGTAAATTACAATATTACAATCCAGTGACCCCATCGGCACTTCTCTTTCTGCTATTGTCACCCCACTCACAACCCGTTTCTGCACAAAGTACAGCATGCCATAGCTGTACGTGGACTGCTTTTCTTAAAATCTAAGTGTTAGTAGCAATTTCCTGATCTATACAAATAATCGCATGATTCAATTCCATGAATACATACAGCAAAAAACAAGAAAATTAACACGAAAACAAACAAACAAACAAATCAAAGAAAGACATGAAGGTACATACATGTTGCTGTCATGAAAGATCTGAATACGCAGAGATCATTTTCGGCTAGAGAAACTCCACGTACAACCATCTTCGCACAAGGTGAGCAGCCCATAGATTTACATGGAGTGCCAGTAAGCAGAAAATGGAGTGGCAACGCCAATTTCACATGCATGTGTAGAACCAATAACAACGGAAGGAAAACCGAAAAAACAACACAAAACAGAAAATCAAATATGAAGAAAAAACTGAAGGTACACATCTCTGTCATGGACGTTAGAATATACATATACAGCAACGTCGACAACGGTAAGCATGTACGGATCCCACGCACTCATCCACGCGCGAGTACAAATATAGACGATACACAACACATGTCGATATACGGGGAAAAAAAAAATTTCTCACATCGTAGTGGTGCAGATCTCTGTCAGCAACCTCGACCAGGAAGTGGTTCGCCCTGACCACGCACTTCCGGCCGATCGTTCCGTATCCCGGCCTCGCCGGCGGCCTCACGCTCTTCGACGGCGACGGAGCCTTGTGGCCAACCGCCACCGCCTGCTGTACGGAGGACTGAGTATCCAGCGTCAGCTTCTGCTGCACGTCGCCAGCGAGCGCAGCCGAAGCCGGTGGATGAGTCGGAGGCGGAGCCGGAGCGGGAGCGGGAGGAGCTGAAAACGGAGGACGCGTGGGCATTGGAGCAAGCGGCGGGCAGTCAGTGGGAGCTCCATTGTTGTTGTTGTTGCCGCCGACGCCGTACGGCGGTGGAGGAACCGGCTTGTCGCGTCGGGGCTGAGTGCGTCCGGCGCCCGGTGCTGGTGCGGCGACGCCGCGTCCACGGGCTGACATATTTGGAAGGTGATAAAGGGTTCGGGTCTGGTGACTGGAGAGGGAGAGGGAGAGGGAGAGAATTTGTTGGAAGGCGAGAAACTGAAAGGTGTGGGGGGAAAAGTTTATAGCCGAATAGGGAAGAGGAGTGGGGGTGAGGTAGGAATGCAACGTGTCACAGTGAGTGTATTAAAGGCCTAAGAAAAGAGAGTATATTTACTTTGCACTGTTGAGAGAGTTTGTTGGGAGGTTACAGAAGCGGACGGTTTTAACCTCCGTTTCAGCTTTAATTTACACACACCTCTCTCATTTTGTTTCTGTTCATTTCAAATATTTTTCCGAATTTTGTATAAAAGAGTTAAGCCAAGATTTTAAAGAAGTACGATAAGAACTAGTGTCATATATGACAAGTCCATTTTTTTTTCCCATAGGTTTTAGTTTTGACGAAAATGAATTTCTTTTTTTTTTTCATTTGAGTGAAGAGTTAAAATATATACCAATAAGAAAGAAGAGAATTACAACATGTCCAAATAAGCAAGTAAATAGAGTCACAAACGATTTTCTCATCTGATAGAAATTATAATAAAATAAAAGACTTATATCAAAAGCAATAAAATATATACCAAACTATAAAAGTTATGAAAATCTACAAACATATAGGAACATATTCTTTTTTTTTTTTTATAGAGATATACACTAACCAGCTAATAAAAGATAAATATCAACTAAAAACAAGATGCTACGGAAGGTAAATACGACAGATAAAAGCAAAATAAAATCGGCTCCGGAAGCCGCCTCCACCACTAGTCCACCACGCCGTCAATAAAAACCACTGGACAACATCAGCAACCGAACATGTCTAGACTGGACAACCACCATTACTAGCTATATATATATATATATATATATATATATATATATATATATATATATATATATATATATATCTTTCCACCACCGCACATGTGTACACCAGAAGACCCCCACCACCACAGTCCCTTACATCCGTTTTCACCTACACCACAAGACGTGCCGAAACACCATAGCCACCACCGTATTCGAAGCTACCACACTTTTCAGGAACAAGGGGGAGGGGGGAGCAAACCCTGGAAGCAGAAATCTTTGAATTAGACTCACCACATCTTCTCCGACCCACAACCGCGACGATCACAACCTCAATGGAAGGACCAACCACATCCACGACCACCCACCCCCGATTGTCGTGCTCCCAGCCAACCTTGGACTGCTTTACCCATCTGCACTTCAACCCCACTTGGCTCTGACGTGTAACACATGGACCGCTCCGCTGCACACGACGAAGGCCATCCACCGCATCTCAAACACCAAAATCCCAATTAAAACCCTAAAAATTCCCACACCAAACCACACAATAAAGAAGATAACTACTCTTCCAAGTCACCGCCCACCGAGGGAAACTGGTGGTGATGATGGAGAATATATATTTGCAGAGAGAATTAGAGGTTGTGCAGATCGAGGGGTAGTTTTCATTGTGGAAAAACGTTGGATAAGCTTTTTATCAGAAAATTTTTATATTGGAAAGATATTTGCAAAACCAACAACAAACATGGGTTAGCCGTTGAATATTTATTCTTTTATTCTAGACTAGATGATTTAACCAACATTAGTGGATTAGCTATCTCTTGTACCATTTTACAAGTCAGATTCGACAGCAATAGCAACTCACAAAGAGGTTAAAGCTTGCATTGAAACCTACGCCTCAACCAACCATCGTCTATATAGATGTCAAACGGTCCAGTCACCCATGGTCCAGCCCAAATAAAGGCCGATGTAACCTACGCCTCGACCAACCACCATCTGTATAAATGTCAAACGGTCCAGAGGCCCATGGTCCAGTCCAAATAAAGGTCGAGTCTGGCCGGCCAGGCTTGCACCATAAACACTGCAGGCCTGGGTTATAAGGCCCAAGGAAACCTTGCCCGTTTTAGGCCCAAGCTCGACTCGACCCTTTATTCAGCCTAAGCCCAGCTCGCCAGGTTCGTAACTTTTAAATTTTGAATTTTCTCCCTTTTTTCCGAACTGCCAAATTTTGTAAAAATGACAATTTACCCCTTCAACAGCTATATAATGGCTAATTTGAGAGCTATTTGCGTTCAATCTTATTCTAACAACTCTTTTATGCGCTTGTATATATTTACCATTCCCAGCAACTATAAAGACTAGTTTTAGGATCGCTTTAGTCTATTGTTGGAAAATTTTATAAGTTAAAACATTCTCTTCACATTCTTCATACCTCAATTACAATACACAACTCTTTCTAATCTATGAGCTTTCTTGTGCATTCTTATTTGTTACTAAGTACTAACATTCTCAAATTTTTAATCACAAGTATTCTTCAATTATCATGTCAATAGCTTTTCGCTTAAACGTAATACTTAGTTGTTTTATTCTTTTACTATTTAATTAGCCTTGCTAGTTTGTGTTTCTTTTTATTTCAAACATTGTAAGAGATATGTCTACTTCAAGACCATCACATAGATAAAAACATCCACCACCACGAGCACCACAACTTCAAAGACAACCAGTGGGTATAGACACTCAAAATTCCTTGGCTTTAACCAAAACGTTCCTGATTTTCAATATACACCTTTACAAGATCAACAACATTTTAGTCAAGCACGCAGTTCGTTTGGCGAGACTAATACTACTAGCACAATCTTCACTAGATCAGAGGTCGTGGAGAGGAAAGACCAAGCAATCCCGCCTCAAGCTAGAAGTCCAAAAGATAGATGGAAAACTGAAAGCTAGGTGGTTAGATCATTTTACAAAGGTTATCACTGATGGCGTATTCAAAGCTCAATGCAAGTGTAGACACCCCATTTTTGTAATAATTTTTAATTAAATTAATTATCGAGCTCCATTATTAATTAAAGTTTAGTATTATGGGTTAGGCTTAATAATATATTAAGCTTAATTAACTTAATCCAGTCCAATAGTCCAGTCAATTATTGGGCTTAGTTCAGTCCATTTAGGTGAGTCTGGCCACATGTCAAGCGTAATTTACTTAGAAGACTTTAGAATTACTAGTAGGATACACGTGCGATGCACGTGAATATTAACACGTGATAAAATAAAGTTATAGTAGAGAAAAGTTATAACCTCGTGTATTCTCTAGATCATGAGAACCAATGTTCTATTGTTCAAATATACATACTAATTCAAATAATGCTAATAATCATCCGAGTACCTTCATCTCGCACAACTTCTATAGAACGTAAAAAAGTGTGAGTTGACTTTGTGCCAACGATGGTCCATATCCTTATCATGCTCTTACTTACCATTCTTTTGAAATAAAAATAATTACTTATATATAAAAAAAAAGGAGTAGTTAAACCATCCAATCCTTTTGTGGCAGCAGGACTTTGTACCGTAAAATATATCGATTCATTTAGTCTAAAATTAAAGGTATAATGTTTAACTATCAACAATTTAATACTCATTGTTATGTCAGCATCCATATAGCCTTTTTTTTTTTTTTACTTTAGCTCTCAATCATTTTTTACTTGTTTTTGCATTTTATATCTACTACATTCCAACTTAATAAAACACAATAATAATTGTGAGTGTATCACTTACAACCGTCCGTAGTCACCTTAGTTCATAAAACATATTTCATATTTAATTTGAAAAAATATTAATCTAAGATTATTATCTAACACATTTACTCTTTAGGAAAAAGCTGCAACAGATGGCTACTAACTTTTAACCCAAAAATATAAAAAATAGAATAGATATCGTTCTTAGGTATTTCCTTGTTAAAAGAAAAATGATTGAGCACTGCAAACTAAACAACAATCATGCTTCCAATCCAAGTGATAAATCATTTAATCCTTTAATCCATTGCTCATGTGATGGTAATATAATGTGTGGCTATAGAAAGATGCAAATAAAAAAAATAATAGAAATAAGCAATTTCTAATACTGTTGAAATCAATTTAATTCATTTTTTTACAACATTAAAAGTGGAATAGTAATTTTTTATTATTGTAAAGTTAATTTCTGATTGCAAACACATAAAACTGTCCATTTATATAGTATCTAGTTAAAGATTATCTAAACAGGTAATGGTAGTATACATAAAGATAAATAAGAAGTGAAATTATAATAACTTACTCCAGCCAAAAGCAGAATGTGTTATTTTCTTCAGTAAAGACAGAATATGCTAGGCAAGTGTTTATCAAACATATTTTGGTCTGTCTATATAAAGGAAATGATGGTAATCTCCATTAACCTTTATTTTTAAGATTCTAATTTTAGACAAGCGTTAATTAGAAGGTTGTGCCGATACTCAACCAATAAGTAGCGAAAATGAGTAATTTCTAGATTTTGTTAGGGCATAATAATCCAAAGCATAATTTTCAATCTTAACCACAACCATTACTAAATAGAAAGATGGTGAGAGTGCTCCATAAAATCAAAGTAAGAAAAGTAAAAATAAGTTGCTCAGTGTTTTCAAATTTGGGTTAGAGAGTTATTGAATTTGCATGGCAACCTAAAGCCCATATAATATCAGGTCTTAAAGCCAGATATAGGAAGTCGAAGGAAAAGGCAAATCATGCCTAGTTTTATTATTATTATTATTATTATTATTTGAACTATATTATCAACTTTTCATTGCCTATGTAAAAGACTGAACCAATTATCCATAAAATAACATAAGAAAGAAATTTATCTATCTTTAGAGAAAACCGTTTCCATTCTAATGGTCATTTGAGAAAAGTTAGTTGATCTACTTATGTCATAAGATGCTATCATCTAGGTCTTGCATGTCCTAATCTATGTAAAGCATTAAGTTATGGATGTCAATGAACATACATATATATATATATATATATATATATATATATATATATATATATATATATATATATATATATATATATATATATATATATATATATATATATATATATTTTTTTTTTTTTATTTCTTATAAATTTTATGAAAAATGAGAGAGATATCTATGTATTAAGTGTAGCATTTAAGAGTAGTTGAAAAATAGATTTGTTAGAAGATTTTAGATTCAAAGTATGTTAATTATGTTTTGAATGGCAATGGAGTAATTTTAAATTATAAGAAGGGTATTGTGGTCCAAAAAATGATTTTCAAGGATCCACACTTTTATATGTAGTATAGATTTGTGATTTATTGTTGATGCAAATGATTTGATCTATGATTTACATGAAATATGGAGATAATTTTTGAATTTGGTACATCCCGTCTAGTAAAATCAGATATAATTATTGAATTAGGGATATATAATGTCTTGAAATACAAGAACTTTTTTTTATATAAATCATGGGATGAACTGGCCGGTTAGTTGAATTTTCTCATTTTGTAATATTTATTACACATGTTGTTTTATCACCAAATCACAGATTAAAACAGTCATCTTTATCATTCACTACAAGAAATTTGCCATTTAGCGACAAATCAATTCTCGACGAACAACAGTTCGTCAACAAAGTTAGCTAAACATCGACGAATACTAAGATCATCGAGAATAGTATAATATTTCTTGACAAATTCATTTATTCATCAATAAAACTATTTTTTATAGACGAAATAAAATTTTCGTCGAAAGATGTTTGGCACACAGTGGCGCGGGAGTGAAAATCCATTTGGTGGGGGGTTGGAAGTAATTTTAACAATTAACGATGAACTAACTTCGTCAAGAAAGGCAAAAAAGGAAATTACTTTAATTTCGTGCCTCCTCTCTCTCTCTCTCTCTCTCTCTCTCTCCATATCTCTGTATCTCTCACTCTCTTCTCGATTCTGTGTATCTCTCAATAGCTAAGGTAGACATTTTTATACCAAAATCGATGTAGTTTGGGGCAACGAAAGAGAGATTATTCCGATAAGTTCAGCTTATATTCCTACTCCTATCATTTTCGTCACTTCAATCTCACGATTTTACTGGAATTCAACAAGCTCTGTGGTGGCATCATAGGATTTTCGCGATTATCACTTTGACCCAACAAAGCCCTAAATCTTTTCAGTTTGATGTTTTGGGAAAATCATAAAACTAAAGAATCTCTGAAGCACCAAAAGGTGATTCTTTCTTTAAAACTCTAAGTGTATGTTTTACTATCCCTGAAATACACATCGTTACAGGGAGCCGCATATGAACACAGATGGTAGCATGATTTCAATTACAAGTTGAGCACGTAGATTTTGCTGTCTTTTTGATACATACTTGTTGGATTATGCATGTTTTTCTTTATGTAAACATTCAATTTACCATATTGAACTCAATAAACTAAGAGTTGTACTCAACTAATTAGTTGACTTCTAGAAAGCATTGGCTGGCTGGAATTATAACTCTCACAATCGAGAGTTACTTTCTAGTCTTTTTCCCAAAAGAAATTAAGGCCGCAATTGGTAACATCTTGGTTTCTTGGATTCAAGGGCCTTTGAATGTGTTGTAATGTTGTATGCCTTTAATATGCTCACTTACCTTAGACATGTACAGTTGGTATTCAAGTACCCTAGTGTGCAATTAACATGACAAAATTCAAAAAAAAATAGAGAACGATTATGGGCAAGGTGTATTCATAATACTGTCTTAAAGACAATGTTTTCCCGCTTGCATCGTAACCTAGATATTGTAGGCAGATGCTAGAAAAATTGACTCTAGGATACAATGCATGACTCTAATTCTCTCTCTTAAGTCTGCGTACTATAAGAAAGAAGAACCAAATTGGAACTCTGATGTCTGCCAACTAAATTGAAAATTCAATGTTTTTTGATAAAAACAAAAAATAAATAGAAAGAATATGATGAAGTATCTAGTAGCAGGTTAGAAGTTGGAATTTATGTAGAACCCAAATGGCTGCCTATGAAGAAATATGTCTCATGAAGAGAGTTTCCAAAAGATACCAATACTATTTTGTAATGACTGGGACTACAACACATCTACTCAACCTAATACGAACAATTTAAGTAAGAAAAATAACTTATTTTGATTATTAATAGCATTCCTCCAATATTTTCTAAATAATAAATATGAAAACCTAAAGAACATGGCAATCTGTACAACATATTGCATAGATCGATATCCTTGAACCTATGGTTTGCGCAAAGTCCAAAATGAAGGCAGAGGAGATAAAACCTTGAGGTTATGACACTCGATGATTATTGCTCACACTGTAGAAATATTCATTTGGCTCTTTTAAGGCAACACATTATAGGTCATGTGCTTATCCCTAGTATAGCAAGTGTTCTAGAACTTGTTTATGGGAAGCGACCTTGACTTCCACATTTGCAAAGGAGAAGCCATCAGAAGCTTTTGCAACATCTCCTTCTTGCTTCACTAATTGCTATGAGTTCATTAATAACAAATAGTTCAGCCTTACTTTGTTGCAAAAAGTAACCGTGCAAATTCGACATGAATTTTGTTAAGAACTACGTAGATAACCCCCACTAGTTCCATATTTTATTGCACTAGAAATGTAACCATGTGGACCTCAAATTATCGGTAATAAACCCATCTATCTCGAGGTGTTGAATATTTATCCACGTGCTAGCATGTTTAACTTAGTTGGAAGATATTCAACAGTGAGTTTACATTTTTTCACCATTCTCTGAATGTAGTGGTACTTCATGGCAATATGTTTTGTCTTATCAGTCCTCTATCTTTTACTTCTTCTGAATTCATTTTGTACATGCTCAAAAGGACCTACTAGTGCAGGACCTTTAACATATGTGTCCTTCTCAGTTACATTTTCAGCATGAATCAAACTCTTTCCTGATTCTGAGGACCTAGCATCTTTGACGGTAAGGTGTTCTAAGAAAACAGGCATATAAAGCTTTAAAAAGTGTAAGAGAATCAAGGTTTAGAAATCTACAAGCTTTACTATTTATACCATAACCAAGAAAGCTAACTTATTACCTTTGGAACCCAACTTTGGTTTTTTTATGACTTGTCCAGTACATAAGCAACACCCCCCACACCTTAAAATAACTAATGTTGGCTAGCTTTCTGTTCTTCCATTGTTCTTACGGTACCGGTGTTTTGTCCATATTTTTTTATGCAAAATTCTATTACTAATATGGCATGTTGTGTATATATAGTGCTTCACCTCAATAACACATATGGCATAAAACGGTTCGTTCATGTATAATTCTATGACTTTTACAGAAGGAATTAAAACCAGATAAATTTAATCACCACCCCTATCTATTTTTTTTGGGTAAAAGTCATTGTATTAATCCCAAAGATTTATAAGTACAAATGTATAGCAGAGTTCCTCTCTAAGCTTGACATAACAGCTTGGCATTCATTTACAAAAAAAATCAATCAATAAAAATTCCCTTATCAATTTCGCAATTTTCACACAGTTCTCTGTTGACGCTGTGATTTGGCATTTCCTTCCAGCTTCTCACCCTCCATTGTATCCATTGCTTTTATCACCTGCATGATTTGTTCTATGGACTGAAATTGCTGCTTGATTATTATGGCATTTATTTTCCCCCCATATCATATGCACTGCTATTGCAAATCCCAACTTCTAAGCTTTGCCTAAAAGCTTTTGCCTCTAAAGTGTACAACAGTATGCCCCAACACATGCCTCCCTGATTGCCATTGAATGGACACCCTCAGTTTATTAAACATTTCCTACCAAATTTTCTGTGGAAATTCACAGCTCCAAAAAATATGATTAACATCCTCCATATGTTGGTTACACGATAAGCAAGTATCATCTGTAATGTAATTCCACTTTTCCTTCTTTAGTTTTTGTTCTAAACCCGTCCTTACATTAACATCCATAAGATAAAGCACACTTTGGTATGCTTCCAGTGAACCACACCAATTTCCACAATGACACTTTATGCTTTCTTGCTCTCAAAGCATGCCAGGCTGAATTCATTGTAAATTGACCATTTTTGGTAAGAGTCCTGAGGATTTTATCTTCCTTGTCACCCTGAGGTTGGGCATTAGTGTTATTTCTTCCTGCCATAGCCTGTTTGCTTGTGATCTGGCTTGTGGCAAATGCCATTGATTATTGTCAATTATCTCAACAAGTGCTTCTGCTTTATAGACCTACCATAGTTTCAAGGGATAGTTTCCATCCTCATCTAGTCATATCTAACTGTTGCAATGTTTGAAAAGTAAAAATAGAAAAAACTTGATCTACGAAGCTTCTACACTATCACCAAATAGGATTCTTGTTGCATTGATGATACTGTCCTAATATCTAGGCATAATATGTGGTTTTTCATTTTTTTCAGGTTTATAAAAATTATCAAAAGCATAGGACTTCTGACTCTCTCCAAAATTTCACTTCTCTGAAGTAAAACTATAAGCGGTATGCTTTCTTTCATCCTCTTTTTGTATTCCTTACTAAACTTCCTTATTAGGGATGGTGAGATTGTCTTTGTATTTATGGGAGACCTTGTGCATTTTGATATGTGTCTGATTTTATTGATTGTGCATGACATGAAAATGCTAGAAAGATAATAGTCATTTTATGTAACCTATTGGTCATTTTATGTAACTTATCCTTCTAGAAACTGGTTTGCTTTTTGAAATGTCTTAGTTCTTCCCTATACTTTGCTTTTCTCTTATTTTCTGGTGAAATTGTGATAGGGTGTTGAACTTGAATGTCAGTGAATTTTAGATATTGTGATGAGTACAAGCTTGAAGTAAACCAGTTTATGCAGTTTGCTATGTGTAATATGGGTAGTAATGCTATGCTAGCATATCCTTGTTACAAATGCTTGAATGTTAACAGATTATATCCACCAGTGGTTAGAGAACATCTTTTTTATAATGGGATTTAGCTGAGCTACACACATTGGGTATATCACGGGGAAAGTTCTGATAGTAGATCAAATAGGATCTCTGATAATAATGATACTGAGAATGAGAATGGTGATAATGAAGATATTAGAGACAATGGTCAACGAGAAGGTGATAGGATAGATGAATCGATTAATAATGTATGCAGGGAAAACTTTATTGAAACAGAACCTTAAGAAGGAACTAAACCAACAGATGAAAATGAAAGTAATGCATGCAACTTAAATAAAGAGGAAGCAAGAAAGTTCTATGAACTCTTAAGGGAAGCACAGTGTGAGCTATATCCTCGCTGCACCCTTTCACAACATTATCCTTTATCATTCACATGCTTCACTTAAAGGTCTTACACAAATGGAGCCAGAAATCAGTTACCATGATGCTAGAGTTATTGAGTGCGGCATTTCCTAATTGCAAAAAGTTTCCTAAGTCCTATTATGAGGCTAAAAACATGTTGTGGGGATTAGGGTTATGATATACAAGGATTCACGCGTACAAATATGATTGTGTTCTTTTTTGGAAGGATAATGCTGACAAAGATAAGTATCCAAAATGTGGCAAATCTAGATGGCAAGTTGACAATGGTAAGGGCAAGAAAACTCCCCACAAATTCTTCACCATTTTCCAATTAAACCTAGGCTCCAAAGACTCTACATGTCTAAGGAAACAACTGCTAACATGATCTGGCACAAAGATAAACGGCTAGATGATGGGGAAGTTTTAAGGCACCCAGCCAATGGCATATCATGGAAGGAATTTGACAAAGAGCATGAGTTGTTCGCACAAGAGGCTCTAAATATTAGGCTTGGGCTAGCAACTAATGGAGTTAATCCATTTGGTAACATGAGTACATCTTATAGCATGTGGCCGGTAATTGTGATACCATACAATCTGCCCCCTTGGATGCTCATGAATGAGCAATACATGATGATGTCGTTACTTATTCCTAGTCCTAAGGCACCAGGGAAAGACTTTGATATATACATGTAGCCACTTATAGATGAGTTAAAAGAGCTTTGGGAATATGAGCTCCAAACATATGATGCTTCTACTAAAGAAAATTTTCAGATGCATGCAGTTGTGATTTGGACTGTAGGTGACTTTCCAGCATATTCATATTTTTCATGGTGGCACACGAAAGGGTACTTAGCTTGTCCTACATGCAATGAGGATACAAGTTCACATAAATTGAGGAGTAAGATAGGTTATGCAGGACATCGTCGACTCTTAGATGAGAATCATCCATGGTGGAGGAGCAAGGAATTTAATGGTAAGCCTAAGAAAATAAAGAGGCCTAAGGAGTATTCAGGCAATGATGTATTAGAGCAATTCGTACATGTTCTAGATCATAGACCAGGGAAACATCCAAGCAATAAGAAGAAAAAGCGTACATCTGATGAACTAAATTGGATTAAGAGGAGTATATTTTTTTATTTGCCAAATTGCCCGACACACATATTCAGCTCACTCTTCTTGTCCATTCCACTAGAAAGAAGCCCCTCGTTTTGTCAAGTACATGCAACCTCTGAACCTCAACAATAAACTTCATGCCTATATAACTTCATATTTCCATTTCATTAGGTTTTCCCTCTATAGTTCAAATTTCCTTGCCATATAGCATACATTCTCATCTTGATACATTGATATCACAACAACTAGATTAAAAGTGAAAAGAATGGGGGGAAAACCCATCGTTTGTAGGGCAATTTTATGGCACATTCAACAAGTCAAGTTCAATCCATAGCTTCTGAAAATTCTAGCCCGCCAGATTAAAATCCTTTGAAGTCCAACCACTGAATATCCCTACTTTCTAAACCAAGCTCCAACCATTTGGAAAATATGAACTTTATTTGTAACAGAAATCCACCCAATGGATCTCGATGATACTTTATATCCAATCTTTTTTCCCCACAATCGCTTTCTTTAGCCATCCTATTCATGGTCCAATACTTCACTAATATAAGTGCATCCTACATTTTAGTTCTAATTAAGGATACTATTGTATTACATTGATTGCCAGTGGAGTATTGCTTTTTAGATAGATTTCGTTTGTAAACTTCCATTGTATGGTGCACTGAACAAGTTTAATTTCTTTAGTTATCTTATACTTGCTTGTTGAGAGGCTAAACATGATTGAATAAGTTGATTGTGCATTTGTGATAAAAAAAAAAAGATGTAATTGATAGTGGTGGATTGCATGAAATATGGAAAGGTTTGAGCAGCATCTTAACACGAATACTTCTATTCCTCTTTTCATTTTTAATCCAGGCTTGCAATCATTGTTCTTTTAGTTGCGGTGTTCTCGGATATGTATATACAGATCATCTCTGGACATGATATGAAGCAAATGATCGATATTATGCATCACCGACCATTAGGATGGTTGCATTTGCATTAACATGTGCATTGTATTTGTATAGTTTTAATTTGTGCTTAGAATATATGTCAAGTTTTGTTTCTATACGTACTTATGTCCTCACTTTGTAATCAACTAAATGTTTGTAATAGATAGCATTAGTTTTATGTATTAGATTAAGAATTTTTTCTACTATTTGTCGCTAAATCTTTCTATTATTTGTCGTTAAATAAAATCTTACTATGATTTGTTGTTAGAATTTGATGCACATCAGACACCAAAATATTCATCGCTAAAGGGGCAACAAGTAATGACAAATTCTTTCGTTGTTGAATGTAATTTTCAACGATGAAGCCATGATGATGTCAAGGAAGAATTGTGACGATCAACATTTTTTGTGACGAACTTGAGTTCGTCGACAAATGTAATCATTATCGACGAAGGAAGTATGTAAAGGAAGAATTGTTTTTTTTTTGTGACGAACTTAAGTTCGTCAACAAATGCCACCATTATCGATAAGATGTCAAGGAAGAATTGTGATGATCAATGTTTTTTGTGAGGAACTTAAGTTCATTAACAAATGCCACCATTATCGACGAAGTCAAGATGTCAAGGGAAAAAATTATCACAATCAAAGATTTATCGACGAACCAAAGTTTGTCGATAAAGTAACCCATTCTTGACGAACTTGAACATCCAGCAACAAATTCTAGTGAACTATTTTGACGAAATAGTTCGTCGTTAAATATCAGACATTCCTTGACGAAGTATAAAATCGTCAATAAATATGATTTTTTATTGACGAACACATATGTTCATTGAAAAATACATTTCTTGACAGTGAGTCTTTAACAAACTTCGTGACGAATTTTTTTCGTCGGCGACCTTCCTTGACAAGTGTTCGTCGCTAAATAACAAATTTTTTGTATTGATATCTGACGTTCCAGACCTTTATAAATAAGGCCTTTGGCGTACCTTTTAGGGGAACAACTTTTTCTCCCTGGAGCTTTTATTCCATTTATCTTAGAAGTGATATATCATCTCTTAAGAGAAACTAGCAATTCATATCTTATTTATATATATTCTCGAACCACTTGTATCGTGGATCCTTTGCAGAGCGTTCCTGAGTCTTCTAGGTAAGCAGACTTGCGAGGTAATTCTGTCAATTTCTAGGCTAGCTCATGGTATAAGTGCCTAGAACAATTCCCTTTCTAGCGTTCATGTTTTCATTTCCAAAAACTACTAAAAAGAGTTTTTTTATTTCTTATTTTGAGTCTAAGACCGAAGTGCAGGTAACATTCTGCAGATTCCGGGTCAACCTATGATGGTTTTGACCCTGGTTTGTCCAACTATATATCTAGGCCATTTGACCTTACTGTCAAATTCAAACCAATAATATGAAAATAAACTTAATATTTGTTTCATGCATGTTTGTATGTGTTAAAAGGGTCAAAAATCAATAAAAATGAAGTAGAGACTGAAAGGGTATGACAGGTGCCTAACACCTTACCGTCGTATAATTTAGTCCCAAACCCATTTCTTTGTTTTCAATAGATTAGTTTGTCTTTTGGATAATTTTAGAGTCATTTCAGGTTTTTCTTATTTTTCCCGTGTTCCATTACAAAAGATAGCGACTCTTGAAGTCCTTTGATCCCTTTCTCCGGGTCCCCAAGGATTTTTTTCGAGGCAGTTCGCTACTGTGGACTAAAAACTACGAGGACTAGACTTAAAAAAAATTCTATTGTGTTTTGGCCTTTTTTATATTTTCTTTTATTGTTGCACAATGTTCTATAACTGTGGTAATTGTGCTCTTATTTTACTGTCTTACACACGCACACGTTTGTCCTTAACCCTCCCACTCGAGAGCAATGGTTAAAACCCTTGAACTTCGTGGTTGTCAGATGAATTCGACTATACTCTAAGTTCCAAGGCCTCGTACTAAAGGGACCTCTTGATGATTTCTTGGTACATTAAACGATTTTTACATGTACTGGTGATCACACACTACTAATTAGTCTGAGTTAGGGCAGGAGATATATGGTACAAGTTGGGAATGACCTTAGACTGGCATTAAGAGAGAAACCACACACCCAGACCATTTCAGCGTTCTACCTTTTCTTTTTCTCTAGGAGAAAACCTGTACTGGCCTATGGCATATTGGTAGGGGAACCGGCCGATATTTTTTAAGCTAGTTGGTAATCTCGCAAAATGAGGAGACCCTGACTAACTAGCCAGTTTGTTGACCAAGTAACTGGACGGTTACTCAGTAAGTGTTATGCAACAAATTCAAACAGGTTAATTTATACCTTAAACCCGCTAATTAACCAGCAGGTTAACCCACTGGGTAAACGGATAGTTAGTCAATGACCTAACCTCCCCAAGATTTTTCTAGTCCAAAACCCTAAAACCCACTGATCAACTAGTCGGTTAAGCCATTGGGTAACTGGACGGTTGTCAGCACCATGACCTCTCCACAATCTTTCAAATATTCAAAAATAACTCATTGATTAACCAGCCAGTTAGCCTATCAGGTTACCGAATTATAGTTAGGTGTCCTGTAGTTAATAACCTCTCTATCCCCTATGAAGTATAAACTTGCCAGTTTTATGTGTGGTCCGTGTGATTAAATTTTTAAAATTCTCCAGATAGTTCATGCTAAAAGAGGTTGGTATCGAGATTCATTAGTGAAACTCACTTGAACCCCAGTTGCTGAAGCATACAACAGTTGGCAGATTTGTTCTACATCATCGACGAACTATAGATGGATTTTAAGGCCAATTTTGCAGCGCTGGAAGATCACCACACAATGGACATTCGACTAAATTAAAAACCTTAAGAAGAAAGTTAGGGGAAAACATGAAGATGACTCTAAGGTTGAGAAGAAAGAGGCTCTTAGGAAGGAATCTTATGCTAAGAAAGCCTTATGAGGAAGGATGACTCATAGACTCTCATGCTATCCCCATTATGAATGGATATTTTGTTAAGGACGTAGAAAAATGACCTTACTACGGAGTCCCAAAGCCAGTCTACAACACAGAGACGGGGAAGCTCATGAACAAATGAGAGATCTTTTATGACTGTGAGTTGAGCCCAACAGAATAGAGCAAGGAGAATACCTCTGATTAGATGGACTTTTATAGAGCCGAAGGGAATGATAGTGTGGTTTAATGGTATGCACATCCTTGTGCTTATCTTGGAGATGGATGAACAAAGTACTGACTTGACAAGCTTGGATCACTTCAGGACAAAGCGACATGCAGAATTGGAAGATCGAGTACAGACTGCTAGCTATAGGGGAGATCACTGAGGATTGCCCTAACTATTTCTGAACCCAAGGACCTAGATGCTCAGGAGTCCCTAGACAATATGAATTTGCTTACCTACTATGTTTTCCTTGACTTTTTAATTGATAATGTGACGGTCGATTTCAGTTACTCTTTGATTGTTGATTTAAGTTATGATGAATTAATCAATATGGTTAATGATGAATCACAACTAATGGAGGAAGAAGAAAAAAAATACTCGAAAGAAATAATGAAAGAAATAGAAAATCGAGAGTCTTATCAAGTTAAGCTAGTGACAGAAGAAAAGGTTGAAGTCAACATAAGCACGCCTAAAAATGTGAAAGAAATTAAAATAGGAATTAGCCTAGATAAGGGAGAGAAAGAAAAAGTTAATGCAGTCCTAAAAGAATTAATAGGCATATTTTCTTGGTCATATAGTAACATGCCTGGTATTGACCCCTCAATTGTTTAGCATCACCTAACTATGCTGCCAGAGGTCCAACCCGTCAAACAAAAGCTCTATAAGTTGAGACTAGAGTGGTATCTTAAAGTCCAGGAGAAAGTCATGAAACTCCTCCACATAGGATTTATTAGGGTCATTAGTACATGGCTAGCTAACATAGTGCCTGTCGCTAAGCCAGCTGGCCAAGTCCGAATGTGTGTTGCCTACCGAGACCTTCACCGAGCTTTTCCCAAGGACAATTTTTCTCTTCCCATCATTGACTTGATCATAGACAACACCGAGAGAACGAGTTGGTTTGCCTCGTAGATTGCTTTGCGGGATACAAATAGATAAAGATGGCTTCCAAACATTAAGAGAAAGCAACTTTTACCACACCATGCGGCACACTCTGCTACACAGTGATGTCCTTTAGGTTAAAAATGTCAGGGCTACATATCAACATAGCCGCTACTACCTTCTTCCATGAGAAGATCCACAAAGAGGTAGAAGTGTATGTTGATGATATATATGATTATTAAGTCTAAGAAGCAAGAAGATCATTGCACACTTTTGAGGAAGTATTTTGAGAGATTGAGACAGCACACTGTGAGACTCAATCCCCAGAAGTGTGTTTTCGGGGTTATAGCCGGTAAGCTTCTAGCGTTTATGGTTAGTAAATTATAGAGGCTGGCCTAGCTAAAATACAGGCCATAGTGGAGATGCCCCCGCCAAGTAGCAAGAAGGATATCCAAGGATTTTTGGTACCATCCAATACATCATCCATTTTATTTTCCAGTTGATCATGATTTGTGAGCCCATATTCAAGTTGATGGAGAAAGATTTGACCAAGGAGAATAACCCCCATGCCACAAAGCTTTAATAAGATGAAGCAGTACCTGACCCTCCAATACCCAGTAATCCTCTAATGCTTTACCTAATCATAACCGATACCGCAAACAGAGCAATGTTGGCTCAATATTTGGAGAACTCACTAGTCGAGAGGGTCATTTATTATCAGTAAGAAGTTGGCCCAGAGAGAGATGAATTACTCGGCCCCAGAGAAGACATGTGTATCATTAGTCTGGGTAATGCAAAGGTAACGACATTACATTTTAGCTTACCTCATCAGGTTGTTGGTTATAATGGATTAGATAAAATATCTGTGAAGTCAGCCTTATCCAACAGCACGACAAAGTGGCTCCTGTTACTTTTCAATTTCGACATCACCTATGTCACCCAGAAATCTGTGAAAGGAAAAGTCATGGCAGACATGCTAGCAGATTGTCAACGAAGGATACTAGTGGATGGGAAGCAAGATTCCTAGACGAAGATGTTTGTGTCATAGAACCTAAGACCAAATGGTAGTTATATTTCGTTAGAGCTGCAAACAACAAAGGATTCGGAGGAGGGGTACCGTTAATCTCACCAGACAGGCCCCATACCCTTATGGGCACTAAGTTAACTTTCAACAGTACTAACAACACAACTGAGTACAAAGCCTGCATCATCAGTTTAGAAATAGCCTTGAGTCTAAGAGTCAAAGAAATTATAGTATATGGTGATTCAGCTTGATCATACATCAGATACAGGGGATATGATGGATTAGAGATGAACGTCTATAGATATACCGCGCTTATCTGGAGAACATTGCAGACCAATTCGAAGATGTGGAATTCCAGTATCTACCTTGACTCAAGAATAACTTTACTGATGCTTTAGCAACCCTGACATTGATGGTGGAAATACTAGAAGGACATGAAGTAGATCCATTTATGATTTGGAAAAGGGCGACCAACTGATTGTTTTATGAGCACACCCATAGAGGAAACTGAGATAGTCGAAGCGTGGTACATGGATGTTCAAACCTGATCCAAAATGGTAAGTATCCTGGAGGATCTTCTACAAAAGATCACGTGATAGGCAGCGCAGTTTATCATGTATGACCAAAACCTGTATGGAGACATTTCTATGAGAAACATTTGATGTATGTCACAGAGAAGGAAGTTTATTAGATCATGGAAGAAAAACATTAAGGCGAGTGTGGACCACATATAAACGGCTGCATGTTAGAAGAAAGTACTTTGATAGGGATACTGTTGGATTACAATGAAACAAAATTGTATCAAGCATGTGAAAAGGTGTCACAAGTGTTAGGTGTATGCCAACTTGCAACACTCCCTTCCTCAGAAGTAGTATAACATGACATTCCTTGGCCTTTCTCAATTTGAGGAATGGACGTGATAGGAAAGATCAGCCCGAAAGCATTAAACAGGCATGAGTTCATACTTGTGGCCATAGATTACTTCACAAAGTGGGTAGAAGGCACCTTGTATACTTTGCGGAAAGCCAAGAAGGTGGCTCAGCTCATTCGGACCAATATTATCTGCCGATATGGTGTTTCATGAGTATTCTGACGACGGATTGCATTTTGAAGTGAGGTCACATATTTAGTTGAAGAGTCGGGTATAGTTCGACACCAATCTTCACCCTATCGTCTATAGACCAATGAGCCTGTATAGGCTACTAATATGAACGTTAAGAACATTCTAACTGAGTTATTGTCATCACATCCCTTTCTACTTAGCACATAAATTTTTCTATGACACTTCAAATATAGGTATGTAGGTAGCCCGTAAAGATGCCTCAGGTGCAGTCAAAATATCAATAAATAGTCTTTATTTTTACCGGCTATGAATTCGACTATATTCTTGAGAAAAATGAAAATAAAAAGCCCGCTAGGTTGAAATGTAAGACCTCAAACTTGAGGGTCCGTACGCGTCGCTACCCAAAACCCAACTTATACCCAAATCTCAATCTTATGCTCAAATATGAAATAAATTCTCAAAAATTAATTAATCCACCTTTTCTAGGTCTAATCCCAATCATATATCTTAGGCTTAGGAGTGTACAAAATCTCAAACCTAAGCTCTGATACTATTTTGTATCAGAATAAGCATTAACCCAAATTCTCCAAAATATACAGTTATATAGTGCAATACCTGAAATTCATTAAAATAAATCATTATAAATAAAAGCCTTAAGCTCTCTAAAGAATGAGCTAAACAATGTTTACCCACGCACGGATCCACCTAATCAAAACAGTTACAGAGACTTCAAATTTTTCATTAGACTCTAAACCCATTGCGAACCAATCTATTGGCGATCCTTACATGCAGAAGGGAATCAAATAAAGATGAGGTTTTGAGAGCTCGATAAGGTCGTTTAAGAACCAACAGAAAGAATTACAAAGGATTCACATATTCAATTCGATGATGATTTCCTAAAGAATTTCAGATGATCTCAAATAGTTTGATAACAATATGAGAAAGAGTATTAACCCAATCCCTTCGATCAGATATCAAAACAATCACTTTCACTATTATGTAATATATTAAGATAATATTGACATGAGTACAGGGTAACATATGTGGAAAGCCACACAAGCAGTGCATAATAACAGTTGAGATAAGCCATACAGGCAGTGCATAATAACAAACTACAAATGCATATGTAGGGATAATTAGTCCATCAAGGTACTAGCCTGCGTTTCCGTGCAGTTACAGACCAACCTTATAAGGCCTCCCAATACATAACAGATTACAGAACATACTCTCATGTCAATATTCAAAAGAATAACATACGTATTTCAACATTCAAATCAGCGCTCGCATATACAATAACAGATGAACATCACCACGAGTTTAAAAAATTGTTTAAAGTTCAAAGTAGGGTCTCAATGGCAATAATATATGATGATATAAGTTCATACATTCAAAGTCCAAAATAGCCACAACAAATTAAAAGAACATATATGAACACAAGTCGATGAACTTGAGGTTCAGATAGAAACTCTTACCTCAGGATTCAGATAGAAATTCTTACATAGATCCGAAGCTAAGCTATCCTAGCTAGAAAGTCCTCTGAATTAACCTAAACAGAGCAATCCAATTATCAAAATACAATCTATGCTACAACACAGTAAACCCAATACCAACTCACTCTTATTCTCATAATGACCCACTCATCAGATATATCACCAAAATACCCTCATGTATAAAATTATCAAAAACATCCCTCTCATATCTAAATCACCAGAACATTCTTCTCATAAGTAAAATCATCAAAGTATCCTTATTGTATGTGAATTTTCCAAAACATCACTTTTGTATGTAAATTACCAAAACACCCCCTTCGGTGGAAAATTACTAAAAACCCCCGGTGGCTGTCGCTCTAAAAAATCTCAAAAACAATTTAAGAAACCATTTTAAGCATCCTAAAGAGATTTTTGGACTAAAAAGGGCTTTGGAAAATTTTTTGCTCGAGAACCCCTAACTGATATCTAAACGGAGCGCTCAAGAGCTGGTTCTGTTAAAAATAGCTGGCGGCATCAAAATACTACGAAATTTTAAACACTGAAATATCTCACTAATATAAGGTACTCCTAAAATTTTTAGACAAAAATAATCTACTTTGACATATTAAATAAATCGAGAACCCTTCTTTACAGATATAACTTTTTAACGTCCTTCACGGACACGGCAAAAATCCCAAAAATTTTCATGTTGTAGATCTAGTAATAACATATGGGTTACTCTTTCGCCCTTGACCTAGATCTGAGTGGTGCTTTTTTTTTTAAAAAAAATAAAGTTCGGGACAACTTTAGCATTTACCACCTATAGCGACAGTTACACTTATTATTCCTAACTATTCAAATCAAACACACATACGGATTCACCTTGAAATACACACATGCACTGTCTTCTATCTCTCTACTGAACACATATAACACACCCTCCCCCCAACACACACATACACTGGTACATACATTAAACACAAATACACGCACTAATACTCCTAACACACACACACACACACACACACACACACTGATACACACAGCCCCCAACTATTTCACCCCCCCTCGCGCGCACACACACAATCCTATAGAATCTCTCTCTCTCTCTCTCTCTCTCACACACACATACACACTCTTCCTACCTACACACACGAATGCGGGCCAGTAGCCACCATGGCTACTTCCCCCTTCCCTTCACCACTCTCACACAAACCTCAACATCTTGGCTTTGTCTTTTAATTCAACACAAACACGTGTGCATGTGTAAGTTTTGTTTAACTAGCTGTGTCTAGGACTCTGGGTGCAAGCTCGTTCATGTGCGGTGGCTCATGTGTATTTGATAATGCCTTTCCAATTTATAAGGAAATGGATTTTTGCAGAAGTTGTTAATACGGGCCTACACACACACACAATAAATTCATATTAAAGAAGAAAATATTACCTTGGAGAACTCTCTTCCATTTTCTTTCCTCTTTTTTGCCCCCTCCCCTCCCTCGAGCTCTTTGTTCTTCTTCTTCTTTATTTTTTTTCTTTATTTGTTCTCTATCCCATAAATTCTATATTTTTAATATCTCGCACTTCTTCCAAGCTGTTTAAAATAACTGTCTGTAATCTAAAAACAAATAAATGGGCTACAATGTTTAGCAATGCTAGGGTATCAGTAGAGCATGGAAACTTAAATTGATTTTGGGGCAACAATGTAGTTTTGAAAACTTTTGGGGTCATTTTGTAATTTTAGAAAACTTTGGGGGCCAATTTGTAATATTGAAAAGTATGAACTAATGTGTCAAAAATTTAGAGAAGATTGTTTTGGTAGTGCCACCTTTTATTTGTGCATTTGGTGACTCATGTGATTTAATAATAAATTAAGTAGTTATTTAAATTTTTAGAATTAAATAAAAGAAAACAAATGAAGGAAATTTGGGGAAAAGAAGAAAAAAAAGAAACAAAAGTAAAAACAGAACAGGGAGAGAATATAAGAACAAAGTAGTAAGCTTAGGCAAAAGCAGGGAAGAAAAGCAAGGGAGGAATTGGGAGGGTTCATCAGGGGTAATTCCTTTTCTCTTCAGTGTGCAATTTCAGTCTGTGAATATAGTGTGAGCCGTGTGTGTTTTCAGTATGGATTTAGAGTGTTTTCTGTGTGTGTTGGTTACGGGGCAGTACGTGGAGTGTGGATTGTGTGTGAATTTTGGTGAGTGTGTGCGTGTATGTGTGTGTCTAGGTGTAGGTGCAGTGTGTGGGGGTGTTTTAGCGTGATTGTGTGTGAAAATGGAGGGTGAAGTGTGTGTATCAAATGTGTTGAGAGTGTGTTTTTGTGTGTGCATGTGCTTCGAGCGTGTGAGTTTAGTTGTGGGTGAGTAGGTAGAATGAGTGTGTGTTCTAGTATGTGAAGAAGTGTGTGGGTGCATGAAACTGCATGTGTAGTATGTGTTTGCTGGGCATGAAGAGTGCATGTGTGTGATAGTGTTTCGAGTGGGTGTGTGTGTGGGGGGGGGGGGAGGGGGTGTAAGTGTGTTAATGTGTATGTGGTAGGTGTAATTAGGTGTATATAGCTGTTTTAGTGTATGTATTTATGTGTAGCAGAGTTTGTATGAGTTTTGTAAATGGGTGTCTCAGCAGTGAAGAGGAAGAATGGACTGCGTGTGTAAAAGGTGTAATAATGTGTGTTGATTTGAACAGTGCTTGTAATTGTCACTAAAGAAAAGGGAGTGGCGTTAGGTAAAGCAGTTTTATACAAATTTTTATAAATAGTTAGGATCAAAATCTTTCAAAGTTCAAAACAAAAGACTCCTAATATTTTTATGAGATATATGTTGTGAAATTATTTGGGATTTTTCTATATCCTCAAAGGATGCTAGATTGGGGTATCGATTAAAAAGAATTCTCGAATTATTTAGTATAACAAATCAGGCTATTTTTATCCAAAATTTTTAAAAAAACCATATTTTATTGAGATGTTTTATTATCTAAAATTTCATGCCTTTCGAAAACTGATAGCTATTTTTAGCAGAACCAACTTTTGAGCGCTCGATCTGGACACCAGTTCGGAATTTTCAAGCGAAATTTTTTAAAATACTTTTGAATCAAAAAATGACTTCAGGATACTTAAAATAGTATTTTTAAGGTGTTTTGAGATTTTTTCGGTACCGGGAATCCCTATAAGATATTTTGGTACTTTGTCACCCAAAGGGGATATTTTGGTAATTTTACCTATAAAATGTATTGTTGGGTAAAATTCACATATGTTAGGGATATTTTAGTATTTTACTCATGGGAAGGTTGTTTTGGTGATTTAAGTATGAGAGGGGTGTTTTTGATAAGTTTACACATAAGGGTCATTTTGATAATTTTACATACTCGGTAATGAGGTTTTGGAAGTATGCGTGAGTTAGCATTGAATTCATAATATCGTAGTATATACTGTATACTAATAATTGGATTTTTCCGTTTAGGTTAAAGCAAAAGATTTTCCGGTTAGATTAGCTTAGCTTCGCTTCGGATTCAGGTAAGGGTTTCTATCTAAACCCTAGGTAAAGACTTCTGTTCGAACCCTAATCTCGATACCTTGTGTTCATAAGTATTCTTTTGATTTTCTTACAGCTATTGTTGAATACCAAGATTTGCATTGTTATTAACATGTTATTGCCAAGAAAACCCCAACATTGGACCTGAATCGGTTATTTGAAAATCTTATCGATGCTCGCCTGTTATTGCATGTTGAGCAAATTCGATATTTGTTTGCATTCTTTCTTTTGGATTGTTGTGCCTAAATTTGACAATTGCTCATGTTTATTCTTGCCATTTGTTTGAGGTTATCCTTGAATCCTGAATGATGAATTGATATCAGCATGTTTAAATGTTATTGAAACCTAATTGATATCGGCTATTTGAATTCACATTAATGCTCATTTTTACTGCATGTCAAGCATGAAATTTCTTGTTGATTCTATGGTTGTTGTCTTTTATGTTGACCTGGGGGTCTGTTCTATGGGGAGGCATTGTAAGGATGGTGTGTCCTACGTGGAATGCAGGCTAGTACCTAAATGGACAAGTTATCGTACATCATGCATATGTATACTATATTCTTCATTGCCTGAATGGAGTTGCATCTTGTGCATTGCCTGAATGGCATTGCCTATGCTCAGGATCATTTTCTTCTGAATATGGATATATTGTATCTTACAATGATTGTTTTAGAAATGATTGAAAATGACTGTCTCTAATAGTTTGTGCTTGTTCGAAACCCTTTCCAGATTGTCTTTAAACTCGTTTTAAAATCCTTTGAAAAATCATCATTGTATTTTAGATTGATGGCTTTGAAAATGATCTATAAATGATCATTTTGATATCTATTTATGATTAATTATGATCGTTTTGAAAATCATCAAACTATTTATGATTGTTTGAAATATTATGAAAAATTATCATCGGATGGACTCTTGAGTCATTTATAATTCCTTTGGTTGTCCTTGAATGACCTTATTGAGCTCTCAAAATCTCACCCTTCGTTTGATTCCCTTTTACAGGTGTAGAATGCTCGGAAATGAGTTTAGAATCTGTGTGAGCCGGTGAGCCCACCACTATTGAGTAGTGAGACCCCTACGTGGGTCTGTACTTTTAACTTGTTTTATAAGAACTTGAGTTGTAAGGAACCTAGGTTTTAATGATTGAAGTTTAAGCAATTTTGTAATCTTGTATTTTAAAGAATTTGAGCTGATGTTTAGTAAGATGCTTCGAAGTATGTGTCAATAAACAAGTTTTGACAGGTTCAATATGAAGTTATAGGTTAACGCTCCAGGAGTTCAGGGCAATGGAGCTCCGGATTTTCGGAATGTTACAATATTTTACTCTCTCTCTCTCTCTCTCTTTTTGATTAGTCACCCCCCAAGTAGGAGGTAGCAACTACCAAGGGTTTTCACTATGACACAAAATTTTGAAATTACAAAATAGCACCCAAAACTTTTCATAATTACAAACTAACTCCAAAACTTCACATAATTACATTCGGGCCCCATAAGAATTTTAACTTTTCATACTATACCAATTCCCTATTATAGTTACAAATTATCGCCTTTATTTTTTTTGACTAGCAGATAATTATTTTGCACATGTCTAAAAGTACGGGGTATTATTGTTACACAATTAAGATCGTTCTAGGAGGAGACTTAGTCTGATTGACTTGAAAGCTGGCTTGAGGATATCCCTTATCATCAAACCAAAAAACAAAAAGGTTGAGGTTATGTGGGTGGAACCTTTTTTGTCGATAACATCAACGAATCAATCAAAAGTATGGTTTAACTAAAATGGGACTTGTCAATTTTTCAAACCACTTATACTTGAGAAGTGGCCTATTAGATGCCACCTCTCATGTCATTTTCTTCAACACTACTAAATCAGTTCATGTGGGTTAGCACTTCATACAAAATACTAGTTGTGGAAAGAAGTACAAGATTTCAAGAATGTATAGAAAAATTATTACAACTGTTTATGTCACGTACAAGTTTTAGATGGAAGCAATGGGTACCATTTTCATTTTTGGTGCATAGTTCTCATAACCGGACCGGTCATTGAACCAATGAAGGCATGGATTCTCGGTTTACTGGTTCAAGTAAATAGATTTAAAGTAATCAAGATAATAAAAGAGAAAAGGATTATTTGATTAAAATACATAATAACATACAAATTTCAAGTTTAATGACGTCTACTGTGGTAAAATTTCTTGGATCTTAATTTTTGAACTCAAATGTTATTAAAAATTGATTGACATGACCAAAACTAATATAAAATGAGAAAGTTGCTCTTGTTTGCTAACAAAGATGTGTGCTTGGTTAAGTGACATTTAGATGCTCAATAAAAACTTCAAGTTGGACATCTTAGGTTCAATCAGTAGCCCCAAATTGTGTTATATTAAGCATTTTTTTACAAATGTAAACGTGTCCATGGGTCTTAATCCTGTCCAACCGGCCGGTTTATTCCACATTATTAGTTTCAGGGGCAGAACTGGTCCAGATCAAGAAAAGAATGATAAAGTCACCGTTTCACTATTGAATCAGTTGGACCTGCCGGTCCAGTTCAGTTCCGACATTGTCTGGTATGTCATAATTTTGGATTTTGTCTTCGTTATGACCCAAAACTGTAAGATTAAAAAACAATCTTTTGGCAAGACATTACAAGAAAGTAGGTATTTAGTGACCACAAGAAAACGCGGTTGCTAAACTATAAGTTAGCGACCGCATTAGTGACTGCCACTTTACGCGGTCGCTAAATGTATCATTAAATGGCAGGGTCAAAGAAATATTTTTTGGCGGGTATTTTTAGCGACTGCCAAGCAGTCGCTAAATGTAGCGGTCCCTAAAATAGTCCCTATTGCAGTCGCTACGTTTAGCGACAGCTGTGGTTGTCGCTAAAGGCATTCACTAAATTTAGCGACTGATTTTAGCGATAGCGGCTAGTGGCCTCTAAATGTTGGTATAAATAACATTTTTCTACCCTAATCTGTCTCTTTCTCTCCCAAAAACAGCCACCCACCGCCGAATGCCTGAACCTTCCTCCTCCGCCATCCAAGAGACTATCCAACGCCAGCGCCTCCTCCGCCATCCTCGCCGTCCCTCGAACGACTCGTGATTGTCAATCCATGCCGCTGCCATCCCCATGCAATCGCCTAAGCCCACCTCTCCACCGGCAAGCCCTCCTCTTCATGCGTGAAGCCCACACCGCCACTGCTGCCATTGTTGTTAGCTATGCCATGGTAAATGTCAAATTCTACCATCTAACTATAACCTTATTCCTCAAACTCTTGGACTGCGTACCTGGAAGTTGGATGTTACTTGAATTGATTCTTATAAATTGTAATAATTCTATTAATTGTTGGATGTTGGACACAGATTACGTGAAAGGTGAATTCATTCCCATTATCTTGGTACCTGTTACCTGTGATGTTCCAGGTCGTCCCACTTAGACTGTTGGACTTAAATCACTTGAACATTGGAATTGGATTTTGGAAAAAAAAGGATAAAAATGAATAAATAATGGACATGTTTGTTTATGAAAAATAGAAAATGTGATCAAAATGATGGACCTGTTACCTGTGATTCTTGTAAAAAGGCTAGACCTATTTTTTCATTGTTAATGAAAAAAAGAAAGAACACTGAAAAATGCTCACTAATCACTGAAAAATGCTGAAAGATGATGGAACTATATTTTCGGTGTTTTTAATTCAGTGTTTTTTAAATGTTTTTTTAGCATTTTTTTTAGTGCTGGACTTGTTTTTCAGCCACTTTCTTTTTTTAAACATTTTTCAGTGCTGGACATTTAAACAATGAAATTGTCTTATAGAGTTTGTCCTGAAAAAACACTGAATAAGCATAACTGAGCAAATGTAATCTGCTTTTGAATTTTTTAAGTTCATTTTCTTGGAAATAATCAATTGAGAGGCTACCGATTGAAGAGTCCAGGCTATGGCTGCTCACAAAAACCAAGCAGCTCCCAAGGGATTCTCTAAGTGTTGTTTGTAGAGCTGAAAATAAGTAGTTATAGTATATATTTTACTGGTTGAAGAAAGAGAGATAGAAAGAGTGAAAGCTAGCTTAATCCCAGGGGCACTGAAATAGCATTAGGGTAAGTACAACAGGGTTTGTTATTCCATATGAGTAAAAACAGAAGATTAGTCATTAGAAAAGTCTTCAGAAGGACTTAAGATAATTGTACTTTGAGAGAAATTATTGTTGTTTCATAACTTGAAGTATAAAACCATTTGTCTTGTATAAAAGATGTCCCTTTAAAACAGCATTACGGTACGAACATCAGGTTTGCACTAGAAATAACTAAGAAGAAACCAAAATTGGAATAATGCCCTTTGTATCTTGTTTGTTGTAGGGAAAAAAAAAGCCAATGGAAGACTATTGACTAGCATGCTATACATAATGTACAACTCAAGCGTCTCTCTTGGTATTGGAACTAACATCGATTTGAGGACAGCGCCAAAAAAGTATAGTAACTGTTCGATGACTAAATCAGAAAGATGATGCACCCATCTAATAGTCCTTGAATGCCAGAATACGAAAATAACAGAAAGTTGAAGGAAAAAACATTAATAAACAGATTTGTAGAGAGATGAGTTATGTACTTGAAGATGGCCAGCAATGTTATGGCGAGTGAGACAATCTATTCCCATGAGCTTCGAAGGGACTGCCTTATCCACCCCTAGCTGCTCCGTTGCTTGCACGAATGTCCTGTGCAGCTCTGGTGTCCAATCCACCTGTATTACACACATTTCAAGACTTGCTTTTTTGATCCATCTTTAGACCAGGACTAATTTTTATTGTTCTTCAACTAACATGTTTATTGATAGTGTCACTATTTCTATTGATACTTTCGTTGTTTAATCAACATTTTTAGTTATTTTGTTGTGATGTGCTAGGGTTTTGATTACGTACAGAAATTACATATGTATTGAAAGGAGAAAATGGTACAATTTAATCAAATAATTCTTAGGTACTATATTTGATAATATCTAAAACCTTGAAGATGCAAAAGTGTAGCTATGTAATTCTACAAAACTAAATATATATAAAAACACTTTTCATTTATACTTAATTAACTTTTCAGGAAAATAAGACTTTTTATTTACTCTTGCACCCAAGGTCTAAAGAATATCTTGAAATTTGCTGTGCTAGGGTTTTGATTATGTTTGTACAAGAAGCTCTTTAATTTGATCAACATTTTTAGTTATTTTGTTTTGTCCTTTTTTTTAGTGAAATTCTGTTGATATTCAGTATCTTTTCCAAAATAATGAGCCTTAATGATTTATGTTTCATGCAGGTTGGTCCTCCACCTACAACAAGCAGTTCTGGACCCCTAAGGAAGGTATGTCCCATGCAAGAGAGTCCCTCATTGTTTGCTTTATTTAATTGCTACATCCATGTAAAAAACTCATTTCTTGTTAATTGATGATTTTAGGTTGTTAATTGTGCATTTTGAACAATTTTTTTCCCATTTGAGCATTGACTATTTGAATGATAATTTTTAGGTTGTTAATTGTGCATTTGAGAATTGTGATTATCAATTGATGATTTTTGGTTGTTAATTGATGATTTTAGGTTTTTTAATTGTGTATTGAGCATTTGAGAATTGAGATTGTTGATGGAGGATGGGACCCAATTGGATTGAAATATCGGATACGTGTATTTTGAACAACTTGTTTCCCATTTGAGCATTGATTATTTGATTGTTAGTTTAAGGTTGTTAATTATGCATTGAGTATTTGAGAATTGAGATAGTTGATGGATGATGGGATCGAATTGGATTGAGATATCGGATATGTGATTTAGTTAAATTGTGGTTGAAATTAGGTTAATTAGGTTAACGCGATAAGGAAACATGATTAGCCTTAATCTACACTGATTAGTACTGATCAACATTGATTAGGCTAATCAGCCCTAATTAACACTGATTAGAGAAAAAGTTCAGGCCAACTCCCAAGCAAACGGTAGCTAGACAGTGGACGATGTCTCTTTGTGGTCAGAAGGTACGGGGGGTCCTAAGAAGGACTGTATATTTGGCCACCCTCGTCAATCCGCACATTCGTTGCTAGCTGGCAGAGCTCAGTTGTCAGGCGAGACCAGTTGTAGCTGTCCTCGGGTTGAAGTGACGGAGAAAGAACGCTTCGTCACATGGTTTGATGAAAGACTTCAGATGATGATTCAAAGCGGTTTTCTTTTGCCCGGGCCCAGAATTCATGTAATATAAATTTTCTCAAGTAGTTATGTTTTTGATCATTCTATATGTGATCTTGATTTGTATATATTATGTTGAATCATTTGTATGGCTTTGTGCAGAGCGATATTGATCCCAGTGCCGGTGATTCTCAGGGTGGTGAGGACATTGTTGGATCGAATGTGCCTTCATCGAGGAATGAAGAAAATGATGACAGGGTTGGTCGGTTTGCCGATAGGGGTTGGGGTTATGTATTGACTTGGATGTGTAGCTTAACTTTGAGTTCATATACTTGACTCTTTTTTCTAATTTTGGTTCAATCCAAAATTTATTGATTTTAATGCATATATTTATATATAGGTTGATGAAGGCGACACTTATGTCTTATAGTGTAGAGTAGATAGCTTTTGGACAAGTTATTTGAATGAATGCAGAACAGGGGGTTGAATAGGTTTTGAATGAATGCGTTGAATCAACGCATTCATTCAAAACCGATTCAACCAAGGTTAAATCGGTTTTTGGACCGATTTAACCTTGGATTGGTATTTGATTGGATTGTGATTGGTATTGGTTTTCGGACAGGTTTTGGACAAGATGTGAACAAGTTCTTTGACCTAATTTTTTTTTGTTGCAAAACCCAGGTTTAGCGACCGCACATCACGGTCGCTAAACGAAATAAATGTGGTCGCTAATTTATTATTTCAAAATAAAAAATTATTACCGACAGTAAGGGGTGGCCACTAAATTGGTCGCTAAATAAAATAATATTTAAATTTAAAATATGTAATAAAATAATATTTAAATTAAAAAAAATTAGCAACCGCACAAAACGGTTGCTAAATATAGTCAACGCGGTCGCTAAATTTAGCGACTGATTAGTAAATACAGTCGCTAAACTTTAGCGACTTGACCTATAGCTACTGTTTTAGCGACCACATTTTGCGGTCGCTAAAACTGTTTAGCGACCGACGCTACCGCTTTAGCAACTGCAGACAACGGTTGCTAAAGGGGCAGTTTCTTATAGTGAGACAATTTTACCGAAGATTTGAGACCTTTAAAGTTTGCTAATGTTTTTAGAAACGTGTGCAAGGCATGCAAGTTGGGGCTATATTTAACGCGACCCATGAGGTTAGCATCACAGTTGAAATTAGAATGGGTCATAAATTGCATAAGGTTTGACTTCACTGACCACGTTTTAGGGCTACTCATCGATTGTTAATGGATGTCAATGTGCAAGTGAGAGGCGAAATGCTGCCTACGCTTACTCTTAAGACCTATTTATGAGATGCAGGTGCGATGACCATTCTGTATCACAAAAGATTAGTTAGGCGCGTGGATACGAACAGCTCCCAAAGAAGATTAGTTAGGCCTGTGGATTGCGAACACTTCTGTGGCAAGACAAACAAAAAAAACTGGGGTTTAACTTCAGGAGTCATGGATATATAAGTTACTAGTAATCTTGCAATGTTAGGTCCAACGGATCGATACATTTCATGAGAAAAGATGATTTATAACATTTATTTATCCTTTTAAAAGGCAACATCGATGGTCTCTATCATCTTTTTTAGAAAAGAAGATACTAGTAATATAACGTGCTTTTTGAATTACCCAGAACTAACACAAATTTCAAAAACATTTGCCACACAACCTGATATTTTATTCATATATATTTGCAGTTTATAGGCATCATGCATTCAAACCCCTTCGTAGCTAAGACGTTGGCTTCCACGTCTCAAGTTTATCAACAAGCTATTCTTTATAAAGTCAAACTACGAGAGTGGGTCCAACTTAGTATCTCAAGCTTCAAAAGACCAACGTATCCGAGCCCCAACCCCAACAAATAAAGGATGAACAAACCTTTATAACATTTCTTTCTCACCCCTCTTTGACCTTTTTCCTCTCCACTTTCAGTTTTAACTTCTAAAAGTGGCAGGACTGGCCGATCTCCGTGAACCCCAGCGCAAGTCCAATCTTAGTAACACACTTGGTCCCTAGTTACATCTCGTTTCTTACCACCAAATGGCTATACTAACTTTTTTAGTGGCGATTTTACCGATGTGGCACCGTCTTTATATGTGCCACTAAAATATGGCACAACAAAATGCCTGCAACAGCTTCTAACTAGTGACTCAAACATGTTGGATCCCCCATGAAGGCCTTCCACAACCATGTATAGAGGTGTCCAAAGTCAATCCAGATTTATTCACTTTTTAAATCAAAACTTTCTTTCCACTGCGACCAAGTATAGCTGTGACTATGCACCTAGACATAGGAGTTGAACATTGTTCAGCCATTTCATTTTTCTAAATGGCACCATTTATATTATTTTCACGGCAGGACAAACAGATTATAGACTATCTTCAGTAGTTGGTACGCACGATCTTATTATATAATAGCATATCATATGCATTTCTTCAACAATCTAAAACGTTCTTCTTTCGTCTTCCCCACCAGTAGCCGAAAACCATGAAGGAGAAAAAAGAGAGCTCAAGAATTGTGAAGCCAACTTACAATGGCAAAACCCACGCTTCCAACCCAGGCTTTATTCCCCTTAGTGTCTTTGACAAGGTCACGTATAACACCCATATAGCAGTTATCTACGCTTATCGTCCCCCAACCCCGCCTAATGTCACCTTGGAGCTAGGGCTTCAAAAGGCGTTGTCGTCTATAGGGAATGGGCCGGACGGTTGGACAGAGATGACATAGGTAACTCTATCATTCTCCTCAACGACGAAGGTGTGAAGTTCGTCGAGGCATCGGTTGATGGCACGCTTGACGAAGCTGTGTCCTTCAAGCCATCGGCATCACTACTAGCCCTTCACCCTTGCTTGAAGGGAGTAGTGGAGTTGGTGCAAGTTCAGCTCACAAGGTTCACTTGTGGCTCTTTGGTGGTAGGCTTCACAGCACACCACCTTGTGGCTGATGGCCAATCTACTAGTAATTTCCTCGTAGCCTGGGGCCAAGCGTGTCGAGGGCTAGATGTTGGTCCTCTCCCAACGCCTGACCGTGCCATTTTCCCCCGTCGAGATCCTCCTTGTTTCGAGTTCGAGCACATAGGGGCGGAGTTCACTAGCAACAAGCTCGTAAAGAAAGACTACCCTGTCATTGTGGAAGACATTGTGGTGCACAAAGCTCATTTCACGTTAGAGTTTCTCTTGCCAAGCTTAAACAAAAGGCTTCTTCAGAGAATAGTGGTCCTTACAGAAAGCCTTACAGCACTTTTGAGAGCCTGGTTGCTCATCTTTGGAGAGCCATCACGAAGTCTCGTGCCGTGGACAACTCCGAAACTACTTACGTGAGAATCTCAGTGAACGGCCGCACGCGATTAAACCCTAGGGTACCCAAAGACTACTTCGGTAATCTGGTGCTTTGGGCATTTCCAAGTGCCAAGGTGAAGGAACTTTTACGCGAGCCTTTGCCCTATGCAGCCAAGCTCATTCATGATGCGGTGGCAAAGGTGAACAATAACTACTTCAAATCATTTATCGACTTTGCAAACTATAAAGTGGAAGAGGAAGACCTCGTTCCTACGGCTGATATGAATAAGAACAGCTTGTGCCCTAATTTGGAGGTTGATAGCTGGTTGAGGTTTCCTTTTTATGACCTTGATTTTGGAGGAGGGTGTCTTTATGTTTTCATGCCATCTTATTTCCCAACAGAGGGCATGATGTTCCTTCTACCGTCCTTCATAGGCGATGGAAGCATAGATGCTTTCGTACCTGTATTCCAAGACAACTTGGCTACCTTCAAACAAGTTTGCTACTCTCTGGATTAGATCTTACGCATGCTTGATCGAGCCTATGCGCGCAAAAGTCCAAACCACTTTTATGTTCCATACGTCAATAAATATTAGCAGGATCTCATTTTATCCTCCTTTTGGATCCGGGTCCTTTAACCATATATCTTACTAAACTTGGGGGTTAAAGGATAAGAAATTTTTCGTACTTTGTAATTCTTAATACCTTAGTTGCCATGACGTAGATAGTAAATTGACTCAAGCTGTGATTGGATTAGGAAACTAGCCTCGGCGTTGGATTTGGACTTCCACCTATGTAATTCTGCTGTTTAGGTCATCTATTTGGATTTGGAAGCCGAATTCTTATCTCTCCATGGAATTTGTTTTATATATGTGTTTGTCTCGACAACAAACTACAATTAATGTGGTATTCTTTTTGGCCAATTATCTGAAGACTTCTCTAAATTGAATACTTTTAATGGAAAAGGAATAACTAAAACGGAAACGTTGATTGATTGAATAATCAAATTACAGACTGCGGGCACAAAACAAGTGGTAACTCGTACCAACAAGTCATATGACATAAACAAACTAAGGGCCTCTATCAATAGAAGGCAAGAAGGCAGCATTCACATAATGTCTAAAAGAAAGAAAAAAAGATAAAGATTTGAAGTCAAGTAATTTGTTTGAGTTATGTGTTGATTGTCTCTTTCGTTGATCCTTCTTCTCCCTTTTATTCTAATCTCTGAAAATTGTTTGCTCCAATCTTCTTGTTTTGATTTCAAAAGAAATCACCTGTAAACCGTTCATAACCATTGCTATCGTATTTCCTCGACAGCTATGTTAATTTCGATAATCTATTCTTACATGAATCGTCCATGTGTCACACACACCAGCATTACGGTCCCACGTTCTACAGAAACTTGAACCGCCGTAAACTGCCTCCATCATTATCTGATCTAGCCGTAAATCGTCATAACATCAACATTAATGACGCATTAACCTTAGCTTTTCAGCTGTTGGCTTTTGTCTTTCTGCATACATGTGTCCATCATATATTGGTAATAACTAACTAAAATTTTAACACTCTAACATTGCCCCCCTTGACTCATGTGAATTTTGTTTATACGAGTCAATTCAACTCCTCTCCTAAGTCCTTGGCAGTTGCCTACCATTATTGCACTACTTGATACAACCGAGTAAAAAATAAGACTCTGGTATCCAATTTAAACCAAACCCTTTTTTCAATTCCCTTTCACCTTTACTTATCTCCTCACTCTTATCTTTGGTTCTTCTTCTATTGATCGATCAACCATGGGAAAGAAGAAATCGATCCTTAAAGGTAGAGGTGTCAAATGGGCCGGGTGGCCCGCGGACTGGCCCAGCCCGGCCCTTTTTTAGGCCCCGATTGGCCCTAACCCTTAGGGCTTGGGCCAGGGCCAGGCCTAACTTTTTGAGAAACAGGCCCGGGCCCTGCCTGGCCCTCTTTTGGCCCAAAAATGGCCTTTTCAAAATTTTTTTTAAACTAAGGTGTATTTGCTTGCCTTCTATGACTAAAATGTAGAAGAAATCTATTACTTTTAGATCATTAGTGAGAATAACTAAGGTGTATTTGTTATTTTGAATAACAAACAAAAAAAATTAGGCCCGGGCCCGGCCCAAGCCCGGCCCTAGATGGTTGGGCCTAAGGCCTGGGCTTGGACTGGGCCCAGATTTCCCTCATTCTGGCCCGACCCGTTTGACAGCGGCCCTGGCCCGGTTTTCTGGAGGCCCGATGGGCTTGGGCTGGGCCGGCCCAAACCCGGCCCATTTGACACCTCTACCTAAAGGTGATGAAGGAATTAGTGTACCTTTTCCAGCTCGTCCTTGATGGGGTATGGGAATCCTTAGAGAACACGTCTCGACCAGAGATCTTCGTGTTCTAATAAGAGCTAAGAACAGTTTTGAGAACCTTAAACCCTACATCTTAGGTCCTTCATTCAAAGATGGGACTGCTTCTCTAACTGAGTATTATGTAGATGACTTCAAGACCATGTTGCTCCACGACTTGGAGACCTTCTAACCTAGTATTCCGTAGATGATCGGTCGCTAGCCTACCAATCCAGTCATGGCCCACTATTCTTCATCCCGATTGGGGAGCGTGGATAGTGTTGACTTGTTTATTTTGATGATTCCAGACTTATCTTCTCTAACATTAATCTGACAATATTATTAAGATAAACATTTTAGGATTTATCTTAATCAAACAAAGACAAGAACTTGATATGAACAAAGCTTGAACTTGGACTTGGTTGGACTCGGGATTTAAAGACTTGGACTACATTAAAGACGCAAGAACTTAAAGTCTATTTTTTCCTTGTTAGCATTTCTAAGACTTTCTTAAAAGATCTGACAAAAATTCTAGTAAAGAACCAAGCCAAGACTTTCAGTCAAAGTCAACTATTTCAGTCAAAGCCAAGACTTTTAGTCGAAGCCAAGACTTCAGTCAAAGTCAACTGTTTCAGTCAAAGCCAAGACTTTTAGTCGAAGTCAAGACTTTCAGTCGAAGCCAAGACTTTTAGTCGAAGCCAAATGTTTTAGTCGAAGCTAAATTTTTTAGTCGAAGGCAAAACTTTTAGTTGAAGCTAAATGTTTTAGTCGAAGCTAAATGTTTTAGTCGAAGTCAAAACTTTTAGTCGAAGCTAAATGTTTTAGTCAAAGGCAAAACTTTTAGTCGAAGGCAAAATGTTTTAGTCGAAGCCAAAATGTTTTAGTCGAATCCTTCTTGTTGGGCTTTCCTAACGGTTCACTTTTCCTACTTGTATAAATAGGCGGTCCGTGAAAGCATTTATCACTTTTTTTGCGCGAACTTTTTTCCTCTTAAAAAACTCTCTCATCTTAATCTCTTATTCTCATCTGTTCTCTTTTGAGTGAGTTTACCTTTGAGAAAGTCCTTTGTAAGCTTCTTAGTTTGGTTCTTGAAAAAATATAGATCTTCCCACCTAAGAAGGCTTAGTTTTAAGTTTTCATTGTAACATCTGCTCAAAGAAGAGCTTGTTTATTGTGTTCAAATTGTAATTCTCTTTTCATTTGTAATTTGTTGGAAACCTTGGAAGGGTTTCAGAAATTGTACTGCGGTTTGAGCTAGCACCCGAAGCAAGTTGGTTTAGTGAAAGGCTCGAGTATGTCTCCCTTGTGTGGAGTGCGCGAGGACTGGACGTAGGCTGGTGGGGCCGAACCAGTATAAATCTCTGTGTTAAATTTATTACTTTTATATTTGTCTTTACTTTGTAATCTCATTTTTTAATTCGTACTCAAAGTTGTAAAACACCTATTCATCCCCTCTAGGTGTATTTGGGGACCTACAAGTGGTATCAGAGCCGTGTGCTCTGATATTTTTCCATGACTTAATCGTCAAGAGCTAAAGATCGTGTTATGGAAGAAGGATCAGCAACCACCAGGCCACCCCTGTTGAAGAATGACAACTACAGCTACTGGAAAAATAGCATGAGGAATTTTCTGAGACAGGATACACACGTATGGTATGTTGTTGAAAATGGTCCTATAATTCCTACGAAGGATGGATCGGATGGAACTAAGATTCCGAAAGGAATTCTTAAAATGGACAATCATGAGGCACAACTTTTCTCCATGGATAATAAAGCTAAAAACATTATCAGTTGTGGCCTTGACATGAATGAGTACAATCGAGTCTCAGCATGTGAGACAGCTAGAGAAATGTGGAGGTTGTTGGAGGTTACTCATGAAGGAACAAATCAAGTAAAAGAGACCAAGATCAACATGTTGGTCCAGCAATATGAGGCCTTCAAGATGAAGGAGCACGAGTCCATAAATGAGATGTACTTCAGATTCACACTCATTATAAATGGGCTGAAGCTTTTGGGTAAAATCTACCCAGAAAAAGAAGTTGTCCGAAAAGTTCTCGGATCTCTTCCAAAGAGATAGGAAGCAAAACTCACAGCCATTCAAGAGGCAAAGGACTTGAATGTGCTGAAGCTTGAAGAATTGGTGGGTTCTCTAATGACTCGTGAAATTACAATGAAAATTCATGACGAAGAAGAAACCACATTAAAGAAGAAGAACTTGGCTCTTAAAGCTGAGACCGCTCATGAACATTCAGAGAGCAATGACGATTCTGATCCTGAAATGGCTCTCATCACTCAAAAGTTCAAGAAGTTTCTCATAAGTAGACAAGATGGGAAGATTAGGAGAAATCCTACAAACCAATTACTTCAGAGAAATAACAGTGATTGGAATGAAAAAGAAAAATCCTGATGCTTGCTGTGAATGCGTCAGAACTGGGCAAATCAAAAAATATTGTCCGTAACTCAAGAATAAGATCGCAAGTAGCAACAGTCGAGACTTCAAAGAAAAGAAGTTCAGGTCCAGAAAAGCTTTGCTGACTTGGGATGACTCTGATGAAAGTGACAAAGAAACTAGCGAAGATGATGACGTAGCTCAACTCTGCTTCATGGCCAAAGATGATAATCCCAAGGTAATCTCTGAAAATCCTGATTATAATGAACTTAAGTTAGCTTTTCTTGAACTCAATGAAAATTATGAAAAGTTCAAAGTTAAAAATGCCAATAAAAAAAATAAAGCCTTTTCTTTGATAAATACTGTTGAAGAGTTGGAAGGCGAAGAGGAAGAGTTTCAAGAAATGATTGAATTTTATATTTCTGAAAATACTTCTTTAGAAATAATCTGAATGCTTTTAAGAAGGAAAACTCTCTTTTGTCTTATGAAATCCAATCTCTCCGAGGAGTAAAAGTTCTAGTTGAAAATGAATTCTTAAAATCTTAATTGGAAGATATTTCTATACAAAAAATTAATTTAGAAAAGGAGATTGAAGATCTAAATTTTACTCTTTAAAAATTTACCCAAGGAAGCGAGAATTTGGATATTCTTTTGAGAAGACAAAGATGTGTTTTTGAGAAAAGTGGAATCGGATATGATCCTTCAAAGAAGTAAAAAGATTATAAAAATTTCTTTAACAAAAATTTAGCTTCCTACTCTCCATTCACACTCTGTACAGTATGTAACAAGAAAGGACACTTAGTTAAAAATTGTCCTCTTAATGTTATTAAAAATCAGTCTTTCTCTCCTATTACAAAAAATAAAATGAAACAAGTTTAGGTGCCAAAATCTTGTTTATCTAATCTTCCACGACCCAAGAAAGTGTGGGTATCTAAAGGAACGAAACCAGAATCTATTATAGGTATGCTTGAAAGCAAAGGTTTACAACAAATGGATTCTCGATAGTGGATGTTCAAGGCATATGACAGATGACCACTCTCTTTTTTCACGTATCATCCCGAAAAATGGAGGACTAGTTACCTCTGGAGACAACTCAAATGGAAAGATCATCGGTAAAGGTAAAATTGGCACCGGTTCCATATCTATCGATAACGTATCTTTGGTTAACGGTTTAAAGTTCAATTTGATAAGTATAAGTCAACTAATCGATAGCGGACACAAAATTAAGTTCGAAGGCGATCAATGCCTTATCAGTCATGCATCAGATGGAGGTACCTTGGTTGGTAATAGAGATGGTAATATCCATACTCTATCTTTTGATGCATTTGACTCTTCTCATGAAGTGTGCCTTTCTGTTCAGCATAATGATATTTGGTTGTGGCATCGTAGATTAGGTCATGTTCACATGGATCTAATCAAGAAACTTCTCTCGAAAAACCTTGTTAGAGGCTTACCAAATTTAAGGTTTATCAAGGATAAGGTTTGTGATGCCTATCAATATGGTAAGCAGTCAAAAACATCTTTTCAAGCCAAAAATGTTGTTTCTACCTCTCGCCCTCTTCAACTCCTTCATTTAGATCTTTTTGGCCCTATGAGATATGCCAACCTAGGTGGAAAATTTTATGCTTTCGTCATTGTTGACGATTTCTCTAGATACACCTGGGTTCTTTTTCTAACTCATAAGGATGAAGCGTTTGAAAAAATTTTCAGTCTTGTTAAGCAGCTTCAAAATGAGAAGCAGTTAAAGCTTGTAAAAATTCGAAGTGACCATGGCGGTGAATTTGAAAAAGATTTTATTCCTTTTTATATTCAAAATGGCATTTCACATGAGTTTTCTGCTCCTCGGACACCCCAACAAAATAGAGTTATAGAAAGAAAGAATCGAACTCTACAAGAAATGGGCAGAACCATGCTTCATGAAAACTCCCTGGCAAAATATTTTTGGGCCGAAGCCGTCAGCACTTCCTATTACGTGTTGAACAGAGTACTCATCAGGCCGATTCTTGATAAAACCCCTTACGAACTATTCTCAAATCGAAAACCAAAAATCGATTATTTCAAGGTTTTTGGTTGCAAATGCTTTATTTTAAACAATCGTGAGAATTTGGGAAAGCTCGATGCGAAATATGACGAGGGAATATTTCTTGGTTATTCATTAAAAAGTAGAGCATATAGAATTTATAACCGTAGAACTATGACAATTGAAGAATCTATGCATATAGTATTTGAAGAATCTAACGTTGAAAAAACAAGTAAGAATGCAGGTGATGACAGTGAAGAACTCTCCCTAGACTTGAACAACAAACTTAGTGTCTCCTCAACTAAGGGGGAGTGTTCAACATCTTCTCACAATAATAGTAATGAGACTTTGCCACTTCCAAAAAGTTGGAGATACTCTTCCAGTCATCCATTAGAACAAGTCATAGGTAATGTGGAACGCGGAGTTACAACTCGGTCTTTCGTAAATCTTTTTTGTGCAGATTTTGCTTTTCTTTCTCAAATAGAGCCTAAAAATATATCAGAGGCTCTAAACGATTCTGAGTGGATTCTTGCCATACAAGATGAATTGAATCAATTTGAGAGAAGTGATGTTTGGTCACTAGTTCCAACTCCTGTTCAACAAAAGGTCATTGGAACAAAGTGGGTTTTTTGAAACAAACTTGATGAAAATGACCATATTGTTCGTAACAAGGCTAGACTAGTTGCTCAAGGATACAATTAAGTCGAAGGGGTTGATTTTGATGAAACCTTTGCCCCAGTCACTCTACTTGAAGCTATCCGAATGCTTTTGGCATTTTCATGTCATATAAACTTCAAACTTTTTCAAAATGGACGTGAAAAGTGCTTTCTTGAATGGGGTAATATACAGGAGGAAGTATTTGTTAAACAACCTCCTGGTTTTAAAAATGAAAAATACCCCAATCATGTTTTTAAGCTGAAAAAGGCTTTGAACGGTCTTAAACAAGCTCCTCGAGCTTGGTACGATCGTCTTAGCAGCTTCCTCACTGATCATGGATTCTCTCGTGGCAAAGTCGATACTACTCTCTTTACAAAAATTCATAACTCGCATATTTTAATAGTTCAAATATATGTTGATGACATTATTTTTGGTGCCACTAACAATGATCTATGCTAAGAATATGCGCAGGGAATTTAAGATGAGCATGATGGGTGAATTACCTTTTTCCTTGGACTTCAAATCAAGCAGTCAAAAGAAGGAGTTTTTATAAGTCAGTCTAAGTACACTCAGGAACTTTTGAAAAGGTTTGGCTTGGATAATGCTAAACCTAAAGCAACCCCTATTTCTCCCAGCGATAATCTTGTCAAAGATGAAAATGGTAAAGATGTAGATAACAAACTTTTTCGTGGTATGATTGGTAGTTTACTTTATCTTACTGCTTCTAGACCTGACATCATGTTTAGTGTATGCATTTGTGCTTGTTTTCAAGCCTGTCCCAAAGAATCTCATATATCTACAGTTAAACGTATTTTTAAATACCTCTCTGGCACTTTAAACTTAGGTTTTTGGTATCCTTGTAGTTCCTCACTTGATCTTGTAGGTTTTTGTGATTCTAATTATGCGGGTTGTCTTGTTGATTGAAAAAGTACTAGTGGCACTTGTCAGTTCCTCGGCGATGCTTTAGTGTCGTGGTACAGTAAGAAACAGACATATGTGGCTCTCTCTACAGCTAAAGCGGAATATGTTACAGCTGGAAGCTGTTGTGCCCAAGTACTATGGATGCATCAAACTTTACACGATTTCGGTGTCTCAATAGATCATATTCCTATTATGTGCGACAGTAACAGTGCCATAGATATTAGTAAAAATCCTGTCCAACACTCGTGCACTAAGCACATTGATATTCTTCATCACTTTCCCCGAGACAATGTTCAGAAAAGGGTTAATAGAACTTAAGAAAGTTGGCTCTGAAGATCAGCTCGCAGATATCTTTACAAAACCCTTAGCTAAATCCTCCTTCTCTTCGTCATCGTTTAGGAATGTGTGATCTTAGCTAATTTTTTTTAACCAAAATCTTTCTCTATGTATGCTCATTTTTGCTTCTGTTGATTCTCGTCTACTTCAACAGTCTTTTAGTCGACTCAAAGTTTTTCAGTCGACTAAAACCTTTAAGTCCTTTCTGTCGACTCAAAGTTTTTCAGTCGACTTAAACCCCTTCAGTCGACTCAATGTTTTTCTGTTGACTCAAAGTTTAAGACATTTTGGATTTTCAGTCGACAAAAATTCCACTTTCAGTCAACTAAAACCCTTTCAGTCGACTGAAAGTCATGTTTCAGTCAACTAAAAGATCGTTGCCTATATATAAGCACCTTTTTCACTTTCACATTCTTACTGTTCCCTTTTCACCGTCTGACTTTCGTTTTCACAGACTGTCAATCTTCTTCTCTCTCTAGTCCACCTGTCACTCCAAGGACCCACATGGACTCCAACCCACGTCCTCGTAGTCGTCGTCTTGTCATTGCCTCTGATGATGAATCTGACGAGGCTCATGTCTCTACTGTTGCGCCACCTGCTGCTGCTGCTGCTCCACCACCACCATCCACGTGCTGCCACACGCATCAAACATCAACTGCTGCTCCACGTCCTTCGTCCTCTGCACCTGTCCCTCTACCATCAGCTGCTCGGTCATCTTCAGGTACTGTTATTCCTACTCACTCATCCTCCTCATCCTCCACCTGTTGCCTCATCTTCATCTGCTCTTCCCCCAACCTGTCCACCCCCACCTGTGCCTATACTTCCCCTACCGATATACTTCACATTCCCCATTTCTTTCCTACTGCCGACGAACAAATCTCCTACTATACAAATTTTTACAATTGGGAAGTCATCCCCGGTCGTCCAAGTGATGTCAATCTAATGACTCAACTTCGTCTTATAGGCCTTTTTGAGTAAATGGACTGTCTCTCCATTCTCTCTCCACCTTCCATTTATTACCCTGCTCTTGTCCGCATGTTCTACTCCAACATGCATTATACTGCTCAATCACCTACCTTTTTGACCACATATGTGAATGGGGTCCACATCCGTCTCGATGCCACCTCCTCAGCCCACATACTCGATTTTACAAATCAATCACCTACCCTCGTTTTCACCGCAAACACGTGGTGTACCACTAGCTCCTTTACCCCCTCCAACAGACACAAACTCTTTTAGGCGACCCGTCTATTTCTTGACCCCGCAAACCTAGTCTAGGTGACATGTCTCCCCTTCATCGTATCCTCCATCTTATTCTTTGCTACAATCTCTCGGCCCGTTCTGGCTCATATGCTAGCTTTTCATATTTAGACATCATTCTTCTCACCCACTTCATTCAGGGTTCTCCCTTAAACATTGCGGGCATTATCATGCTCGTAATGAATGCCCGAAAAAACAAATCAACTACGAATCTTCCTTTCAGACTCCTGTTAATTCGTGTTTTTAAACATTTTCATGTCCCTCTACCTACCTCTAACTCGGAATGTATCTTTCTTCCGAGTCATCATGTTCTCGATGAAACTTCTCTTCATCGTGCCGGTTTTGCCATTCGCTCTGATCTAACCTCCGACACTGTCCTTCTTGAGAGCATCACTGGTTCCCACACTCAGTCTGTTCTGGCCCCCGCTCCTGCTTTTGCTTCTGCTTCTGCTCATGTTCTCTCCCCTGCTCCTGCAATTACCTCAGCCCCACCTTCGGCTCCCTTCCCATCTTTTTCACCTCCTCCACCTCCTTCTACTCAGTTCATACCTCCTGCACCTACTGACCCATCTAGCTCTATCCCCTTCCCTCCCTCTGACCTTTCCTCCTCGGTCCCACCTCTTCCCACCCCTCCTCACCCTACTGATCCCTTCTTCAGTAGTCTGCTAAACGACTTCTCAAATATCAATTTTGATGAGTTCTTCTCTTCTGACACCCCGACCCCTCTGACACTCTTTCTTGTCTATATACTTCGATTAAGTTAATACTTGAATCGCAAACCACCCTTGCTACTTCCATTATCGCTAACCACACTGCTCTCCTTCATGAGCTTGCTGCCTTTCAGCACTCGGTTCAACACTCCTCTGCCCAGCTTCTCTCGAACCAAATTGACTTTCACAACCTTCTCAATGACCTTACCGCTAACCTTTCCTCTCTCCTTCTCAATCATACTCCACTTCTGGAAAGTTTGACTTGGATGCAGCAAGATCTTCACTGCCAGCAGGAAGCTGCCCTTCAGGCTCATCGTCGCCAGGCCTATCTCACCACGAGCATTCTGACCGAACAAAACCACTATCTGGCTCATCAAATCTTCGATCAGGCTCATGGCTTTTGGGTGACTCGTTCGGATATCTTTCCTTCTCGACATACTGGCAACGCAGAGGAAGAATGGTTCTTTAACCCGCATCTTCCATACAACCCTCCGCCGTCGTGCTCTCCTCGAGTAGTCGAAGTCGTTGAAGTTCCCACCATTGCTCTAACGCCTGCCGATCCCTCCTCTTCTGTGCAAGGTGCTCGTCGATCTACTCCGCCACTGGCTGATCCCTCATCTGCCCAGGGTGCTCGCCGCCGATGACCTTAGATTCTATTTTATTTTATTTTATTCATTACCTGTTGCACTGACTGCCCCTCTTTTTGATTTGACAAAGGGGGAGAACGAGTATTAATTGATCATTCTTTGTATGCTCCCTTATCAATTCTTTTGTTGAATATTAAGAGATGCTCTTTTAGCTATCTCATTGTGTGAATGTTAACTGATTAAGGGGGAGTATGTATGTCTTTATAATGTTAAAACGAATATTGTCATCATCAAAAAGGGGGAGATTGTTGACTTGTTTATTTTGATGATTCCAGACTTATCTTCTTTAACATTAATCTGACAATATTATTAAGATAAACATTTCAGGATTTATCTTAATCAAACAAAGACAAGACCTTGATATGGACAAAGCTTGAACTTAGACTTGGTTGGACTTGGGATTTAAAGACTTGGACAACATTGAAGACGCAAGAACTTGAAGTCTATTTTTTCCTTGTTAGCATTTCTAAGTCTTTCTTAAAAGATCTGACAAAAATTCTAGTAAAGAACCAAGCCAAGACTTTCAGTCGAAGCCAAGACTTTTAGTCGAAGCCAAATGTTTTTAGTTGAAGCCAAGACTTTCGGTCGAAGTCAACTGTTTCAGTCGAAGCCAAGACTTTCAATCGAAGCCAAGACTTTTAGTCAAAGTCAACTGTTTCAGTCAAAGCCAAGACTTTCAGTCGAAGCCAACACTTTCAGTCGAAGGCAAAACTTTTAGTCGAAGCCAAATGTTTTAGTTGAAGCTAAATTTTTTAGTCGAAGGTAAAACTTTTAGTCGAAGCTAAATGTTTTAGTCGAAGGCAAAACTTTTAGTCGAAGCCAAACTTTTAGTCAAAGCCAAAATGTTTTAGTCGGATCCTTCTTGTTGGGCTTTCCCTTCCTAACGGTTCACTTTTCCTACTTGTATAAATAGGGGGTCCGTGAAAGCATTTATCACTTTTTCTGTGCGAACTTTTTCCTCTTCAAAAACTCTCTCATCTTAATCTCTTATTCTCATCTATTCTCTATTGAGTGAGTTTACCTTTGAGAAAGTCCTTTGTAAGCTTCTTGGTTTGGTTCTTGAAAGAATATAGATCTTCCCACCTAAGAAGGCTTAGTCTTAAGTTTTCATTGTAACATCTGCTCAAAGAGGAGCTTGTTTATTTTGTTCAAATTGTAATTCTCTTTTCATTTGTAATCTGTTGAAAACCTTGGAAGGGTTTCGAAAATTGTACTGCGGTTTGAGCTAGCACCCGAAGCTAGTTGGTTTAGTGAAAGGCTCGAGTAGGTCTCCCTTGTGTGGAGTGCTCGAGCACTGGACGTAGGCTGGTGGGGCCAAACCAGTATAAATCTCTGTGTTAAATTTATTACTGTTATATCTATCTTTACTTTGTATCTCATTTTTAAATTCGTACTCAAAGTTGTAAAACACCTATTCACCCCCCCTCTAGGTGTATTTAGGGACCTACAGATAGATCGATTATTAGCTGTTTATGCAAACCAATGGAGAACTCAAGACATTTATGAACTGATCTACATGTCTAAGAACCCTCTAGAGGTTGATCATTGGCTACTGAGTGCACCCTTTTATTTTTGGTCTACCACCACCAAGCCATTATGTTTAGGGCCAAGATGATGACCTCAACTATATATGATATTTGTGCTCTAACCGGGCTTCTGCCAATCGGTGATCATGCAAATGCCTTAGTTAATCACAACCTTTCTTGCATCATCTTGAATATTCTTTTTCAGCACCTCCAAAATACTCAGAAACCTTCAATATATGGTACAAGGGTGGCAACCGTGGTAAGAAACTTGACATCAACGAGTTACCTGTCTTTTTGTGGATCTGGTTGTCAAGGCATGTGTTTATGTGCGCCAAGCTTATCACTCACCAAAGAATATATTAATCTAGCCATTAATTTAGCTCACAGAAAGGTGTATGCCTTTGCTCCTTAAGGATTTTTTTTGGATTCACCATCTTATTTAATTAGAAAAAATAAAAAAATAAGAAAAATCATAGAAATGACTCAAGGGTGTCCAAAAAGGACGACTAGTTTGTCGAAACCAAGAAAAGGATCTGGGGACTAAGTTACGTCAAGACCCCTTTATATAGTGTTCAGGGTCGTAGAATCTAATAAGATTGGCAATGCCAATCTGCAAGACTGGAGGTAAGTCAGAATAAGTGATAAATCGTAGATTGACAAAAGTCAACTAACTAGCTGGTTAGTCAAAAATCGATCTATTCACCCCATAAATTAAAAATGATTTTTCAAATTTTAAGGCACTATCTGCCCCTATTTTCGGTAATTATCTGTAAATCATAAATAGGATGTAACAGATTCGAGTAAGTCATTTTCAAACCAAAAAACAAATTCATTTGTTCTTTATATCAAGGATAATTAATGGTTATCTAGACAAACTACATCAATTTGAATAATCTAGACATTGGACTCGACCTGACACACATGGACTAGTTGAATGCAGTTGGACTTGGCTAGACATGGACTAGACATACAACTGGACTGGACTTGGATAATTAAACTAGACTGGGTTATATTAATTAACTAAAGCACATTACATAGCCTAGACAATAATGCACTCTAATTGATAAAAGTGCCCATTATTTATTTAATAATAAAGAATACCTACAAAAATTGGGTGTTTATAGAGCCCCTTGGTAATGATGTTGCAGGTGAACATCACCAAAAAAAGGACAACACATTTTTTTCATAAAAATATGAAAAAGACCATTTGACTCAAAGACAGACTCAAGGATTTAACAAATATGAGGTCAGACCTCTACAAGCTTCTTACGTATACGTAAAAGGAATTAGACTTAACATAGTTCGAAGGGATACAAATATTGTTCGAAGCTGGAGCCAACAATAACAACGATCGGTCGTCGAATAATATCACTGAGGAAATTGATACTGAACCTTGCCTAGAGCTAGAGCCAACAACATGTCAAAACAGTTGGTCGCCAGATAAGAGGCGCATCTTCAGAAGCCGAAGCCAACAACGTGTGCAAACGGTTGGTTTCTTAACCATAGGACTTATATCTAAGAGCCAGAGCCAACGATGTGTACAAATGGTTAGTCGCTTAAACATAAGGAAAGGATGATCCTAAGAGCCGGAGCCAACAACATGTACAAAAAATTGGTTACTTAGGAAGATAGTGATATACCTAAGAGCCAGAGCTAACGATATGTACAAACAATTGGTCACTTAAACATAACGAAAGGATGATCCTAAGAGCCGGAGCCAACAACGTGCACAAACGATTGGTCATTTAGGAAGATAGTGATATACCCAAGAGCCGGAGCCAATGACGTGCACAAAAGGTTGGTCGCTTAGATATATAAAGGAGATGAGCCTAAGAGCCGAATCCAACAACATGTACAAACAGTTTGTTGCTTAGGAGCTTGTAAGAGGAATGAGCCTAATTAAGAGCCGGAGCCAACAACGTGTACAAAGAGTTGGTTGCTTAGGCATATGGGTTTATATCTAAAAGCTAGAGCCAAAAATATGTACAAATGATTGGTCACTTAGATATAAAAAGAATCGTAAGAGCCGGAGCCAATAACGTGTACAAATGGTTGGTCGCTTAGGAGTGTAATGATATATGTCACAGAGCCAACAATGTATAGAAACAGTTGGTCGCTTGGGCATATGGAAATTTTGAAAATACCACTCAAAGCGAGAGACAACAATGCCATAAAGACAGTTGGTCATTGAATGCAAAGATATCGATTCACTTGATATGAGTACACTGTTATGACTGGCAACAAACACATAATCTTGCATTGGCCTGAAGGCGTACCAGAACCATTGAACGGAGCAATAGATTTGAAACAAATCTGGGTCGTGAACCAACACAGTGATAAGAGGCCGGACATTCATTGACAGGCATGCAAGCACATAAATGTTGGACAATAACGACCTAGGGCAGTGAATATGTATCATGCAAACCCAAAATTATATTGATGGTGCAGTATTTGAAACATACAAGCACAGAAATATGTATTCTTTAAAATATATTTATATATTTATGTGTGTGTGGAAAAGGTTTGCAAAATCGGCCGGTTAGTCAGTAGGTTTTTAAGAATTTTGAATTAAAGAGTTGAAAACCGGTCGGTTGGTCAATCATCTTGAGCAACTTAAATGACAAAACCAGCTGGTTTAGTCGCCCAGTTTTGTGCGCATTTTAGGATTTTTGTCAAACACTTCTAATTCAAATCAGCCCTAATCTCCCTCAAATTTCTTATTTTTAAGACTTCTAGTACGTGTAACATTTCCCTAATTACACCCCTAGCCTATAAATCGAACCAATCCTTTCTTGAGTTCACTCAATTTTGCTAAATCATGGACGAAAATTTGCAAATTCGAATGGGCCATGAAGAGGGACCCCAAACGGGAAGATTACCCGATTTTGGCCGAAAAATCAATTTGTTGATTGCTCCTTGTTTACTCCGAAGCAAGGCACGCATCTTAACAATCTCTTTTTCACGGAGGAGGTAAGTTTTACTCAAATTTTTACTCTCCACTCACACTATTTCACCTTACTTTACACACGCATATACTATTTCACCTTGCTTTACACATATGCACACACGATGTCCATGTAAGGTAAGACCCACACATTAGGTTTTTCATGCAGTCCTTTCATGAACCAGGCAATTCTTTGAATTTTATTCCCCCTTTTACAATTTTGCAGCCCTTCCCCATGACATGTATTACAGGGGCTCCCTTAACCTAATGAGAGAGTGGTCGGCAAAAATCCCTACACCCGTCAAGGATAGGCTAGATGTCATGGGTTTTTGCCACTTTTTGGATGGGTTGCATGCATCAAGCTGGAGTAAAAGATACCTCTTATGTCTTACTAAGCGTTGATGCGACTCCATCAACACCTTCCACATGCTGTTCGAGGAGGCTAAAGTCATCTCGTCTGATTTCATGGACATCACAGGTGTTCGTGCTCAAGGGAGGCCTGTACCTTGGTACCATGATCTCGATAAAGATCGAGACCTCGTGGTCCTTTTGGTTGGCTACAAACCATCCTACATAAGGGTAAATCGAGCCTCTTCAGCACCCTCCGCACTTACTATGAGAACATGAACTTAGAAGGATTGGAGCCTACAATGGTGGATCTATTTATTTAGGGATTTTTGCTATACACTCTAGGGAAGACCCTGTTTAGCATTAGGGATGACTCTATCCATCTTCGATGCCTTCGGGCATTAGAGACACTTGAGGAAATTGGGGAGTATGACTGGTGAACCCCGCTCTTGCCTATCTGTATAGATCTTTGGGTGCTGTGTCTCGACTAGAAGTTTGTGATGTCTAAGAGCTATGTCTATGCTCTATAGTTATTTTCCAATCATTCCACGCATGTTCTAGACCTATTTCTCACGTGTTGTTTTTGTATGTTCTCACAAATTTGGACCTTCGAGGTCCCCAGCTGTGATAGAACGTATCGAAAAATTATTTAACACTAAGTTAATTAATTCATAGGAATTATTTGATCGAGTAACGTCCTTTTGGTGTTAATTAAGTGGCGATAAGTGGGAAGAGGTGTCAGTGTAGCTTTGGGGTCAAAGTGGAATTTTCCTAATTTAGAGGGGCAGAAAGTTAATTACATAAAGTTTAGGGGTCAATTGATAAATATGAAAACTATTAGGGTCAATTCATAAATATTGGAAAGCATGTCTAAATGCCAAGTGTTCAAGGAGAATTTCTTACTAGTTGCCACCTCATGCTAGGGTGGTCACTAAGTGAATGTAAACATTTTAAAAAAAAAGAGATGGGTTGGATTTCGGGGAAACAAGAAGAGGGAAAAGAGAATGAAAAAAATAAACAACAGACCAAGAACAGGAGAAGAAATCGAAATAGAGCACAGAGAGAGAGCACGCGAGAGTTAGTAAATGTTGACATATGACAATGCTTTATCCAAGACCTAGATTCTCTTAAGGTGAATCTTCACCTAGTTGCCAAAAACTGGATATGTTTCAATTTGGGTGTAAAATTTCGTAGTATGTGCGTGAGTTTACGGCACAGTGAGTGTGTGTGTGTGTGTGTGTGTGTGTGTGTGTGTGTTCATAAGTGTGAGAGTCGTGGGTGAGATTGATGTGTGTTCGTGGTGAGCAGGAAGAAGATGGTGAGTAAGGGTATAAAGCGGTTAATGAAGGGGAGTGAATTTGCAGGTTATTGTGTTCGGAGGTGCTGCGTGTATTCAGTGTGTGTTCTTGACTGAAGGTGGTTCGAATGGATGCGATTATGAATATCGGATAATTATAAGGTGTTAAGATGTAAGCTTTAATGAAAATGAATGATTAGAAACAGGTTAAAGTGAATTAGTGAGTGGGGGTGTAGATGGTGTGTGCACAAGTGTTATAGTCGAAGGTTGAAGATAAAAGTAGGTGTGTTGAGGTGAAATAGTAGGTGGAAAAATCTGAACAGTAACCGTAATGGTCGCTAAAGATCAAAATAAATTAAGCAGTTCTTTTCAATAAATGTTTAAAAATTCCTAGAGCCAGATTTAGCCAAATTACAAAAAAAAGACCCCAAGTATTTTTAGGAGATCTACATCAGGGAAAAAATTCAGATTTTTCCGAAGACTAAAAAGGGGTTAACGGATACAAGAAACCGTGAAACTTTACAGTGTAATTTAAAATATCAAACGAGTGCGTTTTGGTGCAAAACTTTTATGGGGACTTTAGGATATTGAGAAGTTTTTTTTACCAATATTTTGGGCCATTCTGAGGTAATTTATTATATTTTTGCCGAACGGGCTTTTAAGCGCTCGGTTAGGACACCGGTCCAGGATTTTCGGATGAAAATTTTCTAAAATACTTTTTAACTTGAAAATGACTTTGGGATGGTTAAATAATATTTTTAAGCACTTTTGATGATTTGTTTAGTGCCGGGAACCCTCATGGGGACATTTTAGTAAATTGCCACCGGAGAGGGGTATTTTGGTAATATTCCCTGTAGTTTTTATTTTCGAAGGACTTTTAGTTCAGAAAAGGGTGGTAAAACACCTGTAAGATTGTTTTGAAGTTGGTTTGAGCTGATGTGAGCGATAGTGGACCCCAGGGGCATTTTGGGAATTTGCCACTAGACGAAGGGTATTTTGGTAATTTTACCGCGTGAACTCTGAACTTCGTGAGTGCCTTAATTGAGCATTCTAAAATAACAAGAAGTAAGGAATATGATAAAAATCTCTAAATGAAGGGTATCAGCACTAGTGTGGTGCTCGGCTAAGTTAAAGACCTGACTGATAGGTCAGAGTAACCGACCGCTATAGAACACGATAAATAACTGATAAAATGAAAGTAGAATAATTTTATATTATGATGGTTAGTGGCTAACGAGTAAAATCTTATTTGAATAGGTGACCTTGCTCGCGGCGGTTTGAAATTATTAAGCTCGTCGGCTAAAAGCCAGCCAGGTAAGGATAGTACGACTCTTTGCATGCTACAAAGTTGTTCCTCGTGGCATACCCATCGTTGTTAGGGTGAAGTATGATGAATGTTTTATGGTGAATATGAGGTATCGGTGGTTGTTGTGCCTGTACCTCTCGTATTTGAAATATTGTTGTGGTTTTCGACTAGCTTGTTTCCTAGTCTACTTTGTGTGCGTTAGTGATAATTTTGGGTTACCTTGTTGAATCTCGATCGTATACTTGAATGAAATTTCTTGTTGAATCGAGCACATAGGGTGAACTCAGTTCCCTTAGTCCATTCAGTTGTTGTATTATGTGCTTTGACGATAGTGTGGTTTGGGGACGAACAATTCTTCATGAGTTCCCTTCTTGTGCTTGCTATCTCTTTTATTTGTTTGAGACTGAGATGAACATCCTGGAGCACAGGACATTATGTGAAAGAAGGGCCAGTGAAACATAATCACTGACAAATAGGATGTAGGGAGCACAGGTTGAGTCAGTCGTGTCGAATGAGTCCAATCAGTCTGGTCGGTGTCTGCATTGCATTTGACTTTATTATGACATTGTGATTTAACTGGCTTATATTTTATTGATGTTTAATTTGGCGATTTAGTGTTCACGCGCATTGTAGTCGGTCAGTCAGTCCGGTCAGTCCAGTTCATTAAATGTGGTGATAATGTTGTTCTGTTGGGCCTTAAAGCCGCTCAGTTTGACTAAAAGAAAAGAAAACATGTTTCTTGATCCATTGAATTGATGTTATGTCATCCTTTGAAATTCTAGATTCTTGATATCGTTGAGATTGATTATCATTTCTCCCAAGGCTGTCACTTTGTTGTCTGCATTGTTCCTTGTATTAGCTTTAGTGGGCGATTTGCGCTCATTCCCTACCTGTAATGTTTTCAGGCAGTCAGGGCGAAGTAGGGGAAACTTCGAGGAAGGGGAAGGAGAAGGCGCTTAATCAGTAGATCAAAAAGTAAGACGGCGTTATGCGTATTTTGGGGACTAGACATTTTGTGTAAATATTTCCGCTGTGCTCGTGTTGAGCTTTACGATGAATTTTTTTTTGTAAGGGTGGCTTTTTGTGAAACCTGATGTATGTTCAAGGATGTTTTTAGAATTGCTCTGTATCGATAGGGTTTATAATGTAGTCATGCCTGACGACCCAACTCTGGTGACATCACTAGGGCTGGGGGTGTCACAGGTTGGTATCAGAGCATAGGCATATGATCCTGTAGACTAGGAATAAATATTAAGCGTTTATGAGGGCAGAAAAGTGTCGAAGTTACTTGTATTGTGTTGTAAGTCTGATGTGAGTTTGTATGCCTTGTAGGAGATTATGGCTGGAGCAGGACGGATTGATGAGCACGTCATGGCCAGGGACGAGGAGGAGGAAGATCCCGAGGAGGACCCCTGGCCAATTGACGAGGAGCCTGAGGAAATAGATTTGTCGGGACCAGAGGATAGGGATGAGGAACAGGAAGAGACTAAACTTGAGTTGCCAGTGGGATTTGTGAATGTTGGTAATACTGTGTATCGGGCACATCATGTGGAAAACTTTTGGAAACGAAGGTATATCGAGGTGGTGAGGGAAAGGGATCACCTGGTGTATCAGGCGAAGGAGATCCGGGCTATGGAAGGGCAAGAGGTAGAAAAGCCAGAGCGACGTCGTCGTGAGGATGTGGTACAAGTGAACAAAAGGGAAGAGTATACCTTTGATGCGGGGAAAAGGGTGGTTCGGATGATGCAGGATGGGTTACGAGAAACTCATCCGGCGAGGCCGATGCCGAGGGATCGGCGGGAAATGCTTCTCGATGAGGAGTATCGGTACATGGTACTCGCTCAGGAACGGAAAAGGCTTTCTCCAGTTTAGAACGAGAAGGAAAAGGAGGGAGGAGTAACGTGTAAAAATGTATAAAGTTGACTACTGATGTGTAGGAATGTATAGAGTTGACTGTTGATGTATATGTTTGTATAACGTTAACTATAGGTTGTAACTGTTGTCTGTACCAAATGTATGTTGTATAAATGAAATATTGTACTTACGGGTGTAGAAGATTTTATAGTTAAGAATGTTAATTGTGTTTATGTCAGGAATGGCTCGTCAATTGCAAAACCGGACGATAACCCTAGTGGAGGATGCTCCTAACTTAAGAAGGCCACCTACAGAAGCATCTTTGGCATGTGCCGGGGGCGAGAATGGGGAACATGTAGAAGCTGAAGTTGAAAATAATAATAGAGAGGATTTAAGAAAAGAACTGGTAGGACTGTTGCAGGAAATTGTAGGAACTCCTGCTGCACAGCCAGCAGCGGTGGCTGCGCTTGTGCCGATAGAGGGAAAGAAAGAGTGTAAATTTTGAGACTTTCAAGATGTTCATCCTAGTGAGTTTCACGGGGGTAGTGACCCGATCAAGGCAGTGGCTTGGGTTCGGGAAATGGAAAGGGCTTTTGAGATAACGGGGTGTGGAAAGCACCAAAAAGTAATTTTTGCAACCCACATGTTGAAGGGAATGGCTGGTTGTTGGTGGGATGTGCAAAAACAAGTTGAGGAAGGGAAAAAGCCCGACCGCCCCTATGTTGCTTGGAAGCGTTTTAAACGGGTATTTGATGAAAAATATTTTCCCATGATAGTGCAGAATAAATTGGAGACAAATTTTCTGAACTTGAAACAGAAAGACAAAACGGTAGAGGAATACATACGAGAATTTGATGAACTAGCACGTTTTGCCACGCATCAGGTGATTACGGAAGAACAAAAGTTAGAAGGTTTAAGGAAGGGCTGAAACAACCCTTAAGAAGAATTGTCAAAAGTTTTCAGCTACATACCTTCACTGAGGTTGTGGAGAAAACTCTGCTAATAGAAGCAGAAAATAAGGAAGCCTGGGAGGAAATAAAAGAGCAAGGCAGGAAGAGAAATAATAACCAGCAACGGCCAAGAGATAGTGGGAAGAAATTCAAAAAGAGGATGGAGGAAGGGAAGTTCGAGCAAGGTTCGAGTCAAGCGGCAAATAAAGAATGTAGGTGGTGTGGACTTAAGCATGAAGGCACAAGTTGTATTAAAGAAGCAGAAGCATGTTTCAAATGTGGTTAGCAAGATCATAGGGCAAATGACTGCAAGTTAAATCAGAGGGTTTGCTTCCAGTGCCAGCAGCCAGGCCATAATGCGAAGGAGTGCTCGCAGCGGAAGATGATGGCTCTAGAGGGAAGGCCACGGACAACGGATGCACTAATGCTATTAATCTAAAAGAAGCCTTGAAATCAGAGGATGTGGTGACAGGTACATTCCCTATATGTTCACATCAGGTTATGATACTATTTGATTCGGTGCCACACACTCCTTTGTTTCTCTAGCATTCGCTAATAAGATAAATGTACCTGAGCAACCGTTGAATACAGTATTAACGATTAACATACCTAGCGGACACGCCCTTTTCGCTACTAAGATATATAGGCAGTGCCCGATATAGATCTCTGGTCAGTTACTATATACTGACCTTATACCCCTTGAGTTGGGAGATTTTGATGTTATACTTGGGATGGACTGGTTAGCGGAGTATGACGCTAACGTGGATTTCCGACGTAAGAGAATACAATTAGCGATCCCAGGGAAACCTAAGGTGGTTATACAAGGAGATCGGTCAGTTCGACCTCCTTACTTAATGGCAGCGATTGAAGCACGTCGTTGTATTCGTAAAGGATGTCAGGGGTATCTGACGCAGGTATATGACACTCAAGCTAGTGAACCGCAATTGGATCAGATTCCAATAGTATGTGAATTTTCGGATGTTTTTCCCGTAGACCTTCCAGGGTTACCACCGGACATGGAGATTGAGCTTAGTATCGATCTGATTCCAGGAACCTGTCCTGTATTAAGAGCCCCTTATAGGTTGGCGCCATTGGAAATGGTGGAGTTAAAGAACCAATTGGAGGAGTTATTGAACTTGGGTTTTATTCACCCCAGTCTGTCTCCATGGGGAGCCCTGGTGTTGGTTGTAAGAAAGAAAGACGGAATGATGAGGTTGTGTATTGATTATCGTGAGTTAAATAAAGGAACCATACGGAATAAATATCCTTTACCTCGTATAGATGACCTTTTTGATCAATTAAAAGATGCGAAGTATTTTTCAAAAATTGATCTTAGGTTTGGATACCATTAGTTGAAGATAAAGAAAGATAACATAACGAAAATTGCTTTCCGAACCAGATATGGACACTATAAGTTTCTGGTAATGCCATTTGGGCTGACTAATGCCCCTGCGGCCTTTATGGACTTGATGAATAGGACATTTTGAAAATATCTAGACAGTTGCGGCATCGTGTTTATTGATGATATTCTGGTCTACTCCAAGAGTAAGGAAGAGCATGCCCAACATTTAAGGCAAATATTGCAGATTCTCTGAGGATGCAAATTGTACGCCAAAATCAAGAAATGTGAGTTCTGGTTGGAGAAGGTACAGTTTCTGGGACATATAGTGTCCCATGAGGGCATACTTGTAGACCCGGGGAAAGTGGAGACAGTGTTGAGTTGGGAACGTCCGACTTCGGTGTTTGAAATTCGAAGCTTCTAGGCTTAGTGGGATACTATCGGAGATTTATTAAGGACTTTTCAAGAATAGCCTCCCCATTGACAAATCTGACTAAGAAGAACGTGAAGTTTACCTAGATGGAGAAGTGTGAAAATAGCTTCCAGGAACTAAAAAGAAGGTTGGTGACGGCGTCTGTTCTGGTGTTACCATCAGGTCTAAAAGGATTTTTCATTTATTGCGATGCATCTCGAAAGGGGTTAGGTTGTGTCCTTATTCAACATGGAAATGTAATTGTGTATGCCTCTAGACAGTTGAGGAACCACGAAAGGAATTACCCAACGCATGATTTGGAGTTGGCAGCAGTACTGTTTGCACTGAAAATATGGCGACATTACCTGTAGGCGGTTACGTGCGAGATATACACCGACCATAAGAGTTTAAAGTATATCTTTAGCCAAAAGGAATTGAATATGAGACAAAGAAGATGGTTAGAACTCCTTAAGGATTATGATTGCGTTATCCAATATCACCCCGGAAAAGCTAATGTGGTGGCAGATGCACTTAGCAAGAAGCAAATGGGGAATCTAACTGCGATGATTACCACACAAAAGGCTATCATTGAAGATTTGAATAAACTCGAGATTGAAGTTTGAGTTCGGGGAGAAGGAGGGGGTAACCTGTTTCAGATAGAAGTCAGACCGACACTTTATGATCGGATCAAGGAAGCTCAAAGTGGAGATGAAAAACTATGGAAAATCTGGCAGGGTTTTGAGAGAAATAAGAAAGAGAAATTTGATTGCGACAAGGAAGGCATTTACCGGTATGAGGGTCGAATATATGTGTCGTTTGTCGAAGAGTTAAGGATGGAGATTATGACAGACGCACATAACTCTAAATATTCGATCCATCCCGGAGAAACAAAGATGTACCGTGACCTGTGATAGAATTTTTGGTGGCCTGGGATGAAAAGAGATATATCAGGATTTGTATCTCTGTGCTTGACCTGTCAACAAGTGAAGGTAGATTATAAAAAGGTTGCCGGACTACTGCAACCACTCCCTGTACCTGAGTGGAAGTGGGAACATATTACGATGGATTTTGTATCGGGGTTGCCACGCACAACCAGTAAGAATACGGGTATCTGGGTGGTAGTAAACAGGTTGACCAAAATAACTCGGTTTATTCCTATTCGAGAAGGGTATTCTACGGAAAGACTAGCTCGAATCTACATTAAGGAGGTAGTTAGCTGCTACGGGGTGCCGGTGACCATCGTATCCGATAGGAATGCAAGGTTCACCTCAAGATTTTGGAAGAGTTTCCAAGAAGAAATGGGAACGAAGTTGACCATGAGTACTGCCTTTCATCCTCAGACAGATGGCCAATCCGAACGTACCATACAAGTATTGAAAGATATGTTAAGGGCGTGCATTATTGACTTTGGTGGAGCCTGGGATGAACAATTACACCTGATTGAGTTCTCGTATAACAATAGTTATCAGATGAGTATTGAAATGGCTCCCTATGAAGCACTATACAGCAGAAGATGTCGTACGCCAATATGTTGGGATGTGGTGGGAGAAAGGAGATTGTCCTGCACAGAATTGTGTAAAGAAATGGAAGATAAGGTGAAGGTGATCCGAGAAAGGATACGCACTGCACAAGAGCGACATAAAAGCTATGCAGATAAGAGACGTAGGATGCTCAAATTTGAAGTAGGGGACATGGTGTTTTTAAAAGTATCTCCATGGAAAGGCATTATGCAATTTGCAAAGCAAGGGAAATTGAGTCCGAAATATATTGGACCATTTAAGGTTTTGGCGAGGATTGAGCCGGTAGCGTACAGACTTGAGCTACCACCAGAATTGAACCAGCTACACGATGTGTTTCATGTTTTGATGCTTAGGAAGTATGTTCCTGATCCAACACACGTGATCCAACTAGAACCAGTAGAGATTCGAGAAAATTTATCATATCCAGAGGTACCCGTGGAAGTGGTTGATAAGAAGGAATAGGTGTTACGTTCTAAAGTAATACTGGTGGTTAAGGTCATTTGGAGAAATCACACGCTAGAGGAGGCCACCTCGGAACCTGAAGCACTGATGCGGCAGCGTTATCCGCATCTCTTTGCTGAACAAGGTTTGTCTTAATTTTGAGGACGAAATTTATTTAAGGGGGGGAGGGTGTGATACCCCGAACGTATCGAAAAATTATTTAACACTAAGTTAATTAATTCATGGGAATTATTTGATCAAGTAACGTCCTTTTGGCGTTAATTTAGTGGTGGGAAGTGGGAAGAGGTGTCAGTGTAGCTGTGCGGACACACTATCAAATTACTTGTATCTTGTCAGTGGTTTCATGAATATTATCAGATTTAATGAGCTTGCCTTCTCCAACCTCTGACCAACAAACTGGAGATCTTCATTTTCTTCCATAAAACACCTCATAAAGAGCCATATCAGTACTAGAATGATAGATGTTATTATAAGACATTCAACAAGTGGTAAATGTGAATTCAACTGCTATTCAAGTCTATCACACAAGCTCTAACATATCCTCCAAGTTCTGTATAGCACGCTCACTCTGACCATCTGTCTGAGGGTGAAAGTTTGTACTCAAGGCGAATTGTGTACTCATAGCCTTTTGAAAAACTTGCCAAAATCGAGAAGTAAAATGTGGATCCCTGTCAGAAACAGTACTAACAGTAACGCCATGCAAATGAACTCTAACTTTTCCATGGAATATTTCATATTCATAGTAATAAAGTCTGTAGATTTAGTAAGACAATCTACTATTACCCAAATGGCATCATTTCCCTCCCGAGTCCGCGATAAGCCTGTCACAAAATCCATGGTTATGTGCTTCTATTTTCACTCAGAAATAGATAGAGGCTGTAAATTCATCTAGCTTCTGATGTTCCGCCTTCACCAGCTAACATGTTAGGCACTTAGAAACAAATTTAGCTATATCACCTTTATACCATTCCATTCCATAAGTAGTGTGATTTTGAATCTCTGTACATTTTACTGCTACCCGAATGAATACTGTACTTACTATAATGTGCTTCTTTCAAACTTCCTATTTAATTTCAGCATCATTTGGTACACAAACACGGTCTCTAAATCTCAATATACATTTAGAAGATAAAGAAAATTTAGGTTGCAACCCTTGCTCCACCTCTGTTCTAATTTTCTGCAACTCTGGGTCCTTTCCCTAAGCTTCCAGTATCAATTGCATTAATGCAGCCCAAACTTTAATATTAGCACATAAAAATCTCGTTCTAGTCACAAACATTAGTCAACATATTCTATTCCTTAAGCATTAAATTAGCAATCACATTCTTTTGGCTTAAGGCATCAGCAACCACATTATACTTACCCGGGTGATATGAAATAGAACAACTGTGATTATTTAATAATTCCATCCATCTACGCTGTCTCATATTCAATTCCTTATGTGAAAATAAATATTTTTAAACTCTTATGATCAGTCTAGACTTCAAATATTGCTCAATATAAATAATCTCTCCATTTATGCAAGACAAAAAAAATAGCTGCTAATTTCTAATCATGTGTAGGATAATCCCTTTTATATGGCTTCAATTTACGTGATGCATAAGCAGTTACCTTACCTGTTTACATAAGCATACAACCCAAACATTTGTGAGATGCATCACTATATATTACAAAATCATCATTTCCATTAGGCAATGCCAAAATGGGTGCACTGACCAATCTATGTTTCAACTCCTAAAAACTGTTCTCATATTCATCATCCCAAATAAAAGTTATTTTCTTCTGATTCAAACGAGATAATGGACAAGAAGTATTAGAAACCCTCAACAAATCCACGGTAATATCCGGCTAACTCCAAAAAACTACGTACCTCGAATACTATTAAAGGCGTTTTCCAACTTTGTATAGCCTCAATCTTAGTCGGATCCACTGATATTCCTGTACCGGATATTATATTCCCTAGAAAAGTAACTTGTTCCAACCAAAGCATACACTTTTCAAATTTAGCATACAACTTTTTATCCTGTAAGGTTTGGAAAACAAGTCTGAGATATTGAGCATGTTGTTGGGCATTCTGAGAATAAACCAAAATATCATCAATAAAGACTACTACAAAACTATCCAAGTATGGTTTGAATATGCGATTCATCAAATTCATAAATGCCGAGGGTGCATTCATAAACCCAGATGGCATAACTAGAAATTGATAATGACCATACCTGGTCCTAAAAGCAGTCTTAGGGAATTCTCCGCCCTTACCTTTAACTGATGATAACCTAATAATAAATCCAATTTAGAAAATATCATAGCTCCTTGCAACTGATCAAACAAATCCTCGATATGGGATAACGAGTATTTTTTCTTTATGGTTACCTAATTCAATTGTCTGTTGTTAATACATAAATGTAAGGTACCATCCTTCTTTTAAATAAATAATACAAGTGAACACCAAGGTGAAGTACTTGGCCTAATAAAGCCTTTATCAAGCAAATCTTGTAATTGTACCTTTAACTCGTTTAATTCAGCAAGAGTCATTCTGTAGAGAGCTTTGGATATAGGTATGGTGCCTGGAACAAGCTTAATAACGAATTCTATCTCCCTATTTGGAGGTAGAGTAACCAAGTCCTGAGAAAATACATTTGAATATCCCGGATAATAGGGATGTCCTCCAGTCTAGTCACTATCTTCGAACAGTCAATAGCATACACATTATACCCCACACAGCCCTTATCAAGTAATTTTTGAGCACGTAAGGCAGAAATAATAAAGATAGCAGTTTGACTTATATCACCCACGTAAGACTGATCAGGTAAAGTAAATGTAACAGTCTTTGCAAAATAGTCAACACTAGCATGATTGTGGGATAACCAATCCATACCCATAATAATATTCAACTCCTACATAGGCAGTGCAATAAAATCGGCATGCATTACATGGTTATTCATGGTAATCTCACAGGCTTTGTACCTAACTTTGACCATAAAACGAAAAGTCTCTAACAGCATAGGCAAATGATGTATGAAATGTGATGCAACATATGAATGTGTAGAGTCAGGATCAATCAATACTCTAGCCGAAGTACCAAAAGCTAAAACAGTACCTCCAACAAATGCAGACGATCAATGTGCCTCATCTTGTCCCAGTGCAAATGCTCTAGCCTTTATTGTTGGTTTGTTCACTCTTCTACTTGTACTATACCAGTACCAGATGTGTCCCCAGCAGTGATAACCACATATTCTCTATTCTTAGGACAATCCCTCATATGATGCTCCTGTGAACCACACACAAAACATGTCCCATTTTTCTTCCTACAAACCTTTTCTGTATGCCCAGCCATATAACAAAAAAGTGCAATATCGACTATATTGCCTGTGTAGGCTGCTGTTGTGATGGTCTATACTGAGTAGGCTTCACTATAGGCCTAGTCAGGGATCGTGGTTCAGTCATAAAAGGTCATGGCATAAATCCATGTATTTGGGGTCTAAGTAGAAATCCCGAATTCCTTGTATCTGTTCTTAAAAGGTTTTACCACCAGATGTAGAAAGAAAATCTTCTCGCCTTGCCATTGTGGCACCGGAGGCTTAGATAAACTCATATGTGCCATCTTTGCCCGTGTATACCGTAAAGTCCTCTCAATAGTAATGCCTACTCAATATTAACGCCCAATCTATAATCTCATGATAATCAAAGATATTAGAAGGTGCTATAGCTTCCTGTATGTCAAGAGTTAAGCTATTGTCAAACTTTATAGCTTTTCTATCTCCACCTCAACCAAATAAGATGCATGTCGAGCTAAAGCAGTAAATTCTTTTTCACATTCTTGTACGATCTTGTTTTTCTGTTCAAGTTGCAGGAAAGCCAATTCCCTATCTCTTCTAACACTTGCCAGAATATACTTATTATTAAACTCAGTAGTAAACAAATCCTAAGTTCTTATAACATTATCGGCTGTCAACTTCGCATCAGTTATCTTCCACCAAAACCCTGCATCCTCACACAAATAAAAAGTATCCAAAGAAACTTTCTGTACAGGAGTTAATTGCATTCTCTCAAATAAAATTTCTCCTTATTGCTTGTCCATTCCTCTGCCTCATCAGAATTAGCACCACCCGCAAATATAGTAGGCTTAAGCTTAACAAATTTTTCAAGCAAGGTCAGATCATCAGTAGATATAGCGGATCCAACCTGAGAACTCTCACCAACCTGACTGCGGTGCTGATTGTTTTGCAAAGATTCTAGGGAATTGGCAATGCGTCCCACTAACCCAATAATCTCCTACAAATTAGGATCACTTTCTTGTGCACCTTGCTCCATATGCTCTCTTCTTTTTAGCCTGCCATATATCACACTTGAACAGACATAAAATATTCTTAGGCCACACCAAATTTCAAAAAGAAATAAACTAATCAACTTCAAAGAACTTAGCCTGGCTTTTAAGCAACTATAGCTCTGATGCCAATAAATGTCACACCCCCTAGAGGGGTGCAATGCTAAACAAGCTAGTTAACACACACACACACACACACACACACACATATATATATATATATATATATATATATATATATATATATATATATATATATCAAGGGTAAAAGAGAGCTTTACTACAAACCTCAAAATAAATTGAGAAAGTATGCTTAAACTTTATAGTCGTCCATAATTGAAAAGATTGAATATAACATTATGTTACAAACTACATCTCTCCTATGAAAGTGCTACACTCCAAAACAAAAGAAAAACAACTAAAACACTATTCACCCGATGTAATACTCTTGATTCTTGCCAAGGTAATCATCTTCGTCTCCTGGCAAATATTCCGACTCTGAAACTAGGAAGTAAAAGTTTCAAATATGGGTTAGTCTGATGGCTCAGTAGGTTATCCAATGATTCTAAGTCCAAACATCAATCGATTAAATTATGAATGATTAGTACAAACATGCAAGTTCACTTGAACAGATAATATATATATATATATATATATATATATGTACTTAAGAGTAATTTAACATATCGAGTATCAATTACAAACTTTTCTAAGCTTGCCTTAAAAAAATGAGAATAGCATATCGAGCAAGGTTTGAAATCTTGTAAGACATAGACGAGAATGGCAAGCAAGACCTAAATATTAACTTGATTTCAATAAATATGACAAAAACAGTATAAACAAGTTCAAGAAATATGAGACAAGTACAGAAATGCCAATATGCAAATATGCCCTTCATGCATAAGCCAACCTTCTTTGAGTGCGAGAGGCTTTCGTATCGCAACCAACTGATATAATGAGTTCGATAAAAGAAGTCCAACATCATCATAGGCAAGCCAATAATTCTTTTCAGAAATTTGTACGCATAGCTAGTACGTAATATCGAAACGTGAACAAGAGTGAGAACCCAGACCGAATAACTCCCAACCCCAGCAAATAACACCCTCAATTCACTTTTTCCACCTCCTTCGCATGACATACATAATCATGTATAGATATTAACAAAGATGTCATCAAGCATATCACAATAGATTTAATCCTTCTCAAGTCATACTTTTCTTATTATCAAGAAAACATAATTCCATGTAACATGCCAAATATGTAGACTAAACTTTAAATGCACAAACTAATTGGGTAATCAAGCAAGAAATAATTTGATGATCTTCATTAAGTACCCTACACACACGTATACTTTTATTAGCATGCAGATATTTAAATATCCCTTTACGACCCACAAATTACCTGGTTATCCACCATTAGCTCAACATAAGGACCTACTAGTTTAGGTAACATAATATGCCCAGTATTTTTGTTAGCAGAAAGAGTAGTCTGTACTCAAAACATCATAACAATTTAATTAGAAGGTACCCATAGTCAAGCTATATATTTATGAAAACTAGGTCATTTTAAGCCCTTCCAAAGCAGACTTCAGAAACTTTTGCAACAAAAGTTTCACAGGACAAGTTTCAAGCCACGGATTTAAAACCATAGTAATAATGCTTGAATTAATCTGAAAGTTCGTGTGTATACTCTACACATGTAGTACTATAGCATATAAAATAACCAAGTCCATAACTCAACTAAAAGTATACATTTCTAAGCACCAAAATTACTTCAATTTTAAAACTGCTCTGCAGGTTTGATTAACATACCTCACTTAAAATCTCTCAAAGCAAGTTTATAAGTTTTCACTAATTATAATACTTCTCATAGATGCTTTAAAAACCTAAAAAGACAAGGTAACCTACCTCCAAGCAAATCAAGCTCAAGCCAATTCAAGAAACTTGATTCAAATCTCTCTCTCCTTTTTTTTTCCTTCTTCTCTTCCTTCCTTTCACTCTTTTCTTTTTTTTTCTTTCTCATCCCCTTCTCTTTGTTTCTACTCTTTTCCATTCCCTTATGGCCGAATGTCTAAAGGTAAGTCTTCGCCTCCCTCTTTTCTTTTCTTTCTAGTTTATCCACTCACTTCCCTTTCCATTTTTTTCCCTCTTTGCCTTTGATTATTCACCACCAAACATAGGTGGCAAACCTAGAATCCTTTCACTCCTACATTCTCACACGTGCACGTGACACTAATCTCTCTGTTGGAAATTTTAGATTACAATTGGTATCAGGGCTTTAGATATTATAATTCTGTAGACTCATACATGGGCAAGTAAGAGTAGGGTAGGATGATTGTAGAGTTAGGGATTATGTTTTTTTACTTTAAATTAAATTTCCTGTTTGAAACATGTTTGAATGATTCTGATAGTATTTTATTTGTTATAGTATGGCCCAAACTCGTAGAGCTGGTACCAGGGGTCGCGAAGGGTGTTACTGGAGATCAAGAGATCCCAGCTTGGGAAGTACCCCATGTAGAGCAACAGAAGCAAAACCTAGAACCCATGGCTGCAGCCTTGAATACCATGAATCAGATTCTAGGCTACAGAAGTAGAGGGTTGGATAGTTGAGATAGAGAAGATCTTCTGGGCTATCAAATACAGTGATAAGAAACAGGTGGAATTTTTGGTGTACAAGCTGAGGGGTGAGGCAGACCAGTGGTGGAGACTGGTACGACTCCTCAGCAGAAGGCTGAGATGACTTAAGAAAGGTTTAAGGAACTGTTTAACCGCTGGTATTTTTCTGCGAGTTATCATGAGCAGATGTTGAGAGAGTTCGCAAATGTAACTCAGAAGGATCAGGAGACAATAGATAAGTATAAGATGAGGTTCTCGTGGCTGACAAGATTTATGGATAGGATGCTACCAACGGAGGTTGATAGATGTCGAACGTTTGAGTGGGGCCTCAGGCCTGGTTTGAGAGATAGAGTAATCTAGGCTTGGTTATCGAGCTATGTGGAGTGCGTCGATCTAGCGCGTGCATTGGAACAATCCAGGTCGGACAATAAGAAGAGGTTTGAACAATGGCAAGGTGGCCATATGAAGGATAGATGGGAGAGTAGAGCTTCATAGGTTGACAAGCATTAGCAGCTCCCTTATTCAGCACAATAGGGTGCTCTGAGTCAGAGAATTAGGTCAGGGCAGAGCTGAATTCAGAAGAGCACAGAGCGCAAGAGCTAGACCAATTCAGAGTACAGGGTCAACTTTTTTGACAGTTCAATGTCCTATATGTGGAAGGAGCTATGATGGTAAGCCATGCTTCAGACTTACCGGAGGATGTTTCAAGTATGATAGTGTGGAGCATCAGGTTTGAAACTATCCTTCAGTTTGGGAGAACCAATTAACCCTCAGCCCCATACCTACGGTCAGTTTAGCAGTAAGTAGTGCACCTAGTTCAGGAGGAGGTCAGAGTCAGCAAGACCAGACCCTACATGCCCAGACTCAGTAGGGGCAGAGGTCTAGGACATCAGCCAGACTTTTTGCTATTTTTGCTCAGGATACTGCAACATCTAATGATGTGGTGCCAGGTAAACTTCCAAATTATTTCTTTTAGGCATTTATATATTGTTTAATTATAAGGCCTCATATTCTAAGTTATAATCTGAATCTTATACTATGGTAGAATATTTGAAGTTATGAAATTGTCGGGGCTGCTATTGATATTATTGATTAATATTTGGAGGTTATATGTAACATTTGGTGACACATTCGTTTGGGTGTTATGTAGTAAAAATCGTAGTGCTTGGCTATTATAAGCATGTGAAATTTTGAGGATGAAATTTTTTTAAGTTGGGGAGAGTGGAATACTCCAAACCCCAATATCCTTTTAAAGGGCTAATTTAAAATTTTTAGCAACAACTTTTTTTTACTTAGCATCGACGCATTTATTAGTGACTTTTAGGGATGATTAGTGAAGCGGGGTTGTGTAACAACCCGTTAAATTTTCTAGTACATTAATTTATTGTAAGTAATGTTTTGGGCCTTTTCGTAATATTAAAAAGTTTTGAATAAACTTTGAAAAACAACCCAAAGTTTGGGGAGTTTTGGTAATTTTCCAATCTAATGATCATGGGAGCTATATATATATATATATATATATATATATATATATATATATATATATATATATATATATACACGTTTTTCTTTGTATAAAATCCCGTAAATTTGATCATAGATTTTATATTGTTGTTGTAGAATGTATTAAGCTGTTAAAGCAAGAAAGACGAAGCAAAATGGGAGAAAACCCAAAAATTAGGGTTCTGCCCGAATCTGGAAGAAGATGAACAGTAATCCACGCGTGGCGCGTAGGTGGCGTGTGGGGTGGCCTCCGGCCACTTTTTTGGCCAAAATGTCTTACAATTGTATTGATATTTCAGTTTTAGAATTTCTACGAAATTTTCAGAATTTTCTAAAATCGTTTGCTATTTTTTTATTTTTTGGAAGTTTAAAAATTCTAAAATATTTTTAAACTATTTAAAATAATTATTTAATACTTAAATTTTTTGTGTACTGTTTATATGATTCTAAGATATTTTAGTTCAAATTTCAAAATTTTTAGAGGTGATTCAGTATGATTTCAGTATCGCATTTGTTTGGACAAAATGAATTATTTAATAATAGTTTTAATCATATTTTGACCTGATTTTAGTTTCTATATTTTTCTTACATATTATTAAGTAATTTTAAAAATTTATAGGATTTTATTTTGACCTAAAAATATTAATGGCTATTTTTGGGCTTTTCTAGTATTTAATTTTAAAGAGAAAATATTCAAAATTTTAGATATTTAGTATTTTGGCCTTATACACTGTTTTAAGTTAGAAAAGCATTTTATAATATTTTTATTAGGAATTTCGAGGTACGTGATTAAGTCTTGGGGTTGTGTTAGCGTTTCTAACTAGTTTTGGCTGTCTATGCGGACTGTTGCAGATTGGGTTATTTTGAGCATAGAAATGAGCACCGTGCAAGTAGTTGGTATTGACCTTACTGTAATGTAGTTGAGACGGAATTCTGATATCTATGTTGTCCCAACTTAGGTTATTCAGAGGACATGATTTTAATTGATCGAGTGATTAGCTAGCTTCGAACTGAGGTAATGGATTTTCATTCGAACCGAACTCCTCATAATTGATTTCCTATGTTCTTCTGATTTGTTATTGTTATTCTTTTGGATTCTGTTATGTTGATAAAGTTGCATTGTTTGCCTTAAAAACCTATCACTGAAACTCTTATCGATGCTTATTATTTATTGTCCATCGAGCATTGAATACCATGTTGTATTATTGAATTGTTGTCATTCTATTTATTGACATGAGATTTTGCATTGGTATCTTTTGACGGGAGTTGGTACGTATTGGAGGATTTGGTGTGCATTGGTGTGGGCTAGTACGTTGATGGACTAGCCGGTGTGCATTGGTGTGGGCTAGTACCTGGATGGTCTAAACAGTTTAATGCTATGTAGTTATCACAGTTAGTGAGCATCGCCTTTGTGGATTTGCTAAGTGATTATCCTGCACTGCCTTTTGTGGCTTTGTAATCATTCATGTTCAATAGCATCTCTGGTTGTTTGTATCGTATCTGAAACTCATATTTATATTTGATCAAACTAGTTACGATCATTTTGAGACTCTTGGAAAGCCATCATCAAATTGCATCTGTGAATTATTTTGAAATTCTTATTTTGAGCGACCTTCCTAAGCTCTCAAAAGCTTCCTTTCTGCATGTCATAACCAACAATAGATCAAATTGGGTATGGATTAGAGCTGAGCGGATTCATTTAAGTTAGTACTGCTCATTAGAACACCTGCATGGGTTAATATTGCTTTTTTTAGAATTTTTGACTTAGACTTGATGTTTCAACTTTGATAGTACACTAAGAGTATTATTTTTATTCAAGGGCTAATTACACCTATTTTTGTGAGGTTAGGGGGTGATTACAGTTAAGGACACAAAGTTTCAAAATGTAACATTCCGTGACCAAAAGTGTTTCAAATGTATCACCCGTGTCCATCCGTCAGGGTTACGTCCAAAAAGTGTACTTTTTTAATGACGTCAGTAATACGTATTTTTAAAATGACGATACTACCCCTTATACTTTATATACAGAATATTTTAAAATTAAAATTTCAAGCCTTAATTTAAACATTAGGGTTTTAAAACCCTAAAATTATATTATTCTCTATCTTTGCATCTATTCTCAATCTGTAATTTCTCAAAGGGTCTCAATCTACCGATTAGGGTTTCAAAACCCTAATTTGCAAATTAGGGCTTTGAAGCCCTAATTTGCAGAGCAAAGTCGCCGGCGCCCGTGCCAATCGAGCTGTGCTCCGCCGCAGTCACCGGCGTCAGGCAATGCCATCACCATCACCACGAGAACTTTTTCAATCCCTGGCAGTTCTTAGCAAAAGCGGTCATTCCGACGTCGGTCAGCTCACAGCAGCCGCGTAGTGGCAGGCAAATCAAATCAAGGCATCGAAGCGAGAGGAGGACCAGAGCGTCGTCGCTTATGCTCACGGATCGGCGCTCGCATCGTAAAAAGAATCCCCAAAATGGCGCTGCCCTCGAGATTGTAAGGAGAGGTCTCTATTTTGTAGGTAGGGGCGATGCATCGCTGGCTCGAGCCCGGGGAGTAGCCAAAAATGCATGATGACTTGGGGGTCTTGCGGCATGGTGGGGAAAGAGGGACGGCAACGACGTTAGGGGGAAGAGTGGGGGCAGGGCCGACGTGAGGGTGCAGGGTGAGGTGGGGTGGGAGTGCGGGGAAGCCGTGGCGTGGGATTGAATCTAAGAGATTGAGTTTGACGATTGAATTTGAGAGAGAAAGGATAAAAAAAGAAAAATAGAAAGGCAAAGTGGGTATTTTATTTTAAAGTCAGGGGCAATCAAGTCTTTTTGTCAAAACCGTTAAGTATTTTTGTATTCCGTTTGTCAACGAACATAAGTGCTACATTTTGAAACTTTGTGTCCTCGGGTGTAATTACCCCCAAACCTCAGGGACATAGGTGTAATTAGCCCTTTATTCAATGGTTTAGTTGTTCTGACTTGCTGGTGGTACTAAATTGGTTGAGTTTGGAGTTTTATTGGCTTAGTGTATATGAAGTAAGTGTTAACGTTTCGAAAATTCTAGGATGTCACATTTCCACACTAAATCGCTCACTATGAATGACTTAGGCAACACCTTTTTACTGTAAGATCTACTAACTTTCAATTTCTATGTATGTAACTTGTCTAAGGCCTCCAATCACTGTTCGTCTAAATCCTCTAGTTCGATTGCTATATCCTCATTATAGTCTAAGACTGGCAAGTTATTCTGTATGGTTACTCTAAAAGATTTCACCGTCACCTCCATAGGCAAAACTGAATCAATTTCATAAGTCAGAGCATGCGATGTAACCTCAGTACTGGTTTTGGAAGAAGTCCAGAATGCCTAAAACACCTCATAAAACAATCGATGCCAATCACTAGGGGTATCCTTGACTGCTCTCTCGATAATATGCTTTATAGATTTATTTGTAACATCAGCTTGTCCATTGGCTTGGGCATAATATGGGGTCAAATTTAGGATAGTAAATTTATATTCTTTGGCGAACTCAACTATTTGCCCCCCATTGAAAACAGACCCTCAATCAGCAGTAATCGTATGAGGTAATCCAGTTCGATGGATTACGTTTTCTTTGAAAAACTCACCACATCCTCTTGACTAGCTGACTTCATTCCCTTGGCCTCGGCCCGCTTCATAAAATAGTTTGTTGCCACAATAATGAAGTCGTGTTGATTGAAGAATGAGGGTGAATCTGTCATATCAAATCCATACCAACAACAAAACAGCCATGATAAGACACTATGAAGGTTAAATAAAAAGAAGTAGAATAAGTCTGTGTATGTGTCTGAATGGTACCTGACAAGTAAGGTCGTATTTGATTAGATGACCCTGCTCGTTACAATCAGAGGTTTCGAGTCGCGTCGGCTATAAGTCAATCAAATAAGAACATTGTGGTTCTGATATGCTAATTCATTATATTGACTAGCATGCCATGTTGAGGACGTTTATGTTAAACTCATGCTATCATGATTGAAAATCGGTAGTCATTGTGACCGATATTCTTTTATTTGAATTTTTTGTTGAGGACTTAAGACAAAATAATTTCACTTAGCCTACCCCGTTGATAAAGTTTAGTAAAGATGCTGTGATTTGATTCGATTAGCATATCTGTCGCTGATGATGATGTTGTGTAGAGCTTGTTGTGTAGTGGTTGTGAGATGTCGGCAATTATTGATAATCGATATTTCTCCTGATTAAGAACACCATTGAGGACATGTGGTTAAGGTTCTCCCGAGTCCGCCCTATCTTTGATTGATGATGTTGTGTAAAAATTTTTGTGTTGTTGTTGTGAAATGTCGGTAATTATTGGTAACCGATCGAGTCTACCATGTTGTTGATGTTTTTGTTGAACTCTTGTTGTTACGTTTGAACGTCGGTTGATCTTGTGACTATCTCTTGCTTGAGTTATGTTGTTAAGGACGTAAGTAAAATAATTTCCCTTAGTCCACCCAACTGATGTAGTCATGTTGTTAAGCTATAATGTGGTTAGGTACAAACACTCTTTTGTGAGTTCCCTTCTTGATGACAGTGTCTCTTTTAAATTACTTGAGACTGAGATGAACACCTTGTACGATGGGGCATTAATAAGTGGAAGGCTAGTGAAATTGGAGTAAATGTTGGTCAGTGAAAGTAGAGTAGCCGACAAAAGGATAAAGCACATCAGACTCTGTCATGTCGAGTCAAGTTGAGTCAACATTTGCAATTGATTTTAATGAATGTTGCTGATTGTTACTATTTTTTCCCATGATTATAGTTTGCTTTATTGTTTTCTCTTGTATTACATATGCTTAGTCAATGAGTCTGTCCTATTCTGTTTCGAGTTGAAATGATGATGTTCTATTGGGGTTTAAAGCAACTTAAGTCTAACGAAAGAAAAAGATCCTTTGAAAATTTACCTAATGCTGAATTTATAGTTCAATTCCTGATTCATTGTTACGTTGAGATGATCATTATTCCTCCGAGACTCTAGAATCACTTGTACATGATATTCCTCGTATTATCTTTACTGGGCGATTTGCGCTCATTCTTTATCTATGTGGTTTCAGGTTGTAGGATTGAACAAGGTGAAATTAATAAAGGAAAGGAGAAGTTGCTCTAAGTTGTGGAGGACACTACAAAATCTAAGTTGCTCTAAAGTGTGTCCTTTCACACTATATGATTAGATTTTTCCAATAGTGACATAGATCTAAACAGGAGTAGTTATTGGATAATCTTTGGTTAATTCCATTACCTCCATCATTTTGTACTGAGGGCTCACTAATTTAACAGAAAGAAGCCAATTCAAACCTTGAACTGGCTTCTTTCTGTTAAATTGGGCAGTCGCCCAAGATGGTAGAAATATATACCTCTCATTATTAATATAGCTCTCAACTCTGTACCTTGTTATCATTGTGTATATTGAGAGATATGTCATGCGAGATGATGTACATATACACATTTTTTAGAATCTTCTTCCTTCACCTGCTGCATTGTAAATTAGATGTAATGTTGATTTTTCTTTCTCTGTATTTGTAGACTACCAGCTGATATGCCAAAACCAGAAAAGGTTCTAGTTGTTGAAAGGGTCATCGAGTCCTTGGGCCTGCAGCCTGTGCGGAAGTCCCTTGTTGGGACAATAAAGAAGCGAGGAATCTCTGAGGGCCAGAGGAAGAGAGTAAATGTTGGATTGGAAATGGTTATAGAACCATCTCTACTGATCTTAGATGAGCCTACATCTGGTCTAGACAGTTCTTCTTCTCAGTTATTACTTAGAACATTTCGTCGTGAGGCTCTTGAAGGAGTAAATATTTGCATGGTGGTACACCAACCAAGGAAATCTTTCTCAATTTCAGTCCTTATGTCTACTGAATACTACTGATTAATTTTTGCCATCCATTCTTTCTTGTCATGCTTCTTCTTCTTGTATATATATTATTCTAGATTCATGAAGTATGCTGCTTTTTATACAAGGCGCGTGGTACTTTTTCCCCCAGTCGCGACGTACGGCCTAATAAAAAATTGTTTATTCCAAGAGTTATGTTATGCTTAGTATTGTGCACTACTTAGGATTTATAACAATTGGCCTTAAAAGCTTAAGCTGTAATAAATTGGGCTTAACAATGTTGTCGTGCTTAACACTTCTCCTCACGTGTAAGGCCGTGCTTGCGGAGAAAAGCCATGAAAACAAACCAAGGTTCACCAGCACAAAGTGCCTAATAAATCCAGCGGAAGTTGCACTAACATAACCGGCACTGCGTTACCTATTAAATTATTCAGTTTGTTTGAAAAAAGCTCACATCACTCTTATACAAATCAGCCTTTTTGAAGTAACAAAGTTTAGTATGATATTTCTAAATATATATTTTTCTCCAACCAGAAATTTCAACTTTTTTGATTCTTTAAGTTCTTAGAACTTGACTAAGGTTATACGGCAATATATACTATGATCATCACTCCTATACCACCTTAAAGCATAACTAAAAGAAACTATCTTCACTAAGACTTTGTTTAAGGCTTTAACAAAAAGCTTACAACAACTCCTTTTTTTTTACCCATGTAAACTAGTGGTACATAGATCTCACTATTGCCACAGATGTAGCAAGAAACCTTCTTTTACTTCAAATAATACTTTCAAATGCACTTTTTCCAACAACTAGAAATTTATGGCTTATTCAGTGACTAGGAATGCTTTGCCTTCTTAGCTAACTAAGTAGCCTTTAATATTCTCCTTCAGCTACATCTTGATGATTTCATATTCCTAGCTTAGGGTGGTCTTACGGTATATCACGGATCAGTGAAGAAAGTTGAAGAATATTTTTCAGGCCTTGGGATCAATGTCCCTGAGCGTGTTAATCCTCCAGATAATTTGTACTTTTATCTTGTATTTGAAGAATATTTTAAAGTGTTACAACTTGATAAACATAAGGTAGTTAATTATGAGAAAGAGTGTCTTTCTAATCTCAGTCTTTCGAATTAAGGGTCTAATAAGTACTGTATGGTAAGTATTGGTTCGACATCTTTGGGCATGTACGTTTACAAAATTTTGTTTTTGTTTTTGTAATGATGACGAAAAAGATACCTTTTTTTACATATTTTTATCTTTTTCCGTATCCGTTTAGAGTAAAATATCGAAACAATAGCAAAAAGTGAAAACACCCAAACCTTTTTTCACGATTTGTATTCTCTTGTCAGATCCTATCTCCACAATTTTGCCAAGCCCCTCCCACTATGTTGCATCCTAGCTCTCTCTCTCTCTCTCTCTCTCTCTCTCTCTCTCTCTCTCTCTCTCTCTTCACCCATAGACAACACGATCAACTCTCATCTGAAAGGAGATCTCGCCGGAATCCAAACGAAGGAGATCTCGCCGGAATCCATGGCGAGATTGCCGAAGCAGTAACAGATGGTCGAAGGAGATTTGCGCCGGAAGCTACGAGGTTCTGCTCTGATGGGGTTGGCGAAATCGCTGGCCAATCTCACCGGAATCCATGTTAAGGGTGATGGAAAAAAGAAGGAAAAAGAGATAGAAATACCATGATACCGAAGGCGAAGGTCTGAATGCCATTGTTTCCTACGGAGGCGGCAGCGAGCTCAAGGTTGTCGGAGAAGATCTGGGTGAACATGGACATGACGTAGTTGAGCAAGTACACCGCAGCAGCGAGCGCCGCGAGGCGGAAGAGGAGCTTTAGCTCTATGCACGTCGCCGCAGGCAGCCGCCGTAGGAAGGGCACGTCGGTGTTGGACAGCCGCCGCAGGAAAGGCATGTCGGTTCTGCTCTAGATTACCGAAGCAATCTTGCCGGAATCCAAAATTGATATTGCCGAAGCAGTGACAGATGGCTGAGATCTCGCCGGAATCCACGACGAGCACTTTCATCTTACTCTCTTCTTTAACGTGGGGATGAAGAAGTACAGCCGAATTAGGGAGAGATGGCAGGTGTTGGAATGGTGGAGAAGATGTACGGGTGGGGCAGGATGTCTATTTTGGAGTAAGGATAAAAGCGGAAAAAAATGGCCGAAACAGTAGTGAAAGCGGAAATAAAAATGTAAACATACGAAAACAACTTGAAAAAAAAGGTATAAAAAAGTAATGAAAATAATAAAAGTACACAATCATATTTTGTGATTGGATACGAAAATATTTAAAACGAAAACACAATTCAAATACACAAAATAAAAAATATAAACGTACAAGCCCGTTTTTGAGAAACAGATTTTGCTCTCTTCTACATAAATCATGCACCAGAGTACTATTACTGGCTGTTAATTTAGTAACTCTTTGTCACTATTGGAGCTTTTCTTTTTTCTATCATACCACAATCATTTTTATGCTCCAACTTTGTATTGCTGATTTTCAGCTCTCCTCAGCAAGATTACTGCTTTGAGATCATTTTCTTTGGATAAGTTACATGACCGGAGAGAAAGTGCTTCTGGCATTAGCAGTTTAGCTTACTTTCTGGCAAAACATGCGATTGACCATTTCAATACAAGCGTAAAGCCAGTGGTTTATCTCTCTATGTTCTATTTTTTCAACAACCCAAGATCTTCCTTCTTAGGTAACTACATTTTATTGGTTTGTCTCGCATATTGTGTGACTGGTATAGCTTATGCACTCGCAATCTACCTGGGACCTGGTTCAGCCCAACTGGTGCGTAATTTCACTGGAACTTAATTGAACAATCTTTTAGCTTTATTATTTGGTATGAATTTAATCGCTTGTCACCACTTCGCATGATGCAGTGGTCAGTGCTGCTTCCTGTTGCGTTCTGTCATTACAAGACAAGAAGCAGAAGGAATTTCAAGAGTTTTAGAAGAGCTGTGCTACACCAAGTGGGCTTTGGAAGCATTTTTGACAGTAAATGCCGAAAGGTTTGGCGTAATTTCTCGCTCTACATGTCTAAGTAGCTCGTACACAACTACTTTTTTTAATCCGTGCCATAGCTTTGCCCACATTGTACATAACTTGGTGACAAAACTTTGTGAGGCTAATACTAACAGTAATTGATGTTAATAGATGCTAGTTCAAGTTGTTCCTGGGCTGTGGGTTTCATATAAATAAATGGGAAAAGACTTGGCAGAAATCATATCGTACCTGCTGAAGTTGCCGCATTGTAATAATCTCTCTTATGAAAGCTACTAACTGCCATGACAAACCAAGGTTCCTATAGGAGTTATAGGCAAGAAGTCAATAACGACAAGTGTACATTTCTACCGTGCAATTGGTGAGAAGCCGTACATTTGATAGTTACATGGCCCCCGCAGGACTAACTGGTAAACCACAGTTGCTGAGTTTGGCACTATATCCTTAAAAGCAACTGTGTACCTGTCACATTCAGATATGCAAAGTACCTTTTCATTCGAAAAAGGATGTGTATAGATATATCATCTCACATGACAAAGCTCTCAATTGTGTACCTGCTCATCATTGTGTAGATTGGGTAGTTGACAAAGCATTGAAAATAGTATTTTAGGTTAGCAATTTTCATTTTAAGCTCCACCCTGTCTGTCTCCTTTCCGTTTTAGTTGTAGAATTCATTGATTCTCTAAATAGATTATAGGCTATACTTTGCAAAGAAAATTGTTTTTTGTCTCCAGGAGGAATGTAATTGAAGATTCTTAGTTGAATGAAAGCGTGCTATGACAAAGTTAGGGACAAGACCATATGATACCATGATAGTTATGTGTAAATTTTGTTCGCTTTCTTTTTCCTTTGGTGTTGTAGTTAGAAATTCATTAGCATTCGGTGACCTTCTTCTTTTTCTTGTCAACCTCACAAATTAGACTAGAAATTTGACGAGTGAGAGTTTTTAGATACTGATTTGTTGAAAATTCCTCAACAAGACACCGAGACTAGAAATTTATGATTCATTAACATTATCGCTCACTTCTCTACCGCAACTAAATGTCCCTTCATTGTTTCACATTTTGTATATCATGTCAAAAGCCCTAGTGAGAAACATCAAAAGGTCAACCTTTTTGCAAAGGCAAAAAAGGGAAAAGAGAGAGAAATTGATTACAACAATAAAAATCTGAGTTCTTTTGCCTTTTCACAAAAATAAAGCATTGACAGATGCCATTGTTTATGGCTAGTAATCGCAGTGATTAGATACTTAACGTCGTGTTATTACCTATGTACTAATTCATTACTATGCATATTAGCCTTGACATTTTGGATGCCAAATTAATTATTGGTTTCTGATACAGGAATCTGTTTCCATTAGCATGTCACCCTTTCAAAAGCAGTTTTTTTTTTTTTTTGTTCCCATTTAAATTCTGGCCACAAGCATGGGGACGAACATAAACAGATTGTTGATGTGGACAAGATAACAAGAGGTATTCAGTTCTCATCTATTATTATTGACATTGGTCAACCACGCATAATTTTATCTCCTGAGTGCATCTTTCTGCTGGCACTGAATACACAACATAGAATTCTGCCCCCACAAGCTTGATACTATTCTATTATTTTACTCGGGGCATGTTGCATATGACTTGTTGGTTGGTCTTATTCTTTCCAGTCACGCAAAGCCAACAGTTACTTATTGAGTTCAACCCAGTATGTAGTTTTTTGTGGTAGTGGCGGTAGTGATGGTGGCGGTGGCACTTTGGGCAGTGTTAGTGGAACTTATGTAAGTTAGGGCAGCTGACCAGTGTCCTAAATTTGGCATGTAAATTTGTTTTCTTAGTGTGAATGTAGCTAGAATCAAAATGGTAAGGACCCAACTCGTTGTGAGTTAGTTTAAGGGTAAACATAAGGGAGGGGAGAAGAAGGAAGGGGCAATATGCAATTGCTGAACTGGCTGAAGATATTGTGAGTATTTTTTTTTTCCCGTAATTCTATCCAATTGCTATTACATTGTAATTAAACTATGTTTGAATAGTAATAGCCAGTTGAGATACTTGTACAAAGGTTTACTTGGGTACATTGCTGTTTTTCATATGATATGATTGTGTCTTTTCTTTTTGTAACTAATGATTACATATGATTTAATTATTCAGGTTTCTCAGTATAAAAAAAGCAAAGAAAAATTCCGTTACTTTAAAAAAGTTGCAAATTATGATGCAAGAATGAAAGGGGTACGTACATGAGTCATTACCTTTCTTAATGCATTCTGTTTGTCGACTAGTTTTTCAGTTTAATTTGACTTATGTTAATACCAGCTAAATATATAACCTTCTTTCTTGATTTTTTTTATTTTCAGGTTCTTATGTTGGGAAGACATTAATGCTTGTTTTGGACTTAAAAGAACTGATATTCACTATAATGATATTTTGGATGCAATGTTTACTTTCTTTGGCTTGATTGTTCAATGACATTACAACTGAGAACTTCTGGATGATTATGTGATTAGGATGTAAATGTTGGATATGACATGGTTGAATGACATTAGCTTGTTTCTTCTAATCATGAGTTCACAAGTTCGTTAAATCGACTTGGTTGTTCATTATTCGTTTTAGATTGGAGCAGTGATTAGACAAATACTTCACTTGCACGTCATTTTTGGGAAAATGTTGCTAACTTGCTATTACCAATGTTAGGAGAATGTATTTTTAACAAATTTCACAATATGCCAAATAAAAAATTAGTAGCAATTGCTTAAAATTGCCGTAAATAGGAACGACATTTCAAAGATAACGTCACTAAACAAAACTGGCACATATTGGAAGTGTCGCTAATTTACCAACATTTCAAATATAATGTCGCTAAATAAAACTGGCGCTTCAATAAAAGCGTCACTAAGCGACATTTTTTTTTTCCAAATTGTCGCATATCTAAGTTGAGTATCGACCCATAAGAAGCACTTGAAAGTGTCGCACAAAAGTGTCGTAAGCTGAACCCGACTTGCATAAAAGTGTCAGGAAATTCCCGACGGACGAATTTGCGATGCTTGAGAAAAGCGTTAATGAAATGTGGAGAAATCACTTTGCGACACTTTTACTATCATCGGTGACACTTTCTTAGTGTCTCTAAAACCCCTTTTTTTGTAGTGGGAAGATGTACAATCAGGACAACCGTGCTTTTGGTTGTAAATGTTGCGTGCTAGGACTTTCGCTGTATTCATGATGAATGGTTTTAAGAAAATTATGTAAGGACGCATTTTTGGAGTGTCTATTAGTTGCTTTATATGACTACACAGTATGTTGACAGCGTTGTGATAAATGGACTTTGATGCTGTAGTTGTTCTACATTCCACACAGGGTGATAGTGAGATTATTATAGGCAACTCAACTCGGGAGGTGTCACCAAGGTTGAGGGTGTCACAATGACAGTGTGCTCTTTGTGTGTGTGGATTCAAGGGGTGGAGGTGTCACGATTCTCTGTGTGTGTGCGCAACAATGTGTATTGTGTATGTGGAGGGGGGTTTTGTGTGTGTATGTAGAGAGAGAGAGAGAGAGAGAGTGTGTGTGTGTGTGTGTGTGTGTGTTATTTGTGATAGTGGGTGTTGTGTTTATGGTGGTGGGTGTGGGGGTGTGTGTGTGATTGTGTGTCTCTGTGTGTGTGCGCTCATGTGTGCGTGTGTGAGAGAGAGGGGGGAGAGGGGGAGTGCGATAGTGGGCATTATGGGGGTAGAGGTGGGGAGGAATAAGGGAGAAAGCATTTGCGGGCAGGAAAAAATAAGAGAGAAGACTGGCAGGAAATAAGAGGTCGAAAAGACCAATTTACCCATCACTGAAGGGATTTAAAAGGCGGTGGCAGGCACAGATTGACCGAATGTCCTGATTGAAATGAATCTAAAAATTTAGAGGTCATTTTGACACAAATCAATGTCCAGTGACTAAAGTTGAATTTGCCTAATAATACAGTGATCAACCAAGTAGTTAACACATTGTGCAAAAATTATTGTTTCGAGACAGACATGACTCTTTTGGAACTGTATAGACTCAAAAGGCAGAGACAAAATACAAATCCTGCTAACTAGACAAACTACTACATTTATAGTATGCAATAACGAGATTGTTGAAATTCCAATTCTTAATTGTGTACTGTTTTTTTCACTATGCAGCTGAATGATGGATACATTATGGTAGTTTCGCGGCTGAACTACAACGAATAGCTATATAAGTGTTAAGCCAAAACATCATCTTCTAATTATGAGCGTAATTGGAGTACCTTCAGCCTCATACATACAAAGACGAAAAACAGATTAAAGTCCCACAAGTTAAATAAACTTGTCTATGCTTATTACAATAAGAGGTTAAAGTTCTGACAGGCTACAAGGAAAAGCCAAACAGAAGTAAAAGATGCTTTTAACCCTGTAGACTTGGATTACCTATTTGATGAAGATAATCCATAACTGAATGGTTGAAGGAGAGAGATCAAGGTTGGATGGCATGGATCTCATGATTGTCAAGTGATTGGTGATCATCAACAATTATCACAGCCAGAAAATTGAGGAGCATCAGGGAGACGTGGACAAGTAACACGTCCACGTCCCACATGCTCCCAATAATGCTCCAATTGATGCTTGAAGATACCTAAAGGATCATTTTGACATGCTTGAACTTTGAGGACACCCATATTGGCCACAATCCATTTATCCTTCTTATCGCCAACCATATTCGCCACCACCCTCGTACTATTATCCACCGTTCACTCGTTGCCCACCACCATAGTTCTATCGTCACCAGCCAACTCTACAAAGTTATCCACATGGTTATCTTGTGTTTGCCAGTGCATCAAGATCACAATTATTTTGGGTAATAAGAATCCAGTAGATCCCAAGGCTATTTTGCACAACAATAAGAAGAAGTAGGGTCCAGTACTAATAGTGGTAATTAATGAGGGTTAATGATGCTAACTACTTATTTGGAGAGGGATCTAGTGAACATACAGATGACATGGAGATCAACGAACCTGCACAACATTTATTTTAGTGGTAGAAGACTTGTCAAATGCAGCAACTATGATGTTAGTGATATTAATATGCAATGAAATTTTTATAAGTTATAAATAATGAGAGTTAGAATATTTTTTTAACTTTACTTAGTAATTTTGTCTATATTTTTATTCAATCTTTCTATTTTCTCCAGTTAAATTTAATCATAGATCTCACTTGGACCAAATTATAAGAGATTTTGGCCCAACAAGGAGTTTAAACAAAAAATATAACCATCAAAAGCATTAAAATGAGATATTTTAAGCTCACAATTTTCATATCATTGAGTTTTAAGCATTTGCTAATGTTTGAAAAAAAAAATTCACAGTTGCGCTAGCTGATTCCCATTACGTAAAGTCCGATACGCCCAATACCCTTATACCGTGACCGCTATCTATCCCTATTTTACGATTTAAACCATTCTCTACATTGTTAAGTTTATATTCTCCACATTTTCACAAAATGATTCACTTTGCAGATTTGATCCTACTTCCACAAAACAATTCTACGTGACGTGGCCTAGGTTATTTGCGTGGGAGCATAATTACTCAAAGATGCTCGTAGGAAAGGAATAGTAGATCCCCATCATCACAAGAATCTCAAATCACTTAACAACCATACTCAAAAGTGATGCAGTAGTTGGAAAAGTAAAAGTGGAAAATTCCGTGTCTTATGTTTTAGGAGATTTGGTTCCTATTCCTCTCATATTATGAGATGTGTGAGTACCAATTAACAGATCGCTTAACGAGTCAATTTGGATGTTTGCAAGGAATACCCAAACATGCTCCAGATTTGCGGGCGTATAGGAACGATAAAGCTCTTAATTTTGACCAGCTAGATGCATTATCTCTGCTGCATGAGGAAAGAGACCAATGAGATAGGTGGCGAGAGACTTATGATGGCCTTGTATCACTCAAGAACCCTGAGACTAGCATCGAGGAACACATGGAATGGTTTTTCCGGATAATATGCACGTGGATAGATCAACTTCACCAGTCACTCGAACATCTTATCAGTCATGTGCCATATACGACCAATTTTGGGCGTTGAACATTGTAAGTATTTTGATTTGTTATAATATTTTTTGCATGCAATAATTCTAACTAAGTACTTTCTTTTTTATTCTTTTGTTTACATATTGGGGTAGCTATGTATTCAAGTCACTGGAAGGGTTCGACTGTGAGCGTGCCCCTAACAATGTCAAAAAGAAGATTGAAAGGTACAAGGCCGAAGTTCAAAGCTTCAGCAATGCTTATAAGGGATACCATGAGGAACCATCTTTTGACTTGATGAGTGATGCCTATGGTATTTAGCCCTACAGTCAACTGAATTGATAATCTACTCAAGAGCATCGATAGATTTGGCATGTTGAGCACGAGGTTGGTTCATACAACCATTTGCATGAGACTATCATGACATTGGCTCCAGAGATGGACCTTGATAGTTTTGTTATGGATGCCTATGTAGACTTGCTTAGAGTTAGAGAGAGACTTCAAAATCCTTCAATGATGATGAAGATCAACATCTATCCCCCCCCCCCCCCCCCCGCATTTCATGTATATCTTGATACATAACATGGAGACTTTCACAACCTGGAAAAAGATGAGAGGGAAGAACAAGGGTGTTTGGCTACCTTCAAATAACTTGTTTAGCATGGTGAGGATGGATAATCAATGTCGCGCATTGGAGGTGAACATGAAATTCATGCCTAATATTCATTATAGCCATTCTTTTATAGCTCGTGAATGTTGATACGAGATTGGTCTACATCTATGATAACCTGTGGAAGGATAGTCCAAGTTTATTGTTGAAAGGCTTGTAAAGCGAGCACTTACAGTGGTTAGTATAGAATTTACATTGTATTCATTACATTTTCTAGTTTATATCTGTAGACTACTATTCTTCCACTTGCCATAAGGCATTATCGCGGAGAAGCCATCACGACCACTCCTAAGTTAAAAACTTGGACTGTTGAAATGATGCAAGACTGGCCAAAACAACACCACAGTCATGATTGTTGAATGTATGAGCTCAAGTAGATTGACTATAAAGTTCATGTGGAAGATCTCACCACAACGACCTGGTCTCTTAAAGATGCTTTGAGCTTTAAATATATGATAGCTCACGAGCTTAAAGGGGGTTTAACTAGCATTATTTCGTATTACTATTAACAGTACTCATTTAATGTAATTGGATTTTTTGTATATATACTTCTTTATTTTGTTGAGTTGATTTACTTTTGTCATCTTTTGATTTTGATTTATTATGAGAACTGTAGAATGTTGGATTGGTTTGTGAGAATTGTTGGATTGGTTGTGAACAGGCATAGGTTTGTAAGATTTGTTGGGTTAGTTTTGAATAGGTGTAGGTTTGGCACAACAAGGCAAAATTGTTGAAGAATTTTAATCTTAGTAACTGCTACTCTTAGTAACGGTTAGCATGGGTAGGCGGCTACTAATGTAGAATTAGCAAATTGTAATCACTTGTAAGTTGAGCAGTTAATAGATGAGTATTTTAGGCTCAGTATATGGGCTTTCTGTAGCCACTACTAACAAAAGTGGTTAGGGGAAGATGAAATTTAGTCTTAGTATTTTTTTGTCCTACTACCAGTTACTAGCAGAATTGGTTAGGATGCTCAAATTTAAGCCTTAATTGTTTCTTCTCTCCCTAACCGCTACCAACGGAAACTATCAATGGAAGGCAAATTACAGAGAGCAAGAATTTGCTCCCTCTAACCACATCTGTTAAGAGCCGTTAGCAGTTGTCATTTTCTAATCTTGACTTTTTTGGTTAGGTGGTTAGTAATGAGGGTTAAAGCTTGATTTGTTAAGTTAAAATCTTGCCAAGATACAAATAAAAAGTTTAACAATCGAAAATACATTACAGGTTGTAAATTGCAATATGCAAATTACAAGTCAAAACTCTTCATCATCATCCTCGTCATTTAGGCCGTTGGGTTCATTACCCAATACTTTGTAGTAATTTTCTTTTCATGATTAGTCATTTGACTACACAAAGCACATTTCTGAAATTGTTTATGGACCGTTGCATCTTCAATCGAACTCTTCATCTTAGTAGCTCGCTTTCGTCCTTTTGTTTCAGGAAGAACTGGATCCTAAATATCTTGATTATTACCTTCGTCATCACTATTCCCAACACTTTGCTATAAACAGTGAGCAAAGCTCGAGTCACTCAGGTGGCGGTTGTCTCGAGTGTCTTGTTTTTCACCGTAAACCGTGTCAAATTAGCTTCTCCTAGCGGCAACATCAACTAAATGCTTATACCGCTCCACTATTGATGCAGTGTTCTAAAGAGAGACTATTCATAATGTTGCAAAGGAGAGCATATCACAATGTCTCACGCTGCTTAAAATCAACTGTGACGTGTGCGAAGTAAGGTATGTGACCACGTATTTTTTTAGCTTCCTTCATCCATCGATCTAAAGTGTATTCTCGCATAATTTCATGGACATTTTTTTCTGCTAAAAAGTTCTAATATGTGTCGAAAAAGTGTACCTTTATACTCAAATAGTTGACACTCGCAATTGACAAATTCGGTACCTGACAATGAGGTAAAGTGAGTGTCTTTGATTCTTTGGAGCCGAAAAACAAGACGGGTTGGCAAAATTTGTCACATTTTCAAAGCATACACTTTCAGGTAGTGACAATATTCAAGCAACTTCAATACTATACTTATTCACTTTTGAAGCTTCTCTTGAAGCTGTGCAAAATTTTCCTTGTAAATACTTTAGCAGCATGCATTTCCGAAGGTGAAAAAACAACTAAGCATCGTTCTTTGTAAAAAGTGATGCAATCGGCTTCTTTATCTAACATAAATAATTTTTACTTGTCAAAGGCTTTTTTGCATCTCAACTACAAATTCTTTTATGCTTGATGAGTTACCTGCATACCCATCAAAAAAGGAATTCATACCTCCGCTTCTCTAAGTTGTAATTATTACAGCTGCAAATTTTTTTTGGTATAAGCCTTAACTCATTGTGTCTTTATCTCATACAATCTCTTCGACATTCAAGAATGTGCAAAGAGTAGTCATCCATCAACCTCACTCACCTCTCCTCAAACAAGTCAACCGTCATTAATTTCTTGAGACTGTATTGAAGTCAGTCTTGAACGTCAAATGGTTTGCAAAAACATGGTTTAGCCGCTCATGTATTTCTTGCTTACGTGTCATGTGCACGAACCATGGTGAGTATTTGACAGGACTTTAGCAATTGCTTTTTGCATTGCGAAATCTTGTTCGATGATGTTGGTTTTGGGTATGGAGAGTATTGTACATTGCTTTAAGCCACATTTCAAATAACCATGTAAGTGACTCCTCTGTCTCATCCCTAAGTAGAGCAAAGCCAAAGAAGATTGACTAGTAATGGTGATTCATTTTGGTAAATGAAGCAAAAAGCATAGATTATTTGTTTATGCGGTATGTTATGTCAAACGTCATAACATCATCAAAGTTTTGGTAAGGAAACCTGGAACAAGCATCCACCCAAAATATAGTAATATGGTTCTCTTCATCTTGTTGGATCCTTAGAAAAATCCAAAATCCTCACTTTGAAGGCACTTAAAGAAATCAAGCATAGCTTGGAAAGCACTCACACCAAAAGCTTTTTTCCTTTGACCTTGAAGTTCATTTCCAAGGTCTGTCTCGTTGAAATCAATTTATCAACCTTCCCTGCTTGACTTGGAAAAAAAACCCCATCACCATATAAGGTGGTATCTTAGCCATATCCATTGTAAACATCAATTGTTTATGGGAATGAATTTGACCAACCTTACTAGCCGTTACAAATTGATGATTATGGCTCAAATCTGTGATACCCTGAAAATATCAAAAATTAATCTAACCATGAATTAGATTAATTAAAGGGGGTTATTTTTATTAGTAGCATTATTTTGGTGATAATAAAGTGTTAGAAAGTTAAATGATGGGTTAGTTTGGCCTTGGGGCCAAAATATAATTTTACAAAAATATTGGGGCTAAAATGCAAGTTTTTAAAAGTTGTGGGGTCAAAGTACAATTATGAGAAAGTTTGGGGCTAAATTGCTATCTTAAAAATTTAGGATTAGTGACATGGAGAGGTGCGGTAAGGGAAAGGGAAATTTAAAGATAAGTGGGCACCTCCTATTGAAAAGGAGGTGACTAAGAGCATTAAAGAATAGAAAATTAAATTATGTAGAATTAAAGAGGGAAAAAGAAGAAAAAAAAAGGAAAGAAAGGAGAAACAGGGCTTGGCAGAAGGAGAAACAGGGCTCGGCAGAAAGGAAGAAGAAAAAAGGAGGGAATAAAGAAGAAAAGGAAAGAGAAAAGAGGAAAATGGTACAAAAAATCAAAACCCCAAAACAAAGGGTAACCTCTCTCTATTGATTTCTAAGGATTTTCTTTTGTGTGTGTTTGTGGTGCTCGTGTGTGTGCGTGAGAATGAAGAGGAAGGGGAAAGGGAGCAACCCGTGGAGGCTACTTGGGTTGATATGTGTGTGCTCGTGTGCTTGCTTTTGTGTGTGTGTGTGTGTGTGTGTGTGTGTGTGTGTGTGAGTGGTTTGTGGGTGTGTCAGTGTGTTTATAAGGGTGTATAAATGTAGATATGTATGTGTGTGGGTAAGGAAAGTGGATGTGGAGGTGGGCACTTCCTGTAAGTGAGTGTGTGTGGATTTGACTGAAAAATAGGGGGGAGGACTGCCGAGAGGAATAAGACCAGAAAGTGAACACTAAAAAGCATCTAGGGTTAAGGTTTGAATGTGAAGTGTTGTTAAGGACCATTTATCCCCAACAGTCCATTGTTTAATTTTTAAAAAATAGTTTGAGAGAGATTTGGACAAAGTACAAAAAAGAGACTCAAGTTATTTTTATGAAATATACAATGTGGAAAAGTTTCAGATATTTTCAAGGTTGAAAAAAGGGTTAACTGACGCGGTTATCGTGAAATTTTGTGGTGAATTTAAAAATAGCAAACTAATGCGGTTTTGGGCAAAACATTTATGAGGACCCTAAGATGCTAAGATGTCCCACTTTCCAAAATTTCGGGTTGTTCTGAAGTCAATAGCTATTTTTAGACAAACTGACTTTTAAGCGCTCGGTCTAGACACCGTTTCAGAATTTTCGAGCAAAAAATTAAAAAAATATTTTTTTTCAACATAACTTTGGGATGCTTAAAATAATATTTTAAAGTATTTTTGAGATTTTTGTTGATACCAAAAATCACCAGGGGGTATATTGATAATTTTCCTTATTAACTTTTTCGAAGGACTTTTTGGTCCATGAAGGGGTGTAAAACATCAGAAAAGTTGTTTCAAAGCAGATTTGGGGTATTGGGGTGGTAGGGACTACTAGGGGATATTTTAGTAATTTGTCATGTTGGCACTAACTTTTTTAGAATACACGTTATTAAGCGTCCAAAGTGGTTGGAACTAAGGAATGATGTTAATACATCTAAAATGAAGGGGTTGTTATCGCTAATGCATCAATTAAGGATCCAGTTATCAGATGGGATTAACTAGCTGTCTAAGACGCTATGAACAGTTAAATGAGAAGGGATAGAATAAAGAGTGCATATATGATGTCTAACGAGGAGGATATTATTTGACTAGGTGATGTCGCTCGTTGCAATCAGAGGGTGCGAGTTACTTTGCATATAATAAACCAATGAAGTAAAGACAATGCGGTTCTAATATGCTAATTCATTGTTTCGATTAGCATACCATGTTAATGACGTTTTTGTTAGACTCTTGTTGTTATGAATTGATACCGGCAGTCATTGTGACCACTATTCGTTTATTTGATTTATGTTGTTGAGGACTTAAGGTAGAATAGTTTCTCTTAGTCCCGTTGATGAGGTTTGGTAAGAATAATTTGTGTCCTTGTATGCTATGGTTCGATTTGATTAGCATACCTGACGTTGATGATGATATTGCGTAGGGATTGTTGTGTGGTTGTTATGAAATGTCGGCAATTATTGATAGCCAATATTTCTCTTGATTGAGAACGTTTTTTTAGGACTTGTGGTTAAATCTCTCCTCAGTCCGCCCTGTCGTTAATTAATAATGTTACGTAGAGATGGATGCATTGTGATGGTGTAATGTCGGCACTTATTGGTAATCGACATGTATCCTATTTAATATCGTTGCTGAGGGTTTATGACAAATTTTTCCCGAATCCGCCCTGTAGTTGTTTGGTGATGTTATGTAAAGATTGTTGTGTGGTGGTTATGAGGTTTTGGTAATTATTGATGACCGATTTTCTCTTATTTAAGAGCGTTGTTGAAGACTTCTGGTTAAATTTATCCCGAGTCCGTCCTGTTTTGGTGGTGCTTATATTGAATCCATGTTGTTATGTTTGAAACACCGGTCAATCCTTTAACTTCATATCTCTTGTTTGGGTTATGCTGTTGAGGACATAAAGTGGAATAACTTTCCCTTAGTCCGCCCCATTGACGAAGCTTTATTGTTTTAGCTATAACGCTGTTAGGAATAAACGCTCTTTGTGAGTTTCTTTCTTGATGGCAGCGTCTCTTTTGATTATTTGATATGGAGATGAACATCCCGTATAATGGGACATCAAATGAGGAGGATGGCCTGTGAAATATGATCACTGGCCAAAAATGATGTATGGCGCTCGAGTCGAGTCTGTCGTGTCTGGTCAAGTCTAGTCTGTCATGTCTGAGTCTGAGTCTGCATTGAATTTGATTTTCTTTTGATGTTAATGATTTTAATGACTTGTATTTCATTGATGTTTACTTTGGCGATTCTTATGTTAGTGTTCACTTGCATAGTCAGTCAATCAGTCTTGTCCATGAGAAGGTGGCAATAATGCTGTTCTGTTGAGCATTGAAGCCGCTTAGTCTAACGAAAGAAAGATATCGTTGACAAATTACGTTGATGCTAAAAGTTATTGTAAACTCTTGATTCATTAATATCGTTGAGATGATTATTATTTCTCAGAGTCTCTTGAATCACTTGTACACGATATTCCTCGTGTTATTTTTACTAGGCGGTTTGCGCTTATTCTTTATGTTGTATTGTGCAGGTTAACCCTCTAGAATGGGAGAAGAGACAAACTAGGAACGTTGAACGAGGTGATTAATTGAGCGAGGTGAGACAAGCTAGAAGAGATAAGGTAAAAGTTGAGCTATGGTGTATGTCGAGAGGACCAACACGACTACAGTCGTGTATTATGTTGTAAATATTCATGTTGTTTAAAGACTTTCCATAGCCACTGCCGCCGCCGCCACCCACACGATTTTGGCAAAAAAATTATAAAGTACATAAATAACTGGATAAATTTATAAATTGAACAATTTTCAGACATTCACTTTTGGTTTACGAAACAAGTCAACTTATTTTTTTATGTTATAAATTCAGTTGCTTAAAGTTTTCAATTTTACAAATTCAGCGCTTAACTTTTCAGCAGTTCAATTTCGGCTTTATCAAACGTTTCTTACGTGAAATCTTATTCTTAAAACAAAAAAAAGGAAGAAGAAGAAGAAATGAGTAGGAATGACAATGGGGTAAGTCAGATGCAGATCTTCTAAAATACGTATCCGCCCCAGCAGTCCTAAAACCTCGCCCCACCACCGGGTCAAAAGAGTGCAATATCATACTCGATCCTAAGCTAGTTTAAAAAAAATTCGAACCCACCCCGATACGCTCCAATCTTCACCGGTCTGGGCTCTGCTTCGGCACCTATCCGTATAGGGTAGACAAAAATCATCTCCATCTTTGGAATTGAAATAATGGTCTTATCTTATTTTACAGCTCCCATGACTAAGCTTCAAGTGAAACCGAAAAGTCTAGAGAGATGTTGTGATGATGTTTGGTCGAGGTGGAGGTGGATGGTGTTTAGTCAACTATTAGGTGGTGGTGACGGTGGTGGGTTCCTAATAGGCGATGGTGAAGTGGAGGTGATTTGTGGCCTAGCGAGCCTAACTGATGACACTGCCCTGGGGGGAGGAGGAGAATGAGGGAGCGGCACTGGTTAAGAGTCGACAGAAAAGAAAGATATGGTAGGGTTTTAGTGAAGAAAACTATATATATTTTAAAGTGGACACCTGAGATTGCTTGATGCATATGATTAGTATATCGGGCGGGTTAGTTACCGAGGCGGATTTGAAAAAATATCATAAGCGGATTAAAAAATAAATACCATACCTACCCCACAATCTAGTTAAAGTCAAAATAATCCGCTCCTAGCGGGTCGAGGCAGGTCGGAAATACGTGGGTTGCGGATCTAATTGTCTTTCACATAAACGGCCTAATTTTTTCACTAACATTACCATTATTTTGAGAGAAAATGTTCATTAAGCCTAAACTTTTGGAAAATATATGAGATCCATGGCCGTCATAATTTATTTCCTATATTTTCCCGGCAAAGACAGCCTAGCCAAAACCACTCTCTTCCTCCCCCACTCAAAAAACCCTAGATTTTCCATACGCTTCGACACCGGTTTCCAACAACTCGATTTGTACAGTTCGTCACCCCAATCTGTCGATGGCGGACGACCGGAATGGCGACCGGAGCGACACGAGCGGCGGCGATTACTCTTCAGAGGACGAGGGAACCGAGGACTACCGGCGCGGCGGCTACCACACGGTGCGAATTGGCGACTCGTTCAAGCACGGGCGGTACGTCGTGCAGAGCAAGCTCGGCTGGGGCCACTTCTCCACCGTTTGGCTCGCCTGGGACACTCACAAATTCGTGTGTTTCTCTCTCTCTCTCTCTCTCTGTCTCACATACTCACAATCGTTCTGTGTGTACGGTCACTTTAATTAGGATTGCTTTTGCTATAGCATTACGGTAGCAATTGATTTTGGTGCATAACTTCGTAGTTTGTAGTAACTAGTTTCCTTGTAGTTATCTGCATTCAGATGGTCAAATTTTATAGCAGCTCTGGTAGATGCGATATAGTACAACGTCTACAATAATCTGATTGGAGATTTGTGGAACTTAATGTTTTACGTTGAGCACGTCCAGCGGTTACACCTGGAGCACTCACAAATCTCCCCAAACGCGCACGTGCACATACGCAGACAAGGTTATGGTAGGTTCAGATACTTTAGTTAGAACTACCGTTCGCTCTTAGGGTTTGATTTCACTGGCCCTTAGAGTATCGAGTGATTAAATTTGTAGTTGAACATTGTAATTTTTTGCTTAAGACTTCTATGCTCTTGTAATGGTTATAGCAATGGCGATATGTATGATATGGTACAATGCCATAAATGATTGGACCGCCATAAAAGTTGCACACCCCTTGTTGGTTGAAGCAATTTTTCCATTTTTTGCACCACTGCAGTCTAATAATTGCACTGTGCCATTTACGTCGCCGTGATAGCAAAAATTTACTCGTTTAAACGACCTCTTTTTCTTTATGTCCTTCTTTCTGCATTATATGGTGTAAGTCTTTAGACATGTTATTATTTAAAATACTAGCCATGAATTTTATGTTCTTATTCAAGAAAACAGGAATGCACTAAATATTTTGTGCTATTATTTTTTTTCCTGTCCTAGATATATGTAGCCTTGAAAGTTCAAAAGAGTGCGCAGCATTACACTGAAGCAGCAATGGATGAGATAACAATTTTGAAACAAATTGTTGAGGGAGACCCGGATGACAAGAAGTGTGTTGTGAAGCTTTTGGATCACTTTAAGCATTCGGGGCCGAATGGCCAACATGTTTGTATGGTTTTTGAGTACTTGGGCGACAATCTTTTGACCTTGATTAAGTATTCTGATTATCGGGGCCTACCCATGCACATGGTGAAAGAAATCTGCTTCCATGTTTTAGGGGGTCTAGATTACTTGCATCGCCAGCTCTCGATCATACACACTGATCTGAAACCGGAGAACATATTGCTCTTGTCTATGCTTGATCCTGCTAAAGATCCAAAGAAATCAGGTGTGCCTCTCATTCTTCCTTCTAGTAAGGATAGGATTGTTTCGGACTCTGGGGCTTCCAAAGAATTCAAGATTGTAAATGGTGATCTGACAAAGAACCAGAAAAAGAAAATCCGTAAAAAGGCCAAGAGGGCTGCTCGAAATTGTGTGGGAAAGGAGGAAACTGAGCCAAATGTGGAAACAGATGCAGGTCTCGGGGACTCTCATGATGATAATAAATTAAATGGGGACTACATTGAAGAGCAAACAAATATATCAGCTACAAAAGATAAGTCGACAAATACTTCTGGATCTAGGAACGCTCACCAAGGAAATCCAACTCGCAGGAGAGCAAGTCGAAGCACTAGGCAGAAGCTGTTAGCTGAGATTGATGCCAAGTGTAAATTGATTGACTTTGGGAATGCTTGTTGGACATATAAGCAGTTTACAAGTGATATTCAGACAAGGCAGTACAGGTGTCCAGAAGTTCTCCTAGGATCAAAGTACTCAACTTCAGCTGATCTATGGTCATTTGCTTGCATATGCTTCGAGCTGGCCACTGGTGACGTTCTCTTTGATCCTCATAGCGGTGACAATTATAGCAGGGATGAGGTATATAAATTTTGAAACTTTGAGTTTACTTGCATGCAAACAAATTGTAATTAGTTGTGCGCCCTGCTTGAACCTCTAACTAAAACTGCATCATTTGAGATTGTGGATATTGATATGTCGCCTGTTTGTTGGATTTTGTGGTGTGCTTAGAGCTCATTATTTTAGTTGCGGCAGTTTGTGTTCAACATTGGTTGATTTAATCACGTCTTGTGATGTGCGATTTTGCCTAATTTTGAGTTGCTAGAGAAAGGAATTGTGTCTAGTAATTGTGACTTGGGAGGAGCGTCTAGAATATGAGTAACGACTGACAATTGCATTCAGAATAGTTTTCTAATGATAGAATAGTTTTTTGGTGGTTTGAGGATTTTCATAATTTTGAGGCTGATCTTTTGGTGTGTTCTTTTATAGTTTGTGGACTTCATACCATGCATTATTATATTTTGTTACGCGAGTTTGTTCTCAATTATGTTCTGGGACGCATCTCTTATGGCAACCTTGACTGAGAAATTCAGGAAATTGGGAAGTTCTTGGTGGATAAGTGTTGCGTACGTAAGAGGTGGGCTGGTGTTTTGAGAGGCGCGTGTGCCACTTCTTTTGCCTTGGTTGGAGTTGCAGGCTGATGCCAACAGTTCTAGGTGGGGAGGTGTTTGGGTTGGGGAGAGACTCAGAAAGATGTTAAATAATGGTGTATGATGTGCAGCCATTGCATACATTGAATAAAATGATACTTTCTTGGTCTTCTGGCTCCACTAAGTGGTCCGGGATGCGACATTTGTTCATAGATGTCGCAGTCAGAGGTGTGAGTTTCATTTTATCCCGTTTGTTGTCTACCTAGTCTTCGATGTATCTGTTGTAGCATAGATGCTCTATTTCAGACGGGTGTTTGCTCGTGTATATGGGTTGTCTTTTGTGCGTTGTACTCCATTTACCCAATGGAAAAAAAAAAATTTGTTTTGGGTCATTTCAGCACATACCTTTGTGGACTTTATTTACTTCAAAGCATATAGGCTGGATGTACTGTCAGACATTCATGACGGTCTATCTAGCAGTTTACTACACTAATTTAGGCCATTGGCGACATTGACTTAGTATCGGCGCGTTGGCGTTGGGGTTACCTCCTTTTGTGTATTGTTATGGCCTGCTTGGTATGGTTGGAAAGTTTGTCCATGATCTGGACCTTGTTGGGTGCCGTTATGCGCTCCTACTCTTTGAACTCTGTTAAAAGGCTTATTTTCAATGACATCAGACTTATAATTGGCGCATTGGCATTTGGGTTGCCTCCTTTTGTATACCGATAGGACCTGATTGGCATGGTAGAAAGTTTGTCCGTCATCTAGACCTGGTTAGGTGTGGCTAGACGCTCCCACTGTGATCGCTATCAAAAGGCTCTTTTGGCTGTTGCATTTGGATTACTTATCTCCTATTAGGTCTTGTTTTGGAACATATCACCCAACGGCCAAGTTGAACTCAAATCAACGTGATTATGGGACATCACCCACTGTGGGTTTTGGGATAGATTATACTTATGGGCCTGGAATGCTCATGGTTGATGCACCCAAAGTTGCGCTTGCGTTTGAGTTCCTTTCTGTTGCAATTATGCCCTTCCTTATTCGTTCTGCTCAGTTATCTCAAGAGTTGTTACATAATCCCGAGATGTCATTAGATATTGTTACCCCTGTGAGTCATTACTTTTTTAGGATGGTTTTCAACCATGGCATGTTTGTGCCCCCATTTTAGAGATCGTGCTTGGTTGCTCCTATGTTATACTACCTACCATGAGCTGGTTTTTATGGATGCTTGCGCTCTGCTCTTGCAATATCTATAGTTTTGCAAGCTATAGATTATATCGCATTTGCCTGTTATGTATAGATAAGATAAGGCTGGTTTCCACCTTTGCACCATGCACCTTGATTAGAACATATGATGACTGCAAGGCGGCCAGCAATTGTTTACATTTTTATGGGAAGCTGGAAAGTTTTCTCTTTTCTCTCATGTTTCTCTCTCTCTTTTGTCGTATATGTAAAGATGAAGTCTGACGACGGGATTCTTAGTTTAATGTGTCAATTTGAAGGACAGCGGCAGAGGTGCAATTCTGAGGAGGCAGTAGAATTAACCAGTTTGTGATGCGCAAGAATAGTGTGACACCTCGTTGCTATGTTTGGACATGTGGGTCATGCCGGGGTAAACGTGGGGACTTCTACGCGGGTGATGGGTTAAGTTGTCCAGGAGTCTGACCTAATCTATTTGAAAAGGGAGTTGAATTTTCAATTGAGCCTTCTTTTTTGTGTCTCAAGGACTACTACCCACATTCGGCGGCATTTGTAGATTTTGTTGATGTTGATTTTTTGTAGGCTCTGCCATTGTTGGGCCTTGTTTTGTGGCTGCTAGATGTGTTCATAGAGGTGTTTTATGGTAGGGTGCGCTATAGGGTCCTTTATATTGTCTTTTGTTTATTTGTATATTGCTTGTGTCATGGGTTTGTCCCTCCCTCTTTGGACTCTATGTCAATATATTAGTACCCACAGAAAGAGGATACATGGTCTAGTTTTTGTATGTATCCAAAATCCAATGTTCTCTATTCCGTAATTCCTAACCTAGATTCAAACCTTGGAATCCAACTTGAACTAGTCAAGAGGACAATATAAAAGAATTTAATAGATGTAAGTGCTCCCACGGATGATACAGGCTTGGATATCACTAGAATTTCAACATTTCTAACAAGGAAAGGCTGTACGGGGTGATGTGGGGCTGGGTATGCTGACTAGATTGGATTGACCAGCAAAGATGGATAGAAACTAGTTTGGGGTGGGTTGGAGTTGAGCATAATAAAAGGCTGCCTAGGTCCCTTTAAGTTTAACATCTACTTTTTAATTAGGTCCTAAGCAGGGCTTTATCCTGTTGCTTTTGGGGCCGAAAATCTAATGTAACTGGCTGCCTTCAGTTAGGCAATTACTTAAATGATGCTACCCATTTAAGTTTAGCAGATTTTCAGTTAGGCAATTCCTTAAATGGCGCTACCTAAACAACGCTCCCTACTTTGTCTAAAGGTTGACGTTTTCAAAAGTGCAGATTATGCGAATATTCACGAGATATATAGCATCGGCGTTTCACCCTCATAAATAAGCAGGAACACCAGATCAATTGTACCTTCTTCAATTATCATGACCAAGAATTTCCTAATGCACCCCCAACAAAAAGATCCTGCCTACTGGTACCCACAACCCGAATTATGGTACTCTGTTGTTCTGGTACTCTAAACGTAGCCAACCGAAAAGTGTGTAGACAAATTCTTGGTATAATGGTTGCTTTATTTGATTTAGTATGAAGAAGTCAGCTTAAATATTAGTCAGTACATGTTACTTCTATCCTCTTCCCTCTCCTTTCTTGGCAAGAAAGTGATTTATACATATCTAAGTAGAATTTGCATGACTATCTATGTATCCTGCCCAAGGGAACCAAAGAAGTGATCCTCAGGGAACCGCGACCCCAAATGGCGAATAGACTAATCTACGCCATGGACTGGTCACCTCACAGGTTGACGAACCACGAACCCATACCATGTGCCTAAGCGCACCACAAACCTCAGGTAACACTGTCATGAACACAGTTCAAGCTTCATCTGGACGCACAAGTCAACTGCCACCATGCCAATGTCGACCCCCGAGGCCCTTGAAGATCTAGTCATCTTCATCTTCATCTTCATCTTCAGTAAGGAAGATAATTAAGACCTTGTTTGTTTAGTATGGTGTATAAACACAATCAGATTGGAAGGATCAGATTAGATCTTACACTTCTTAGCTTTGATGGATAGATTAGATCTCTCTACATTTTGCAGGTATTGTACATAATGGCGTAATTGTCTGTTTGGTTCAGGCATCTGTAGCTTTTGATTGCATAGAAAAGAAACCGAAATCATTTTACAAGGTTTGATGGCAGCGACAGGGTTATGTCTTGACACCTCTAATTCACAGATTGTGGGGATCATGTTCTAGGGGTTCATCTGATTGATGCACAGCCCCAGTTCTTGATATTATGTTGCCAGAACATGTGCTACTGTGCGATTTTTGTATTAGTAGTTGGTTGTCTTGTTTACATTGGCAAAGATACATCTATTCATTTTGATAACTGTATTGGCATATGTTTACCTATTTAGTAATAAGTTTGTGGGTTTTATTGGACAATAGCAAAAGTAATTCTCTTCACTACCTATGTTAAGTTTCTGAGTGTCATATCCACGTTCACTTTCATCGTGCTGTAAGTATGTATCAGATGTTCTGTCTCATGGGGTTAGTTTCTCTTGGGCTCTAAAGTTTCTAAATTTTACTAGATAGTGATTTTTTTTTTTAATCTTTGGAATATCAGCTTAATATCTGTCATTCTTATTACATTTTTTTATTTACTTCACAGGATCACTTGGCCCTAATGATGGAGCTTCTTGGCATGATGCCACGAAAAGTGAGTTCTCGGGGCTGAAAGCACTTTGTATAATGACTCTCCCCTTTTTACTCTTCTTGATTCCTCTTTTTCTAGCTTCCTCTGTTAAGCCCATAGATTGTAAGATATGAAACTAAGTTTGTGATATTTGCTGCAGTAAGTTGCTTTTCATCTCTCCAGCTGTTGAATAACACATTCTGCAGGTTGCTCTAGGTGGGCGCTTCTCTCGAGATTTCTTTAACAGATATGGTGATTTGAGGCACATACGTCGTTTGCGGTTCTGGCCCCTCAATAAGGTTCTAGTGGAGAAATACGAGTTCAGTGAGCAAGATGCAAGTGACATGGTTGACTTCCTTGTTCCCTTGCTTGATTTCGTCCCTGAGAAAAGGCCTACTGCTGCACAATGCCTTAGTCATCCATGGCTCGGCACGGGCCCTCGGCGACTAGTGCCTTCCATTGTTGGTTCTCAACCTCAGGCAACAGATAATGGTATATCTGAGAAGAAGAGGGAGAATGACGAGAGGGAGGCAATGGAAGTTGGAGTGGGGAACATGGCCATTGATAGGACTTCAAAGCCAGTAAAGCCACCAAAACAGACTTGAGTTATCCAGGTAGTGTCTTTGTATCATGTTTTCCTCGCAACCTTAACTTTTGTCAGGCAGCTTGTCAAATTGCAGTTGTTTCCTCTTTACCTTTTTCCCTTTTTTGTTCAAAGGATTGTTTCCTGTATTCATCTCAGATCCCTAGCTTGTTACAAAGCATTTGGTGTATGCTGGGCGAGAGATGAACGACTCGGAAGGTTGCTGCCACAGCTTTAGTCCATGCTTAAAGATTCTTTATTGATATTTACTTTTGTATGCTCTACAATTTTTTGCTTGAGAGATTTAATGCGATCATTCCTGAAGACCATGCTGTTTCTAGACTCCATTTTGTCGCCCTTGAGGCAAAAGCAATGCTATCCGAATGCAATTGTTATTTCCAAATTGCATTAGTTCGAATTCCACCTCGTGATTTTTTTCCACTCTGCCACTGTGCTCCCTTGTATTGGAATTTGGATCTACAGACTAGAAATGATGTGTAAGAGCACAGTTTAACACATTGTATTCACCTGCGAGTGATGATTAATTGTCATGAGGATCTTAGCATTGAATGCACCTGCAAATCGACCAGGAGAGTGATGATTAATAGTCATTGGGATTGACCGGACTCGTATGGATGGAACACCCACGCTGGCCGGAATTCTTTCTATGCGTCACTCATGAACGAAATCCGACCAAATAACGGACAAACCGCGTAGTTATTTTCTTCTAGTTATGTTAATTGTCACAAGACTAAGGGTTGGTTTGACAAAAAAAAAAATTTTTGGTTTTCAGTTTTTAAGAAGCGGCTTATTATTTTTTTTTTTACAAAAACAAGTGGGTGTTTGATAATTTTATTTTTTTTTGAGTTTTTTTTTTGGTGCTTGGTAACTCTTTTTTATTTTGACTTTTTTTTTTGATGGTTTGTGGTGGCGGTGGTTGACGGTGGTGGTGGCCGGCGATGGCTGTTGGCGGCTGGAGGTGACTGTCGACAGTCGCCGGTGGTGGCTGTCGACGGCCGGAGGCGGCTGCCAGAGGTGGCTGTCGGCAGTCGCCGGCGGTGGTCTAAAAAAAAAACCAAAAGTAAAAAAAAAAATCAGTTTCTAGAGTTTTTTTTTTCACTCTTCAGTTTAAAAACTGATTTTTTAAATTAGAAAAGGAAAAAAAAAATAGTTACCAAACGCACTTTTTTTTTCCAATTTTCAAAACTGAAAAAAAAAAAAGAGAAAAAAAAAGTGTCAAACCTACCCTAAGATAATCTAGATAACAAACTCCCTTTGTTTCATCGAACTTTTTTGCCAGCAATTTCTAGTATAGATTTGAAACCTAGTATAGATTTGAAACCTACGACGGATTGAACTACCAATTATGGATCAATTAAGAAGCATTTGACAAGTCAAATGAATGTAAACAACTAATAAGGTCGATGTTTACGAGGTTTCAACAGTGAGCTAGTATTAGGTAGAACAAGATTATGAAGCTACAAATATTTGCGAGCGAGTAACCCGCAAAAAGTGAAAGGTGTATTGGTAGCAAGACCGAATTGCTTTCGCAGCTACACTTCTACTTCTAGGATGACAATTACTGTTTAGGTTCAAGATGACTAATAAGGACTGCAAATTAGATGATTGAAATCAGGTGGGCCTAATTCTCCACAATTTCTGGAGGGAAGACAGAACCTTTGATGTGGCAACTATGATCCGATACTTGCACCACCATCATGGCAACCGTGTCCCAGCAGATGCTTATGAGCTAAATTCATCTGATTGAGGTCTAGAATATACGGTTTCGCACATTAACCTTCTCCTCAGGAAAGATGTCCAAAGGATTACTTCAGGGCAATCCACCTTTATGGCCTCAACTGTTAAAACTTCTCTCTGTAGAAATTCAATCTTGTTTATGTACAGGGCCCCAGCAGTAACATCAATTACACTACTGGAGCTTGATTGCTCGGCTCAGACCTTGTTAAGAGATACTGGCATCACCTGTGAATCAATTAGGATCAGAAAGAAGAGAGTTGGCATGATGGCCCGCTAAGGTTTCCCGTCAACTTGACTGTGGGTCCATGAAGTCGTCAACAAATCGCAATTGCATTTAACAAAAAACATTAGTGTCGAAGGATGGATAAGAAAGATGTAACTTACACTCGAATCATTAGAAATTTAGAATATCTTCCTGGCCTTGAGATATGTGTACATCAGAAAAAATGCCACTACGGCACCCACAATAATTCCTGCTGTTGTGAGCCAAAATGCAAACTGCATCAAAACAACAGAGAAGGGAAAAAATAAGATGACCATGTCATAATCAACCCAATAGGATTACCCGATTATGAAAGCAAGTAGTGGATGCGTGTGGACGCCCAAGAGGACATACCACATGTTCTTCAAGGTACGACTTTAAGTTCATGCCAAATATGCCTGCAACCAGAAAACAGAATTGCTCGACATGGGCCCAATAGAGAATCCTCAACACTGGTAGTTTTTCTTTTTGAAATAAAGTCACCCAAGCATCGAGTTGAGACATTTTGTTTTCTTTAGTATACATCATTTTTACTGAAACGTCCAGAACTTGTACATCTTATGCACATTAGCTGCCTGCAACCTGTTTGTTTTGTCAATTGCAATTTTGTGGAAAACATACTCTTTTGCTTTCTAATGGTATTGTGAAAACATGCTTTCATATATATCAGATCAGTATGGAAAAAATATTAAGAAGTTCATACAAGTAACGGGCAACGAACACATATACCCACTTGAAGAAGTCGGTCTATTTGGATTGACAACTGATGTGTCTTGAGAAGATACAGGGACATGCTATGTGGTACTTACCTTAGTTGCACAAAGCGGGGGCGGGGGCGGGTAAGCACCAAGAAGAATCTGAGGTTGGGAGCGGCTTGAATAAATAAATGCGTAAAGAGTATTATAATTTGTTTAGCATAGTTTACATAGATAGCAACAACAGACAAGGAGACTTTAAGGACTTGAAGGAAGAGAGAAACAAGGAATTGAGTTGAAAAGAGCTTGATTTTCATGTATTCTATCACTTGTTCCATGCATCTCTATCCAGCTAACGGGATCGAGTTCCCATCTTAGCTTGGGACGAGATCCCATGGAGCTCCTAACTTGGGATCGCAAAAACGAGTTTCCGAGAGAGAAACATCACCATATTAGGGATTTCCTGCAACCAAGGTACTTACAACTCACTTGTATATCTTAATTGTCTCCCTTCGCATGCCAACTCGCAACATTGGAGCTCTCTCTCTTGTCCTACAAGAATGATGTCTGTTTTAACTGCCTACCTGAGTCGTCCCGTCATCTCTCTACCTAAAAGTCATGCACACCATTATCCATTTAAGTGTAGCGAGTCTACCATAGCATTACCATGGCCCAGCCTAGAGCCAACATGTTACCATTCTTCCAAGAGCCAACATGTTACTATTCTTCCAAGAGCCTCAAAGTACACCACTGCCAAAAGAGCAAGCCTTAGCTTGTTAGGGATATGATAGGAGCCATCTGTCCACATACACAATAGGTTGGAGTTCCCAATATAAATGCTTCAATGGTTTCAGGTTTTATCTTCGAAGTTCTTGGTAGCAGCTTAGAAATGGTTTTGGGACTTACGAGAGAATAGGAAAGAGGAACAGGTTTACAAGTGGGAGACCATCATTAAGCTTACTTTATGTGATATGCATATGCTATGAATGGTGCATGTGCATGGTGCATCACGCATGTACGCGTGCATGGCAGTGTGAGGCGCAAGATGGCACTTTAATGGCGCAAATTGCACATACGAATCGTGGCGAGGTGCGAACTGGGCGCCTTTAATTTTTCCAGATTCAGTCTGGACCATTGATCACCAATGGGTGTGATTTAACAGACGAGTCTAGTCTCTAGCAACCTGACTGTTGATCCTGGCTGACAATTAACAGAAACTGGTGGTGCTAGTCACGAGGTCTGGACCATGCGATCAAGAGATTCCGTCCATATACCAGAATGGGCACTACTAAACGGGTGTGCTCCACTGAACAGGCACCAGTGAACATATAAATGGATAGAAAATTCGTTCGGAACTTGTTAACTGTATGTGCACCATAATAGTGTTCCAGGCATCGTGTCAGACTCGAAAATTTCTCAGTTCTGTTTTTAACAGTGCATATTGCAGGCAGACAGCAATGTGTAGATTAGGCTGCATTGTGTCCTGGGGACAACTTCACCAGTATCCTTAGTGCATAACCAGAGTTGGTGGGGGCAAATCTTGTCCTCAGGAAATCATTTAATAGACGTGCCTTTAAGCATTTGTTCAAGACCACTATAGCACTTTTTTTTCATGTTCATTTCCAGCAGTAGCAGAATTCTCCACTAACAGAAGAACCCAGAATTGGGCACTTACATTCTTCAGAAGGCAACCTAGTGCCTGACGCTCCTCCTCTTACAGAGCCTCAGCCGCCACTCTGGTTCCATTTCATGTCAAACCATTAACTAATATTTTCATTAGAATTTAAAAATGACCACGTGCCAGAAGTTGTAGTTCTCTAAAGTTGCGGGTGCAACAAACTGCATATTCAGCTTTTGAATACACATGCATGTCTATGATAAGAACTTAATGTTCCTGTATAGTTGTACAAGATACGTGATACTTGCTAGAAACAGTGAAAAGTGTGAGGCACCTATTACGCATGCCCAAAAGAAGAATGAAAAAGAATGGGGGCGACAAAAGTGGTACAATATGGCTGATTCTCACAGGCCTCGCTACCAATCGTTGACATGTTCTAAACTACATAAATCTAAGCAGCCCGACCTGATTCGGTTTTGAATGAAATTGTTAAACCAGGCCATACAGATCAACTCTATGTGCAATTATACAAAGTCAATAGGGTATCCACAAGGTCAAACATGAAATTTCCTTGACATATATCACACAGATAAGATACACTATCTACAAGCCCGGGCACAATTACTGTGGTAGTAGAAGTTACCTGCAGAGGCCTATATAGTTTATTTAAGCTTTACCTATTTGCAGACAAAACAATTAAGACAGGTACTTGCAACCATCTTAATCTTAAGGAGACGCCAATTTTACCATTACATGCCCTTTTCCCAGAACATTGAGAAAAAAATGATCGACTACTGATGCATGTCAGAACTCACAAGTCACCAACAATTTATCGTCGTAAAGTTTCAAACAATTGACAGTTGGAAGCAAGTAGTCACCTGCGACCAGAGCACCAACTGCAACACAAAATGTCCCAACCTGAAGAAGCAATTCCACTCTGCTCACCTCAAGCCTCCGAGAGCTGATATTCCAAAAAGATAAAAGAAAAAGAGATGATGCTTGGGTCAAGGAATAGTAAATAAAGGCTGATGATCATATGCCATTCAACCTTCACCGACATTTTAAACCTGATTGATTAAGGACTTATCCCTGGTCTTCTAGAAAATAACTAATACAGAAACAGTAAAGAAAATATACTAGCACCAATGCAACGTACTTAGGATTATGCCACCAAGAAATCCCCTAACCATCTTAAATCGAAGGCACAAGCATAGATAATTTTAGGATATACACTCGCTCTTTTGCACTCTAATTCACTAGACTAGCCTCTCTTTCTCCATCCTTCTATTTCTATCCCGCTTATCATACTCTCTTCGCCCTTTTTTTTTCTCTTCTTCTCTCTTAAGTCAGTCCTCTCTGTTTTTTTTTGTGATAAGTCAGCCCTCTCTTTTATGTCAGTCCTCTCTTTCCACTCTCCATTATTCTTCTTCTGTTTTGTCTCTACTCTCTCTTCCAAATGCCATTGCAGAGCTTAGCAGCTCTTTGCTCAATACTGTTAACTTCAGATATTTGTATTTGTCTTTGACTTCAAAGAATTCCTAACACTAACGATAAGGAGGACCCATGTTGATGATCGGTAATAACTGAACTACAGAATTCTTGAGTTGACTACCCTAAAAGGCTTGGCTTGTATACGATGCCCACCACGGCCATCGGGCCATGTCCAAGGCGTTATGAGCACATATAAATCAGACCATACAGAAGATGACAGAGCTACGGCTCCAGCATGCCTAGTGCTGTTTAAGACCATTGGTAAGCAGTTGGAGCATGTTGGAATAAGTTCGACATTTACCATATGTACCACTCCACTAAAATGGACATAATTTTGTCATATGAACTTGGATAGAGGTGCAAGAGCCACAGGGAATCTCTCAACAATCTCTACGTTGGAAGACCACATGGAGTTTTGGGATGAAAATCAGCGGAAAGACCCTCAAACTTACAATGAAAGTTTTGGTCAACACTCATTGTAACCATATTCGGCCCATTTCCAAGGTCAGCCCAAGAAGGCCTTTCCTTTTCCCCAGTTGTCAGTTGGTAAAATTCCCTTTCTGACTAGGATATAGGGTCTTTTACTCTGCTTCACAACGAGTTACTTTGTAAAGAAACTCTGTAGACTGGATTTTCGTCTGTATAAGAAGTGGAGTAAAATTCAAGTAGGAAGCAATTCCTCCACTCTGCACCTTATAATACATGTTCATGCTCTTTACTCGTTTAATTAATTGCTTTTTTTCATCAAATCCCATTATTCTCGACTCCAGAAGTAACATTCGTAACCATTGGAATGATGTAATGCAATTGTAGTTCATGTAGCAAGCACCACTAATTAAATTCATACAAGCGAACCCATATTCAAACCTTAGGTTAACAGCAATGGAGTCTTCCATTTCTTTTGCAGAATCAAGAAGTCTTTCTGCTTGACCATGACATGATTCACATCTGCAGTCACAGAATATTATGAGACAAGTCCTGGGAACCAATAACACACGTACATTGCTAATGTATAGTCCCTCAGCTGATAAAGCCCAAATAAAAGAAAGAAATGAAATATGGAAGCCTAATACGGAACACTTTGTTAATTTAGTGCAATTAATATCTTGAAGTTAATCTAAAGATTTTAGGGTTCAAGTACACGCACTACACATTTCCAGCAACAAAACTGTGGCCTTACCGTCCATCAGTAGCAAAATTTTAGAAGTGGTACAATTATGTCCACGATGTACAGAAACAAAGTTGCCATGTAAGATGAGAGACTTGCAGGCCTTCTAGATAATACTGAACATTAGTTTCTCCATCTATTTTGCTGGATTTTGAGTCGGGATAACTTTGTACTACATTTTTACATGCACATATTGAATATCATGCATCGACTCCCTCACGAAGATATAGCAAAAATACAATAAGTGGAAAGCACAGTAGGAAGTCTCCAAGTATGACAAGATTGCATTACAATATACCCGCTACATGATCTGTTTTGCAATTACTTCAAGCAGGACTAAGAAGTACCTCTGGAGATAGTTTTCCAAAAGCATTTCAATTTCTTCCTCCTCTTCTGGAAATTTCAAAACCAAACCCAGTTACTATATTAATGAATTTTACTTAAATTTGCTTCATTCCTAAGGCGAAACATATGGAGCATGAACCACAAATAACTTAATCAGATTACCCTCAGCAATTTGCTTTTCTAGGGGAACAGAGCACTCCATATCATCGTTTTCTTTCTTAAGAGTGCAGTTTCTTCCCATGATACAGATACGGCGTATCTCATGAGGGTCCTCCAGTATATCAAGCAGCATTTGTTTGAGAGCTCCTGCTTTTGAACCCAGTTCAACCTGCCACACAAATTATGCAACAGAGTGATCCTCAGTGTCACCTTCAAAAAGGTATTTTTTGAAGCCACCAAATATCGGTAACTAATAGTTGAATTTAACAATACCAGGGTCTGCTTGCTGATACGAAGTTGCTCCAATATGTCAGCAGTTAAGCGGTTAGGCAAAACCTCAAGTAAAGCTTGAACCTAGACCAAAGGGCAGAAAACTCAATGTAACAAATGAGTACGAGGGTGCATCAATAAAGTAAAATGTATAACGCAGGCTACATCTTAATAGTTTGCAGCAGATACAGTCTTGAAACATAAGAAGAATAAAATTACAGTACTCACTATGCTTCCATACTCACACGAGGTTCTAATTCCATTAGTCTCTGCTCCAACCGTTGTATTCGCGAATTCAGGGCTGCTTCAACGACCTGAAAGACCAAGTTGAAAGTATCTTCAAAACAGAAGGATTATGCAGTGAAATCCTATGCATAAAATTTCACACATTATCGCCTCCTACCCCCCACGCACCACCCCTTACAAAAATAAGGCAAAGAAACAGAACCCTTCATGTCAAATTTGCAAGGATTATGAAACTTAATAGAGGTGGCATGAGAATTGGAAAAAAGAAGAAGTAAGGATGAAAGCAGCAGGAAAATTGATCCAACCACAAGAAGCCACAGGGAGAAGCACAAACATGTGCAATGCTTTACGATGTTCTGATAAGTAAAAACTATTAACTACTTTGTCCAACTTTAAATAGCAAAGACGTGTGAAACAACGACCAGAGTAGATAGAAGAACTAGAAATCTGAAAAGAAAAATTGGGACTCTTACTGTATAATAATCTGAAAAATGAAGATAGTAATAGGACTGAAAATGATAAAAAAAGATTGAATCATGACAGATAACGTAGGGAACAAACCGACATATGTGCGGACTCAAAGATGCAAAGAAGGAGAAAATTCACCCCATAACCAAAATCAACAACCTTCCTGACTATGACAACTACAGAACTAAACTTACTTTTGCTCTATTTCGTATTTTAACACTTATAATACATTCTTTCCATAAAGAATTTGATCCTTCCAATTTGAAAGATCAAAGATAATGTCCAGTATAAAAGTCAAATATTGTTTGGTTACTTAAAACTCGAGGTTGATGTCAGGAACAGGGTCAACAAGTGCACCACCCAGTTTTGGCCAGCAATCAGAGCTGATTATACAGTAGAACTTGGCAACACTACAGAGTAGCATATTCTTTCTTTGCGGTGATAGTATGCCAAAGCTATCTCCCACCACTCTCCAAATATCATTATTGTTATTGTTAAACCACTCTCATGTTGAAAGAAGATTTGCCGTTAACCATCTCAATTTGCCGAGTGTTGGGTAATCAAATTATGTTAAGCCGTAAAAAGACGGGGAGTCAAAGTCGATTAAAAGAGATAAGAACATTCTTAGCGTCTGAATATTTTACTAAAATTCTTGTATGAGTCCGGCTATATCCCATTTCCAGACTTGAACTGCAGGCATCCGACGCGGGGTAAATTACCGCCTCTAGAGTCACCAAACTGATTCTATATTAGAAGCCAATGATAAACAGTAATTCCCCTATCAGATACCACTAGTGAGGCAAAACAAGTATTTAGCATCTTGTTAAGAACCAGTACAAGGGTTCAATTTTCAACTTTTTGATGACTATAGCGGCATGAAGATAAAGAGTGCAGAAACAGTGCCAGTTACAAATGCACTAGATGACACTGTTCCTCAATCATACACTTACTGACATTTTTTTGCGAGCAGCAGCATCTTTGTGTATTTTTACAAGCCACTTGTCTTTCATACAGACAGTGGAAGGTGATAACACCAGATTCAACCTATACTCATGATCCACAAATTCGGTTCCAAAGCAGAATAAAGTACTGCTTCCAGAATAAAATGCTTCAAGGCATATAAAATGCCAAAAGCCAATCAGTAAATTTCTGTCGTTTGGTAAGTAAGAAAGCCAATCTGTTATTGTTAGTGCAGAACTAACCTCAAGTTCAAAAGGCATTGATGGCCCTCCATTTGAAAATTCAGGGTTCAGGCGAGGCAATAGCGCATCGATAAAAGCTTTTCCTCCTTTACTACAACAAGCAAAGAGGTTGATAGACCTCATTAAACTTCTTTAAAACGTTGAAGAGAAACAAAACAAGAGGACGTTATGTACCAGGCCAACAAGGCATAGTTACCGGTTGTAATTAAATATAAAGACACATTCTTCCATCGCTATTGCACGCAGTGAGCCCAGATTCAGTAGGATAGCATTGTCACGGACCTATTCATGGAATCACACAAGCTAGCATACATTAGCATCTGCAAGGTTATATGCTGTGTAAAATCAATAAAAGAAGCTTATACTTGATAATAATGGTGATTAATTCTACAACGAATGCATGACCTGTTTAGTAAGAAAAAAGCTGTTTGTTCAATAGAGATCATTTTGCATCTATGTATAGAAAGATCAAAGGAAATCAAGCTCATTCTTTACCTCTTGAAAGCCGGAATTATAAATGCAAATATAGCATGCAACTCCTAGGATTAAGCTAACCTAATATAGAATAATTACATCAGCGACACCAGCTCTAAAGCTCTGCAATGCATAGATGAAAGATGGTAGATATAGCATAACATGCAATACCAGCAAAGAGGGCATTGTGTTTGTCAGCCACAATGATGGATCGACGCTCCTGACATCTCGAGGACGAAGACCTGGTGGTGAAGAAATTTTCAGGAATTAGACAGGGAGAATTAGGAAAATGAACGTGGACCAAACGGTACTGCTACTGGTTATGTTAGTTCGCTCTGATCAATCATGAAATGAACCCAAAACCATCACAAAGAATAGCAAGGATGCAGCAAACCAGTAAAAGGACTTGCAAGTTTTACAGAAAATTTAAGATGAATAATGCTCGATAACCCGCACTTTGGACCAAAAAGCAATGAGCTTTATCTCTAGGGGCACACCCTCCCACTCTCCATTAGTCCCTCAAGGATCAATCAAATTTGGTATAAAATTTTAGGCTGTCTAGCACTGCTTATATATTTATGCATCAACAGAACAAAGTTGGATTTGAGAAAAACAGGACGTATGCAGAAGTGAATACAAATATACAGGAAATAATAAAACTTAAATTTAAGATCACGGCAGTGAGCTGAATGGCGGAAAGTTTCATGTTCCCAGAAGATTTGACTCACCACTTGACTTTATTAGGTGTCGTCGGTTTAATTTTCTAGTAGAAACCACTCCATTTGACCTTACTTCCACCACCTATATGGGAAAAGCAACATACATGGAAGAGACATTGTCACGGAACTACCTGGAATAAAAAATTTGAACACACCAAAGAGCATCTGCAAGATTGTAAGACATCACAGAACAATAGAATACTATTGAAACCCTCCACGTTGATTGCATTAGGGAAATGATAAGTGCAGGCCCTTTTGAATTGCCTATACTTCAGTTTTTTTACACCAATTCTAAAACAGTAAAAGGCATTAAGAAAAACTACCACAAGTGCCTTTTGGTGCGTAGATGACCAAAGGCGGAGTACAATAATCATAAAATATGCATTAGCATGTGAATCTTAATTTCAAATTATTATTTCAAGCTTCTTTTGGATTTTCTCCCATCAATGAAAGACATGTCCATGAATCTAGCCAAAAAAACTAAATTGCGTTTCTTTTATCTGGTACGAAAAGGAGAAAACAAGGAGCTAAGAAACAGCGGTCGAAGTCCGTGGGTGGTGCCACCCCAAGCATCTACCACTAACACATTCAACACCTAGGCATTGGTAGAAAGTTAAATGTGGAGAGAGAAATAGAATTAAAAAAATATAAAAAGGGTAAATATGTAAAATTACCTACAGAATCTTTCTCAATTTGGAAGTGATCATTTTTGTGGAACATCCCAAAAAGGAAATATGATCAATTTAAGAGGGACGGAGGGAGTACAACATGGGAAAGGATGGTAAGATATTAAAACAGAGACTATCCTGACCCCCGTCTTGTTGTCAACTACTGAGAGAAAACGCGACATAATATATCCCCAAATAATTTTCTAGAAAGATCTCTGAACTTTCCAAAAATCAACTCGGCCTAGATTTGCATATTTTAATCTCCCTTTATCTCTGAAATCCGAGGTTAAACAGAGCTCAGAATGATCCCTGATCTCTAAGGTTTCGAGATATTTGTTCTATATAGACACTGCATACTCTCTTATAGCACGTTTAAACACAATCGAGTTGATCTATGACATATGGCTTCGATTATGTCCGCAAATTCCAGTTATATAAGCTACTATAAAGCAATTCCAAATGGGCACAGCGACATTCAAGAATAACATGGATTAAGAGAACCTCGTAAACCGGTTCGCGAATTCCGAGAGAATCGCTCAAAGAGTTCGCAACCCTCTGCGAACCGGTGGAGAACTCTCGACGATCCGCAACGGCGTCAGAGTTCCGGTGCTTCGCGACTTCGAAATCTTCCGTGGACTCCTCGTTACCATCATCGCCGTCGCTCGTGAGGGTGTCCGAATCACTCTCCTCCGTGGGTCTCGTCAGGCACTCAACCCGGCGCAGGAGTTTCGCCGATACCGGGTTGATTCGCGAGGAGATTCTAGAGCAAGGCCAATTTGAGCGGGTAAGGGCGTAGCCGGTAAAGAGGAGGCAGTGAGAAGAAGGGGAGGGAGGGCAAATTGGTAGCTGGAGGAGGTAAGATGAAGTGGAGGCCATTGTTGAAAGTGAGAGCTTCAGCGAAGCTCGTATGAGGCCTGATGATGCTCTCTACATGTACACCCCAATGTTCTTCCGATAATATAGGAACCTGATTCTAATCTAATCCTGCATATATACGTGCATAGACGGTGACTGTGTAGACATTCACGTTGGAGCATTGTTTCCGAGTGAAGTTTGGTGGTTGATATTGTTTTGGGGGCGGGGGGCGTAAACGGGGAGGGAGGCTGCTGTATCAATTATTCTGGTGCTCCTCTGTCCACCTCGATTTTGTCCGATAATCTCGTAATTTGCCGTTATAACGTTTAAATTGCATATTTACATGTTACTCCCTTGAAGTTTTCAGTTTTAACAAATTGCCTTCAACTATCACCTCGTTAAAATTGTTCCCAAAATTCTGGGCCAGCAAGTAATTCGCGAAAGGGGTGTGGTGTGCGCGCGCGCGTGTATCTGTGTGTGAAATCGGCGAAAAGGGGTTGCGCGTGTGTGTCTGTGTGTGAAATCGGCGAAAAGGGGTTGCGCGTGTGTGGGGGATGGGCAGAAAGTGTTACGCCCAAAAAGGAGGACGCCATAACACGTATTCTAACAAGCTAACCTTCTTCCAAAGGTAATCAGAGTGCACAAATTACATTCGAAATACAAAACCACACGACAAGTCTTTTAAACGTAATTACATTCGTCCATCCTCGCAAATTCAAGGTTATACACACATGCACACCACACCTTCACACTAGTTCATACTAGATGACACATAACTACATAACACATCACACTTTCTATTTACAAGTGCACAAGAACTTATTTTTCACGATTCTCGGGCACAAAAGGGTAATCAAAGTGTTCGTGGCCAACGCCCTCACTTATCACTTCATGATTCTTTTTCATATCTACAAAGTAGAGATGAAAAGGGGTTAGGCACAGCTAAGTAGAGCAAATATATGATCAACTTAAACACTATCTTAATAAATAAATAAAAACAAGCGTGCATAAACTAAACCAAACATGCTTATCATCATTTCATACATGGCATATCATAGATTGCAGCAAATAAGCGATAAATAACTCATAAGCTGAATGTATATCATAATGACTCTGAGGAACCCAAAACGTGAGTCGAATGCTAGTTCACCTATCATCCTTTCTTGGCAAGACCTTAAACTAATCACTCAAAAGCTGAGCCGATCAAATTCAGTTGGTGAGTGGTAAATTTTAGACCTTAAGCAAAACTTCACACATATTCATAGCATATGTTATGTAACGTAATGTCCTTGGGAGATTAATCTACTAAGCAAGCTCAACATATGTCTCATTTCCGTATAACCGATTTGCCGGCCTTCAAGCCCGACCACTACTTCCAAAGACTCACGTGATTTATAGCATGTTATCACGTATAGAGAGTGTTAAACACATCAAGTATCATACAAATACTAATATGCATATCCTAACTCAAAAAGGTTCCAGTGAAAGCATACTACTTCCATATTTAAGCAACTTATGGCAACATACACTTCAAAATAGAGAGTGATAAAAGAGAAAATCTTAAAGCACACGTCTTCAACTTTTTAGAAAGCTAGAGAACACTCAAATTTGACAAGTGTCAGCACAAGAAATTCCACTTTTAGTTACCTAAATTTTCATTGCTAAAAGTAGATTTTCCGTCGATATAGCCTTTTAGATGTCCCTAAGATCCGTGGGTATTATCCGTGGATAAAACGGTCATCGGTAAAAGATTAGCAACGAAAATTGGTCGTTCGTCAGCAAAAGTTTAACTTCTACTGACAAAATTATTTACTTTTAGTGACAGTCTCTAAAGGTAATTTGTCGCTACCATAAATTTTTTTTCCCAAAATTCATTTTTAAAAGACTTTTAGCGCTAGAATTTTCATCTCTAATTTTGTTAATTTTAGCGATAGAAGTTCGTCACTAAAAGTCCGTCATTGATAACCGAACGGGCTTTCGTCCGTCGTTAAAAGTCCACTGGCAATAAGTTTTTGCGACAAAAAAGTTGTCACTAAAATTGACGATGCAGACCCTTCCCTTGCACTTTTAGAGACGGATTTCCATCGCTAAAATTCCGTAGCTAAAAAAATTATTATTATTCCTTTTAACAACCAAACATGCTTCCTGTAATTCAATTCGCACCAACAAAATATTCATCTGCAAGCCAACCCAATCCACTAATTCTTGATCCATTAGTAATTATTTCACATAAATCAATAATACATATACACAACAATCTCATGTTTACACCTAATTTAAATATATAGAATGTCAGAAATTCATAAAAAAAAAACCAACAAATAACCAACTGAGGAGACGAGTGCTTAAACATATCAAACCAAAGGTTCATTACAAAGCATTACTTCATAATGAGTATCTTTGGACGGGAACTAAGGGTTTTTGTGCATGCATGTATTTAAAAATTAAAAATATGCAACAATCTTTCCGAAATATGAATATTCTTGAAAAGATTGGAATCATTAGGTTAATTTGTGAGAACATGCCATAATAAAAATGATTCACCTTCAAATTCATTGACAACAAGTTGTAACTAACTCGTTATCAATGGACTTCACAAAGTAAGAGCAAATATTCGCTTGCCTACAACAAATTTCTTTCTCAGTGGAATATGATATTTCTTAACGGAATTGATATTGTGCCATGATGATATTGCGATATTGCTTTATCAGGACACGATTTAGGATTAACCATTTAGAGTTAGGGTTTATTGTAGAATTCAATGTTAGAGTTTAGGGTTTAAGATTTAGGATTTAAAAATGGTTTAGGATTTAATATTTAGGGTTTAGAGTTTAGGGTTCACGGTCTCGGGTTTAAATTATACTGTTTGGGATTTAGTTTGGGGTTTGTTTTAGGGTTAAGGTTAGGGTTGAGGGTTCGAGTTCAGGTTTAGGGTTTAATTTAGAGTCAGGTTTAGGGGTGTTTAGGGTTTAGAGTTTAGTTTAGTTTGGTTTAGGGTTAGGGTTTAGAGTTTAGTTTAGACTTTTGTTTAGTTTAGGGTTTAGGGCTTAATTATGATTGAGGGTTAGGGCTTAGGCTTTAATTAGATTTTAAGGTTTAGGATTTAATTAGGGTTTAGGGCATAAGTTAGGTGTGTATTTAGAGTTGGGCTTACGATTTAATTAGGGTTTGGGTTTAATTAGGGTTTATAGTTTAGGATTAAGGGTGTATTTAAGGTTTAGGATTTTATATTTAATTAGGGTTCAGGGTTTGTTGCTATCCCATATTGGCTACGCATTTTTGGACCGCTCTTGGGTCCCGTTCCCACGACATGTCAACAATTTAAACGGTAAAAGTTTAAGGCCATTGAGCCGGTCCACCAGAAGCACACCCTTAAGTAACATACTTTCCTTTTCCGTTAAGCAATGTATTTTTCTTCCTTGCTAAGAAATGTACTTTTTTTCTTGGCCAAGTAACGTTCTTATCTTCTTCGGCAACTATTGTACTTTTCTCTTCCGATAAGAAACATACTTTTCTTCTTCGCCAAGTAACGTTCTTTTCTTCTTTGCCAAGTAACGTTCTTTTCTTCTTAGCCGAGTGCCAAGTAATGTACTTTTGTTCTCCGCTAAGTAACATATTTTTCTTCTAAGCTGAATAAAGTACTTTGGCGCGGCCTCGACCTTCCAGACTTTTTTCGTCTACTCTCTTCTTAAATTCCTTTCCACTTCTTCAGCTTCAATCCTAGATTCTACCTCTTTTCCGTTCTTTTCTCTCATATCTCTTTATTCTCTGCCTCTATCACTTGATTTTTTTTACTATTTCAGTAGCAAATTCTCCACTAGAACCTCCTTATCTTTTTAAGGATTATTTCAAACCCTCCTTAGTGTGCTTCAACTTTCAATTTATATCTTCACTTGATGAGGGGAAATAGGCCACTCACCACATTCCCTGATATAGTTTTTCCCCTTTCTGTCCTTCTACTTTAGCACGAGAAAACATGTCTTCAACTTACTCTACAACTTAAGCAAAAAATATTTTATCATCTACAGGTTATTTAAACCTATTCCAAGTAATGTAGGCTCGATAAGTCTCATACTCTCCTCAACTTGATTTTGTCCGTACTTCTACTATAACACTCCAAAATTTTAGAGGTGCTCAAATATTACTTGTTGGATTGAGAAAAAATTAATGATGATTTTAAGTGACAATTAGGATAGATATTGTCGTGCTTGTTAGGTGTCTTCACACAATCGTGACACCTCGTGCTTATTGAGGACTCAGTGTTGATTATTTCTCTGATCGACACTTCATGCTACCTATCATTGTCATGCTTATGATGTGTCAACATAGTATTGCAACACGTCGTGCTTCAAGCCTTGCCGTGCTTTCCTTAGCCTTGTCGTGCTTGTTAGGTGGCACATCCTTGTTTTGTCACCTCGTGCTTCGAGCTTTGTCGTGCTTTGGTTAGCATTGTCATGCTTGTTAGGTGGCACATCCTTGTTTTGTCATCTCGTGCTTTGAGCTTTGTCGTGCTTTCGTTAGCATTGTTGTGCTTGCTAGGTGGCATAGCCTTGTCTCGCCACGTCGTGTTTCTTTACACCTCGTGCTTTTTAGAAATTTTTATAAATAGGGCCTGATTTATACCACGTGGGGAATTACATATCACTATTCTTTTATACCATGTGGTTATTTCTTAACGTTCCTCATACTCCTAAACACCGTTGTTCTGAAATCTTGCTGAAATGCTTTGTTTTGGAGGTTGGTAAATATCTTGTTTTTGAAATATGTTTTCGGGACATGGCTTAAGTACTTTTGATCAATGACAGTGCTCCAGTGATTTGTCTATGTGCATGGTATGCTATGATACAGCTGAGCATTGGCGAATCCCTTTGAGGATACCGGAAGCAAGATGCTGAAGTGTTATGTGCAACCTGGATATTGAATTGGTTTACTAATTGTTCGGGGTACTAAGCCACAGTTGTGTTGACTGTTTGACTGTCAAATATATTGACTGATGTTGAATTGTTTAGCGTGTTTGATTCTAATCCTATGGTGCTATGATTATTCCACGTACTGGGCTACCCGGCTCACCCCCCCCCCCCCATCATTGACCTCTCCAGTGCAGATGATTATTTTGGTGAGCATATGCAAGCGGGGGATGTGAACGGGACTTGCAGTTTTGGAGTTTTAGAATTATTTGTAACCTATTTTTAGGGCTTGTAATCTGATGGGATATTGTTGTAATTGTTTTGAAGAGATAATATCAGCCGCTTGGGTCCTGTAGTCTGATTGTGATCGCGTTGTGATTTTGTTTGAAAATATTAAATTGGGTGATTCACGACTCGGGAGGTCACATCTACTAACTTGTAACCCACTTTTATATAAGGCCGGCAAAAATCATCTTCTGATGTTTGCCCATACTTGTTTCCTCTAATGCCTTCTCTATCTCTCAAATCCACGTAATTATCCACACTTAACCGTTTCCTCCCGTGGGATTTCACTTGGATGGGTATCCTGAAAGTCTCGAGATCTCATTTCTTTCCTTTATTGGGGCTATCATATCAGCAGACACCGGTTGTACCACTAGAGTTCCTATGACCTTTTTAAAAAGTCCCACTAGCTCTCCCTTGAGGTCTTCTTGACCTAATGTTATTCCATTACTACTCTTTCACTTACATACTCGACATTCATCAAAATCACTTTCGTTGAGGGTCTCTCTCGATTGGTGGAATCATCTCTCGTCTTTCTGAGAAAAGAGTAAGACGATTTTCAAACTTGTGCACCATAAAAATAGCTTTCCTGGTCAAACATCTAATGGTTTTCGTCATTAAACGACAACCTTTTTCTACGCTAGTGTATAAACTATAATAGTTCCGCATCGCCAGTCTCCTCCTCAATAACAACTTTAGGTCCGATTACAAAAGTGGACTCCAACCCCACTCGTATAGCCGTTAATCTAGGAGAAATCATAACGCTCCTTCAACAATTCGAGGCTTCAATCACTCTCACTTAGAATCAATTGTTGCATGTCTTCAGGTATAGCCCTATCAGGAGGGCAATTACGAAAAACTTGCCATTTTTTCTCGGACAACCGCATATTAATGTCCACCATCTCCATTAATAATTAATTCGATACTTACTTCTTATCCTTACATTCAACTTTCAGCCTCTATACTGCTTGGTCAATACCACTAGTTAGGAATTCCAACTGACTTGTCGATTAGTCCCTTTTTCCTCGTCACTTGGAAGTACTTTTTATTCCAAAAGTTCATCAAAACTCTACTAGTTCTCACCATCGGCTCTTTTTTTCCATTCAAGGTTTACACAATAAAAGTGCTTAACCTCATCCATTTCTTCAATAGGTCATTTTAATTAAATTCTTATCGAACCTTCATTCGGTACTTTCAACTCTAATTCCATCTCATCTACATCCTCATCAAGGTCCTTTTTGAGATCTGACACCGCAAACTTGTCATCATCAAACCACCCTTCCAAATCTAAGTCAACTAGTTCTTTTTCCATTTCCTGCAGCTATAATAGGAATTCTGAGGTCATAAAGAAATATGCCTTAGCCAATTGGCCCGCAAATCTCAACTATCACATCACTTCAGCCAAGCTATTAAAATTCTTCTTCTACTCCTCTAATTGACAACGTAGGCGTTCCATCAGACACTTCTAAAGTCTACGGAATCATATGCATAAGCTCTGATACCAACTTGCGACACTCTCAATCCTTGTGACATCACTAGAGTTAAGTTATCTATCATAATCACACTACAATCATGTGCAGAATACAAAGCAACTATACCTTATACATCATGAATAGACGCTCCAAAATACATCTTTACAAAAATTTTCTCATAAACATACATCATGCTACAACAGAAGGCTTTCAAATCCTTATACAACATATACGTTTACAACATAATACACAGCTATAGTCGTGTAGTCCTCTCAACGTATCATGTAGCTCAACCTTTACCTTATATTTTCTAGCTTGTCTCACCTCGCTCAACTTATCACCTTGCTCAACTTTCTAGATTGTCTCCTTTCCCTTCCTAGAGGTTTTCCTTGGTTGATATTATAACATGCACAATATGACATAAGGAATGAGCGCAAATCGCCCAGTAAAGACAACACAAGGAGTACCGTGTACAAGTGATTCGAATATCTCGGAGGAATAATGATCATCTCTACAATAATGAATCAAATTTTTTGTCAAATGGTCTTTTTCTTTCGTTAGAGTGAGTGGCTTCAAGGCCCAACTGAACAACATTACTGCCACCTTCTTATGAACAAGACTGACTGACTAACTATGCAAATGGACACTAAATCAATATACATAAAAGTAAACATAAAAAAAAATACAAGTCATTGAAATCGTTAACATCAAACAAAATCAACTATAATGCACTCAAACACGACAGACTATACTCGACCAAGCATGATAAACTCGACTCGAGTGCCTTACATCATTGTTGCCAGTGATCATATTTCACAGGCCATCCTCCTCATATTAATGTCTCGTTATACGGGATGTTCATCTCAGTCACAGGATAATTAAAAGAGACGTTATCATAAGAAGAGAACTCACAAAGTGTTTATCCCTAACTGTGTTACACTATAACTTTGATGCCATGGAAAGTGGGTTCGCAGTCGACGTGGAGGTGCCACAAAGAATGCAGTCCGACTCAGATTCCAAGTATGTTGATGTGAGACATAGCAAGGGCAGAGACCAAGGGCTTCTCAGACAGAGCCTGAGGGTGGCAGTGTTGCGAGGGCGATGGCGCAGGATGAATGTACGAGGACAGTCACAGTCTGATGCTTAGGTCTGAAGTCGGGGTCCTGTATGTTTCTCTCTAGGATTCTAGAGTGAGAAGTGAAAATGTTCTAAAAATGTCCAAAAAATCCCCAAATGAATCCTCAAGACCTCTATTTATAGAGGTTGAGATGATGATGTCATCACGCGACACGTGGCGCTCCCCGGGAGTGACACGTCACTGAGGGGGGTCCACATCTGCTTGTGCTCCACGGACTGTTGAATCGCATATTCACCTAGCCTGCCCCGCACAGCGTCCATCTGTCTGTCCGGAAAGACTGGCTCCCATAGCGTCGGTGTGGCCAGAGAAACCCCTTGATCTAGCCTCCAATCCAAGCCCTTGTAGAGTCCCACTAAGTGTGTCAAGAGACTCACGGAGAACCTGATAGTGATGAGGGTTGCCCCTGTAGCCAACTGTCAGGCAGACTAGGCGCCATGCCCTTCAAGGACCTGCTCCCATCCCGGAGTGACCCGGGGGTCATTGCCCTGGTGGTGTCAACGATCAATGGTAACATGAGTGGACATGCTCGCAGCTTAGTGCTCAGGGTCCGTGGCGAGGGGTCCTCGTGCCGAAGCCACCCCCGTAACTGTGACGGTGATGGCTTTAAGGTTGTGAGCCCATCCCGTGATTGATTATACCGACGATGGCTTTAAGGTTGTGAGCCCATCCCGTCATTGATTATGCCAGCGATGACTTTAAGGTTGTGAGCCTATCCCGTAGTTGATTGTGTCGGCGATGGCTTTAAGGTTGTCAGCCCATCCCGTAGTTGATTGTGCCGGCGATGGCTTCAAGGTTGTGAGCCCATCCCGTAGTTGATTGTGCCGGTGATGGCTTTAAGGTTGTGAGCCTATCCCGTAGTTAAGGTTGTGAGCCTATCCCGTAGTTGATTGTGCCGGCGATGGCTTTAAGGTTGTGAGCCCATCCCGTAGTTGATTGTGCCGGCGATGGCTTTAAGGTTGTGAGCCCATCCCGTAGTTGATTGTGCCGGCGATGGCTTTAACGTTGTGAGCCCATCCCGTAGTTGATTGTGCTGGCGATGGCTTTAAGGTTGTGAGCCCATCTCGTAGCGAGGGGTCCTCGTGCCAGAGCACTATGAACGGAGCCCCTCATGATGCTGCACACTTCGGAGAGTGGGTCGAAGCATGTTCCACGTCCATGGCGGGGGCACATGGTGTGGTGAATAAGTGTGATGCCCGAAGGCTTGTATCATGATTGTGGCGCATGGGCACGGCGACGAACGTCGCGGGGACAATACTTGGTGCCCAAGCACATGTCATGAGAGTGGTTCGGCGACGAACGTCGCGAAGCAATACTTGGTGCCGGGGGCACGTATCATGAGAATGGCGCATGGGTACAGCGACGAACTTCATGGAAACAATACTTGGTGCAGGGGCATGTCTTATGAAAGTGGTGCGGCGACGAACGTCGTGAAGCAATACTTTGTGCCGGGGCACATGTTATGAAGATGGCGAATGGGCGCTACGACGAACGTCGCGGAGCAATACTTGGTGCTGGGGCACATGTGATAAGAATGGTGCATGGGTACGGCGACAAAGGTCACGGAGCATATACTTGGTGCCGGGGCACATGTTATGAAGATGGCGCATGGGTGCGGCGACGAAGATTGCGGAGCATATACTTGGTGCCGGGGCACATGTGATAAGAATGGCGCATGGGCACGGTGACGAAGGTCGTGGAGCATATACTTGGTGCTGGGGCACATGTTATGAAGATGGCGCGGCGACGAACGTCGTGAAGATATACTTGGTGCTGGGGCACATGTTATAAAGGTGGCGCAATGACGAATGTCGCAAAGATATACTTTGTGCCGGGGCACATGTGATAAGAATGGCGCATGGGTGCACTTCGGGTGTCCCGAAGACGGTATGTGAGCTGAGTGTACCTGTCATAACAAGATAATGAATGCAACATGTAGTAATGACAAAGTTGGAAGTGATGGTACGCGGTCGTCGGATGACGGACGTCGCAAGGATGATGCACGACGGACGTCGCGAGGTTCATGCACGACGGACGTCGCGAGGTTCATGCACGACGAACGTCGCGAGGTGGATGGACAACGGACGTCGTGAGGATGATGGACGACAGAGGTGGCAAGGTTGATGCACGACGGACGTCGCGAGGTTGATGGAGTTGAAGGACAACAGACGTCGCGAGGTTCATGCATGACGGACGTCGCAAGGTTGATGCATGACAGATGTCGCGAGGTTCATGCCCGACGGATGTCGCGAGGTTGATGGACGACGGAGGTCCCGAGGTTGATGGACGACGGACGTCGCGAGGATAATGGACGACGGAGGTCGCGAGGTTGATGCACGATGGACGTCACGAGGTTGATGGACGATGGACGTCCTGAGGATGATGGACGACGGACGTCGCGAGGTTGATGCACGACGGATGTCGCGAGGTTCATGCACGAACGTCCATAAACATCACGGAGGTGCAAAGACTTGAGAAAACAAGTGCGCGAGGGAGCAGAAGCCATAGGCCAAAAATGGGGGAAGGTCAAGGCCACCACCCCTGGGGAGGCCGAGGCCAACCCCTTGGTGAGGCTGAGGCTGACCCTAAGGGTTGGCCAAGGCCAATGGCTAACTCCCATGAAGGGAGGCCAAGGCCACTCCCCCTTTGGGTGAAATTTGGGCTTGCCGACGGAAGGTGTTTTGATGGGCAATGACAAATCCGAAAGTTACATTGCGACGAGCGTGTCGACGTGAAACATACCCGTGTGACAAATAAGGTGCCAAAGCCAGGTACGAAGTGTATCAAGCGATCAAAGCGCGAAAGGGACTTTGCGCGAAGAGTGAACAACCGGGGGGAAAGGCCAAGGCCCCCATGGAGGCCGAGGCCGACCCCATGGGTTTGGCCAAGGCCTATGCCCTTGACCCTGTCGCTCCGGTTGCGCCAACGGTCGATGTTTTTGGTGAAAAGGTGCTTAGGTGATCGCGGCGCGATGAACATGGTGCTGTGAGTCACGGTAGCGTGAAATCATTGGTGACTGAGTCGCGCGTGAGGCAAAGAATGCAAGTGACTTGGGCGCGCGCACTTTGTCCAGTTCAAAGCGTTGAATACTGTGCTTGTGCGGACGTGTCATGCACAATGAGACTGCAAGTGGACCTTTAAGTGTGACCAAAATAGGTTGGGAACAAACTTAAACAAGAAATACCTGGTTACAAGCTTAACCACTATTCAAACACAATAATAGGAATTTAGCATAAGCATCACCAACAGGGCAAACCCGAGAGAACTTAACCATAAGTCCTTAACAACATTTATAACTAAGAAAAATATCGGTCATCAATAATTGCCGACATCTCACAACAACAACAAATAATCTCTGTACAACATCATCATCAACGACAAGGCAGACTTGGGAGAACCTTGACTACAAGTCCTCAACTATGTTCTTAATCAGGAAAAATGTCGTTTATAATAATGGCCGACATCTCACAATAACCGCACGAAAATCTCTAGCTACATAACATCATCACCCACAAGAAGTATGCTAATCGAACTAAATCATAGATTAGAAGGACAACATTATCCTTACTAAAGTTCATCAATGGGGCGGGCTAAGGGAAATTTTTCTACACTGAGTCCTCAATAACATGATTTCAATAACTATATACCAGTCACAATGACTACCGGTGTTTAATTATAATAACATGAGTTTAATATAAACGTCTATAAAGTAGCATGCTAATTGAAACAAAGAATTAGCATATCAGAACCGCACTGTCCTTAACCGATTAGTTTATAGTCGACAAAACGTGTAACCTCTGATCGCAACGAGCGGGATTACCTAATCAAGTAAAACCCTGCTTGTCGAGCACCATTCAAACATGTACGCACAATTTATCCTACCCCTTCTCATTCAACCGTTCATAGTATCTTAAAATGGCTAATTATTTTGATCTGATAACCAGATCCTTAACCTGGCCTTACCGACGCATTCACGATAACAACTCCCTCATTTTAGGTGTATTAGCACCATTACTCACAACCCATTACTCCGGACGCTTAGATACGTCCGTTGCCAAAAATTTAGCGCCAACATGACAAATTATCAAAATATTCCTTAATAGTCATTATACCACCAACGCCCCAAAACAACTTCAAAACCAAATTTTAGATGTACTACATCCATTTCTAGACCCAAAAGTCCTTCGAGAAATTTTATAGGAAAAATTACCAAAATATTCCTAGCCTAGGTAAATTACCAAAAAAAAAATCTAGGCGGCCATCGCCCTACAAACACCTTCAGAATAACCTTCAAACATTTTTTTTAAGTGAATTACCTTAGTTTTTGGGACTAAAAAGCCCTTCGAAAACTTTTTGCTCAAAAATCTCGAACCGACATTTAATAGAGCGCTCGAAAACCAGTTCTGCTAAAAATTAGCTACGAAATGCCCCAAAACTTCAAACATTGAAGCAACTCACCATTTTAAGGTCCTCATAAAATTTCTATATAGAAAACTGCATTAGTTTGCTCTTTTTAAATTCACCGTAAAGTTTTACATTAACAGCGTCAGTTAACCCCCTTCCTGAGCTTGAACAAAATTTCCACATCGTAGATTTCATAAAAATAACTAGGCATTTCTTCTTCTTTTTTTCACTTTATCAAATTCTATCGCGAATGATTTTTAAAAAATTGCACCATAACTGCCTAACCCTAGTCACCTTTTAGCGACATTTATTGGTATTACACAGTGTTAAATCACTATGACACACATCATTTCCCCTTTTTGCACACCTACAGCTTCTTCTTCCTCTTATTGTCGAGCACCACTCCCCCACGCTAACGGAATCCCCCTTAAACCCACATAAACACACACATCCCTTACACCATGGCCATTTCACAACACTTATGATCATGCAGCCACAAAATCTTCATGCGAGCACTGTCTCACCGATGCCTTTCGCCATGCCCGAGCACCTTCTATAAAACAGTCGAGCATCATCTCTGCTTCACGTGCCCTCGGCACTATTCCCACCTCCACGACACTCATCGCCGCACCATATGCCCCCAGTACGATGCCCGTCTCCACGACACTCGTTGCCACACCTGTGCACTATCTCCACGTCACGTGTCCTCGGCACGTTGCCCGTCTTTACGACATTTGTCGCTGCGCCCAATCACAGTCTCTGGGTCACATGCCCCTAGCAACGACACCCGTCGTAGTGCCCATGCACAGTATTCACGTCACGTGCCTAGCATGATGCCCACCTCCTCGACACCTATAGCAGCACCCAAGTACCGTTTTTGCATCTCATGCACCCAGCACAAGACTGTCATCATGTCCCTTCACTATCTCAGCGTCACGTCCCCCCGACACGACTCCCGTCTCCACAACAGTTGTCGCCGCACCCATTCACTATCTTCTTATCACGTGCCCCCCACGACACTCATCCATAGCGCCTCAGTGCTCTCACCATCTGTCATGCCCATGCACTGCTCTACTAATACAGTCGTGCCCCCCGACTCTTTTTCTTATTACAGTATCACACAACCACCATGCCCATGCACCACGTTGCTTATACAGTGGCGCCTCCCAGTTCCCTATCACATTACCATGTTGCCGGCACCTACACATTCCATCGTTCCCATGTGTCGTGCTGCTTATACAGTCACGCCTTATACATCGGCACCGCACAAATTCTGCCATGCCGATATGCCACGCCACTTATATAGTCGCGCCCCTTGGCATCTGGCCACACTACCATGCCTTTTGTAAGTCCATCTTTTTACCACACTATGCACACTTTACCTTTCTCGTGGAACTTGCTTCAGACCACTCCCTAGAGTGTGTAACAGCCGCGGGGATAGGGAATGCCTCTAGGACACTATCTCTGCCAGTGAGCTCCACGTGCTCAGGCATGAGGTCTCCCCTCCCGCTAGCTAGGCGACTCCTCCAAGATACTATCTCTGCCCACCAGATAGGCGACTCCTCTGAGACACTACTTTGTCACACTCTGAGTGCTCCAGCCACAAGGACTCACTCGTGGATAGGCTCGCTTTTTAAGACACTATTTTTACTAGGGAGCTCCAAGTGCTCTGTTACGAGGCTCTCCTTTTGTCAAGTAGGCGACTCTTTCGGGAAACTGCCTTGGCCCATCGGGAAGGCAACTCCTTCGGGACACTACATCTGCATGTCGGGTAAGCGACTCCTCTGGGATACTATCTTAACTAGCGAGGAGTGCTCCAACACAAGGATTCATCAGAGAGATACGCTCATTCTTTAAAATAGTATCTCTGCTAGGGAGCTCTAAGTATTCTAGCATGAAGACTCCCCTTCTAACAGATAGGCGACTCCTTCGAGACACTGCCTCGATGCGTTGGGTAGGCAACTCCTTTGGGCACACTGCTTCGGCGTGTTGGGCCGGCAACTCCTTCTAGACACTACCTCGGCCTGTCTGGTAGCCGACTCCTCAGGGATGCTGCTTTGGCATGTTCCGAGTGCTTTAGCATGAGGATTCACTCATGTGATGAACGACTTCTCCATGACACTATCTTTGCTAGGGTGTTTGCATGACTAGTCTACGTGCTCAAGCACTAGGAGCTTTTCATCAGCACCCCTAGGGACTTTGACCCCAGGTCACTCCTAAACGGGAGCAGGTCTCCAAAGGGCATTGCACCTAGTTCGCCTGAAAGTTGGGTGTCGGGCCCTCCCACCGCTGTTAGGTCCTTGGCGTATCTCATTGTCCTTTAGGAGTTTGCAAGGGCTTTGGACTGACTGCTAGATCAAAGGGTTTTTTGGCCGCACTAGCAATGCGTAGGCCAGTTTTTCCAGTCAGATAGAGCGACGGTGTGCGAGGCAGGCAAGGTGAATATGCGATCTGGCAATTTATGGAGCACCGACATCTATGGGCCCCTCAGTGAGGTCTCAGTAGGGAACACCAAGTGTCGGTTGATGACATCATCATCTCAGCCCCTATAATTAGGGGCTTAAGAATTCATTTGGGGACTCCTGAGACTTTTAGAACTCATTCTCACATTCACTTTCTCACTCTAGAATTCCAGAGCTATAGAGAGGGAAACATACAGGACCCCGACGCTAGACCTTGACTCTGGACCTAAGCATTAGACTATGACTATTGTCGTGTATTCACCCCGTGCCATTGCCCTCGCATCATTGCCACTCCTTAGGCTCTGTCAAGGAAGTTCTTGGTCTTTGCCCTTGCTCCATCCTTGATGTCCCACATCAACATACTTGGCACCTAACTCAGACTGCATTCCTTATGGCGCCTAACTCAGACTGCATTAATTATGGCACCTTCACATTTACTTCGAACCCACTTCCTTGGCATCAAGGTTTAATTAAGGTTTAGGGTTTAGGTTAATATTTTGTTGGCTTTTAATTATTCATAACAGACGATCATTACTATCACTTCTTCTAATTATTGTTTTATTAGATTTAACTGTTGATCATTGCTTTGGTTAATCACTTTGTCTATCCTTTTAATCTCATACAAAGCAATAAACTAACAAAGTAACAGGAATTGCATATTGCCTATAACCAAAATAGATACAACAATTTAAGTATAATAAATTATAATTTTAAACCCCAACATATTATGATTTTTAATTATCAACAATATGAAAGAGACAGATTAATAAAAACAAATTATATTATGTAGAAAAAAAACTTACAGATAGCCAAAAAAAAGGGTCAGATCAAGCAGCGGCGACGTGCGGTCGACGGTGGTAGTGGAGCATGGTTGTGTACTGGATGGGTGGGTTGAAATGTGGCTGAGTGGTGGCAGTGGTAGGGCGGTAGAGGTGGGGTGGAAGGGGGCACAGTTTGGTGGTGCGACAGAGGTGGGGGTGACAGAAGTGGGGATACTAGAAGCTGAGGCGTGGGGGCTGTGGTGGTGCGGCAGAAAGTGGCGCGGTTCTGTAGTGGTGCGACGGAGGGGGCTTGTGGGCTATGGTGGAGGCATGGTGGCTGTGGTGGTGCGAAGGGTGTTGTTGGCGAGGAGACAGGGGTCACGGGTGGAGTGGGGGTTGGGTTATAGTAGTCGGTAGCAAAGGAGATGGGCAGGGACGAAGGGGGAGATGGTCGGCAGCGGATGGAGGAAGTGCTGACAGGAAGAGAGAAGAGAGAGAAAGAGAGAGGGAGAAAAGAGGAAAAGGAAGCTAGGATTTGGCATTTAACGACTTTTAGCAACGGATTTTGGCCGTCGCTAAAAGTTCATAGTTAAAAGTTATAAAAAATTAAAAAAAATACTTTTAGCGACCGAATATGGTCTGTCGTGGATTATCCGTCCCTAAAAGAAATTAAAAAATTGAACCTAAAAGTCCGCCTAAAAATTGAAAATTCTAAAATGATAATTCCTGACCGATTTTGCCGTCTGGTAAAGTACCGTCGCTAAAAGACCTTTACCGGCGGACGATTCCGTCAGTAAATGTCTTTAGCGATGGACTATTCCGTCTCTAAAAGTGACCTTCTAGCAATGAAATTATGTCTGTAGCTAAAAGCCATTAGTAAATCCATTTTTTCTTGTAGTTCATTGAATAAGATATTCTTGTTTAAATATCAACATAGAATTTGTCCAGGTTAATCCGCTTCGACCAATTCCATATTCAAGCAATTAAGGGGGATATACACTTTGAATAAGAGAGTGATAAAAGAGAGAATGTTAAAGTACACATATTTAGCTTTCCATAAAATTATAGAACACTCAAATCTGACAAGTATTGAATAAGATATGCTTGTTTTAAATATCAACACAAAATATGTCCGCATTTCTCTAATGAAATTCTCATACATCATAAGCACATAACATACCATATGCACACCAATCATGACTAAAATCATGCTCAAGGTTGTTCATATGTAAAACTTTACCTTTGACAAAAAGAAATTAGTTAGGGTGTAGTACTCAAGCTCCCTCTTTTGTCAAGAACAGAACATCCAACCATCAATGGTTGATAATTTGAATTATAATAGCAAATTCCCTTTTGTCATTCCTTCTTAAAGTTCTCAAACCTTCTCTCTAGTTTTTCTACAAGTAGGCACCTCCCCTCTCTCTTCTCTTCTTGTTTTACTTCAAAAGGTAGAGGACATGGCTCATCAAAGTTCAAGTACATCTAAGCCCAAAAATATTGGGATCGGAGCAGAAAGTGAAATTTTTTTCTCTACTTGTAAATGTTATTTTACCAGTAGATGTTAAGGAATTCACAGATGTAGCAAAAAGCTCTTTTGCCCTAGATTTGCTAAACCCTAATTTTGGAGCTCAAATTTGAAAGTTTACTTTCAATCTGCAACTCAACTATGTTGTTTCTTACTCGCTGCCTTTCGCTTATAGACCCATCTATCTTCACAGATTTGCCTCAATCCATGCGATCGATCATACCTCACTAAATTTTTTGTTCTTCTTTTGCATGCACACAAAATCTCCAACTATTTCTCCTTCTCACCATTTGTTTGTATTACCCACTTGTTGTCGTACAATATTGATTTTCAAGGGGGAGAAGTCTCATGTGAGAGAGAATCTTTATTTTAATACGTATATGTCTTCTCTACGGTACAAGGATAGACTTGATATTTTTAAAAAACGTATTGATGACATTAGTAAAAAAAAATACATTTTTTAACGGATCTGTGACGGATGAACATCGATACATTTTCAAATTTTTTGGTCACAATATGTTATATTTTGAAACTTATTAACTTTAATCTTATCCTAACTTCATGTATAATTATTCTCCTGTAGTATATGAACCTGTTTAGAGAAATTGATGTTTGTTTTTATGTTAATAATGGTAATCGTAACGACTAAAAACACGGAAAAATGATATAGCATGATTCCAACCATCTTTGTTAAGCGTGCGGTGGAATAATGCTCTGCCTCCGAATTTGGTGCTCATCGCGAAAACAAGTCTCTAAGAAATTGGCCGACATAGCGTAGCAGAAACCTAACCTAGATATTTTCAAACCCAAAGAAGTGGAAGCTAACATGTCGATACCAACACAATCAGCCGGTGACAACGAAGAAGAAGAGCAAGCAGACCTCCAAATTCGGCCGCCGCCTCCTCAGTCTCATCACCCCTCTGCTCCGCCCGACGAGGTAACACCGCCATTCACTTCAACGCGCACAGAATCACATGCGTGCAGTGTGCACTCTGTATACGCTTGGACTTCATTCGTCCCAAAATTAGGGCCTCATTCATTGCTAGCCAGCTCCTACGATTTATTCGCCTGGCCTGTCAAATGATGTGCATTGAACTCATTCTATTGCTATTCGGTTTTCATTTCATGTTTAGGTGTCTTAAAATCTGACCGGACTTTGCCGATAAGTCAAAGGGACTCTACTTTTGGAACAGTAGAGCGCTATATAATTTGATTGGTACTTACATATGGGTAGTAGTATGTATATGCATGTGTAGCAAATACTCCATCGGTTCCAAAACTAGAGCCCCCTTTACCGTTAGCCGGTCCCTAGGTTTCAGTTTTACCTCACTCGTTGTTTTCCCCTCGACTTGTCAAAAAATGTCTTATCCAATGCTTCTGTTTCTGTTGTGGTTTAATCTTATTCTAGGCTTCGGACAAGTGAAAGGGACTCTAACTTTGGAACAGTAGGGTATATGGTTTGACGTAGTACTTTATTTACAAGTGGTTGGGACCTTAAAGTAGTGAATGCAATTTTCCATAATTGAATTAATTCCCTACTGGTTCCAAATAAGGGGAATGTTATAGTAAAACTTCATTTAAAATGATGTGGTAGAAAGCAACATGCGACTTGAAGGACATGATCCAACGTGGATTTTTATTCTTACCTCCATTTTATATAAAATTGAAGGTGCTTTTGGCCCGACATTGATTGCTCTGTTCCACTAGAACTACTCCTCCTTTTGGTGGGCACTAATGTAAATAGTATATGATGGAGCTCGAGTAGAAAGTATTGATTTATTTCTCAGGAGCAAGGATCTAGGGTCGATGCCGATCAAATAGTTGGAACAACTCTTTCGAGTAGTAAGTATATCTTTGATATAGAAATTGAAAGGATCCGATTCAAACAAGTTTTTGATTAATTTTTTTTTGTTGGAATTGATAAAGCTCTTTCGATCCGAAGTGTATCACGCAGGAATCAACCCCTCGTATGATTCTTTAATACAAAGAAATCACAAAAAGGGTATGTTGCTGCCATTTTGAAAGGATTAAGAAGCAATTAAGTAATGTCTAGTACTTTATTTAGTAGTGGTTGAAACCTTGAAGTACTTGATAAAAGTCTAACTGGAATTCACTAATAAGTCAAAGGGACTCTAATCTTGGAACAGTTGGAGTACATAATTATGTGTACAATAGTCTTTATATTGAAGTGATTGAAACCTGTGAATGGAATTCTATCCTCTAGGCGGAATTTGCTAATAAGTGAAAGGGTTCAAATTGTGGAACATTGGGGGTATATGTTGCATATTTACTTTTATATTTTATATACAAGTGGTTGAAACCTTGAAGTTCATGGAATCTCAAAGCTGTAAGTACCTTTTTTTTCTTGATCATGAGAGTTCAGTTCGTTGATGTCGTGTAAAATGCATTTAGACTCTGTGATAAATGTGGCATGTTATCGCCATTCATTTTCCAGAATAAATCATCAGTCCAGGAAAGTTTCGCATTCTATAGCGAACGCACTGGTGGTGCTTGTTCAATATTTTTTTTAATGCAAATCCTATTGGTAATTTTAGATATTTGCATTAGCCATGATAACTTATAAGCATAGTAATATTCAGCCTGATCAGAGCTTGTGTTAAGATCTTAGTTGCACAAAGCGAGGGCGGGGGTGAGAACGGGGGGAGGGGAGCGTAAGCACCAAGAAGAATCTGAGGTTGGGAGCAGCTTGAATAAATAAATGCGTAAAGAGTATTATCATTTGTTTAGTATAATTTACGTAGCCAGCAACAACAGATAAGGAGGCTTTAAGGACTTGAAGGAGGAGAGAAACAAGGAATTGGGTTGAAAATGGCTTGATTTTCAGGTATTCTCTCACTTGTTCCATGCATCTCTATCTAGCTAACAGGATCGAGTTCCCATATTAGCTTGGGACGAGATCTCATGGAGTTCCTAACTTGGGATTGCAAAAGCGAGTTTTCGAGAGAGAAACGTCACCTCATTAGGAGTTTCCTGCAACTAAGGTTAAGATTGTCAGAGTCCTGCAAGACCCAACTTGGCTATGAATTTTGGCAAGTCACATAGTTATGTTGCATATTCTGCATGCTGTTTTGTCGTTCAGTTTTGTTTCTGTTAATTTTAACTACTCATCCTCTGGTTTTATGTTGTACCTGTAGTTATTCAACATATCAACTACAGTTGATCCCAGTTATATCATATCTTTGATAAGGAAACTCTTACTGCAAGCTGTGAGTAGTAATTGCACATTTAGTGGAGGTGATGCTTGTGGTTCCTCGGCACAAGGATCTAAAGTTGAAGAAATGCAGTCGAAAAATGAAAAATTTAACCCCACAAACAGTGAATGCAAAGCCATGGATACAGTTAATGAATATACTGAAATAGAAGTTTCAGAAGGGGGTGATGATGGTTCACGTCATCAAGACAAGCGTGAGGGTGCGTCAGTGGAAGAAGCATCTGAAGAATCATCTTGGGAAGAGTATGGATGCATTTTATGGGATCTTGCAGCAAGCAAATCTCATGCTGAACTCATGGTATTTGATTTTGTCCTTTTATATTGCATTTAATTTCATGTTGCTTATTGTCATGTTCTTATGTTTCAAGTCACTAGATTGATTATAGGAACTTGTGTACTTGAGTAGGTAAGAAGAATATATTGCAAATATATCAAGAGAAGTAGGCTATAAGGAGAAATTGAAGCCATAGATTTCGTTCTTAGGACTTGCAAGCTAGCAGTTGTTGGCTTAAATCTAGTAGCTATGTCCAAAGTTGTAGTCATGTGGAAGAGACTCTTGAAGCCATAGATTTCATTCTTAGGACTTGCAAGCTAGCAGTTGTTGGCTTAAATCTAGTAGCTATGGCCAAAGTTGTAGTCATGTAGAAGAGACTCTTGAAGCCATAGATTTCGTTCTTAGGACTTGCAAGCTAGCAGTTGTTGGCTTAAATCTAGTAGCTATGGCCAAAGTTGTAATCATGTGGAAGAGACTCTTGAATTCTTTCTTGCTCTCTCTCTCTCTCTCTGTGTGTGCGTGCGCGCGCGCGTATGCATGCATATATGTATATAAATGTATGTATTATGTATGCATCTCTCTCTCTCTCTCTCTCTCCCCACACACACTATTATACTTCCGCTAGCAAGCACTTGACATGCTTAAGATCAAGTTGTAAACCACCATATGCACGGGGTGTGAGATCGTAGAATTTTCGATGAAGTTAGCACTTGGTAAGTTTGTCGTTTTTAGGTTCTGTGTCGGAAGTCTTTCTTCTGATTGCACTTACTTAGCTCTATCTCTAAAATTGCTTATAGGTACAAAACCTGGTTCTTGAAGTTCTTCTGGCTAGTCTAATGGTTTCAGAATCTACACGTGTCACGGTAATAGACGTTCTTAACCACTATGCATGTTCAAACTCACTACAATTAAGTTGCTGACAAAGTGTGTTAAACAAAATTTTTACGTTTCTTGTGAATTAGTTTTCAAGTTATCTAATGCACCAAACCATGACTTGCGTTACTTTTTCACCTTTCAGGAGATTGGCCTTGGAATAATAGGGAACCTTGCTTGCCATGAAGTTCCCAGAAAGTGCTTAGGCTCAAGAAAAGAATTGGTTGACACAATTGTGGATCAGGTTTTTGTGGATGACACCCCATGCCTTTGTGAAGTTTTCCGGTAAAGAACTTCCTACTTGAATGTGATTTGGTAGTTTACAATTTTAGTTTCTGAAAGTTTTTTGTCTTGGTCTTCTACCAATCCTGACTTTCTGCACCATGGTGATTATGCTTGATGTTCTGTTAGTGCTTTGTTTCCATGCCTTCTTTCTTTCCAGTGGTTTGATTGCTTGAGTTTATCCCTTTTTTTTTAATTTTGTTATTTCTGTGAGTTGTTTATGTAATTGGCATCTCCTGAGATTTCACTTTGAGTAGTTCTTTTCTGATGCGAAAATAAATTGGGTGTGCCGGAGTCTCAGTAGATTCTAATTACTCAAGGTGGTTCACCCAAAGAGTTCCCTCGCTGTTTGAAACTACGATCTAACTTATTGGAGGCAGCTTTGCAAAATAAGGCGACAAACAATTGCTCGTCTTTCCTGCTGCCCAAGTGCATAAACTTACTGCTAGACAAACAACTTAGCTGCATAAATAAAAGATTGTAACAATGCAGTGAATGGACAAAGAAATGAACACTTCTCTTGAAAGAGTAATCTACCTCAATATAAACAGTAGATAATCCACAGACGAGGTAAGTCAATGTTACAATGTTTTAGAATTGGATGCTGCTGAGACTTGTATGAGCACAGGGTCTTTCTGAGAAGCATGGATTGTACTTGCTTTGGTAGTATATCATTTGATGTTGTAAAAATCTCTGAATTTTCCAGAACTTCTTCTTCGTGAGTCATCCCATCGGCGATATATATATATATATATATATATATATATATATATATGTATATATATGTAGGACAAGCACAATGAGTCCTACCCACATTTTCTGTTGAGCCAATGAAAGTCCGTCATATGTCTATAGGTCACCTTCTTACTAGAGGAACACGCGTGGCATACTCTGTCCCCTTTTGTCCTCACGAGGAAAACATGCGTGGAATTTCTCAACCTCGCGGCACCTTATGAGATCGCGTTGAACACTCGCGTTGCCAGGGACTTCTGTAATTTTATAGAACTTCACAGACAAAGTGCTCCCAGAGCCAGCCAGCTTCTCTACATTGCCCACTAAACAGTGGTCATGAGAAGGGCAGAGGTGGCCATGTGGTGCCTGAGTGCGGATGCAGGAGTGCTTATCATACAAGAGGAAAGTACATGAACTCTTGACCTAGGATGTAACCGTAAAGCAAGAGGATTCCCCAGAGTTTGACTATCTTTGTATAAGAAACAATATAATTCTAACATTTGCCAACAAAATGAATACAGATTCATGTAAGTTAGTATTGCTACTATTAGGTAACTGTTGACTAGTCATGATTTAATGCAGTTCATGTGCTAAAGATTATGAAGTACTATTTCTTGGCAATGTGAAACAAACTGTGGTTAGATGGCTGTGGTGACATTATTTCGTTTCTCAGATGCGAGTTCCAATTTTTGCCAGGAAAAAACTTTTTGGCAAATTATTTAGTAGTTTTACTTGTATCTTGTGGCTCCCTATGAAATAGGACGACTTGTTACGTCAACTTCAAGGAAAGTGATATTTGACCATAAGGCCACATATGTGTGCAGGAAAACTTCTCAAGTACCAATTTTGCTCAGTTTACAAGTTCTCTATAGTCAAGTCCTAGAAATTGTGAATTATGCTCTGGTTGTCCTAATTCTCTCTGCGGATTCATTTGTGATCAAACATAACATATGCTGTGCATCCTAGCTCTAGACTGGGGCTAGGAATGGAGTGTTGGAAGCTCAGGATATTTAATTTAAGTAGTGAAAATGGCTAATTGAAGTAACTGTGTCTGACTGCCTGAACTCCTGTAGGCTGTATCTATAGAATAAGACTCACAGTAATGGGGCCAAGAGTTTCTAACCACCTTTTTCTTCCACTCCCCATATTGTGCATCAACGGTTGGAATCGGTTCTCTTATTTTTGTTTACTCAATCTACGGCCTTAAGGTCACCTGGCCAAACACTTTCTCTTTTCATATAGTGGGTGCCTTTACTTCCTGTTCCTGTGGCACACAACGTTTGCTGTCTGGACTGTGGACTACGTTTCAATCTGATGTGCACCAGCTTATGCTTTGGCTGAGAAGCAATGATAATCTGGCTGAACCTGCCCTTTCTGATGTGGCAATTTTCTACTTGCCATGTGCCTAGGATATGTTGATCTCAATTGGTATGTATACAGATATAAAGTTCAGAGTTTACATCTATGAAGCACGGACACGGGTATGGGTGCGGATAAGACACGGGTGCGGATACGCTAATACATATTTAAAAAAAAAAAAAAACAGGATACGGCATTTTTTTTTTATAATTTTAAATATTTAATATTTGCTTTTGAAATATATATGTTTAATGAGTTCTTGTACAAATATAAAGAAATTATGGCCATTTTAGTCATCTACTCATATATAAGAACAAATCCAAAAAAGTTGCATGCGTGGACTACCAAGGGCCACACAAGTGACAAAGCCCCACATAGAGTTGAAGACTAAACAAAGTTGAGGCAGTCTCTCAAAAGAAAAAGAAGTCTGGTGACGGAAGACAGAGATCAGAGAAGCAGCCGTTGCGATGTGTTCACTGTCGCTGGAGTTCTCCTTCTTCTGCTCTATTTTTTTGTTTTTGGGTTAAAAGGAACAGCGATGGCCATCGACGGCGCTGCCTCCGGCGGTGGCTGTTGCTTCCTCTTCTCTCTTCACTCAAATTCCTCACCGGTGGTCATCGGTTGTTTCGGGTGGTCGTCGGAGTCTCCGGTGGTCGCGGCTGGTCACTCGTGGCTACTTCGCCACTGCCGCCGCTCTCTCTCTCTCTCAGTCTCTCTCTCTCTAACGATCTGTTCATTTAGGGTTTTGAAATAAATGTTTCATAATTATACTTTGACCCTCCAAAACTCATTTTTTATGTTTTGACCCCTAAAAATTCTTTTAAAATTTGTGTTTTCAACCCATAAATATCCGATAAGCACCCGATTCGTATCGGAGCTGCACCCGAGCTGCACCCGGTATTTAAAAAATAATCAAAGTAAATCATAAATATTGGACACGCACCCGCGCCGCACTCGACCAGCACCCGCACCCGGTGCCGGTGGTTCACCCCCAGTGCTGCACCTGTGCTACATAGCATGTATGGACACCCCATCCCGTGCCCAAAGTACGAGAGTATGCAAGTGTCCGTAAAGCCTTGCCAAGTACCTACTTGGGAGTGGGTGACTGTTATAAAAGGTCGGTAGGGACGGGATCAAAGCTGACTCAAAAGCTAAAACTGGATTATTGGTTTAGTTGCTAGCGGTTGGGATAAACAACGCAGACTAGGTACATCCTATAAAGCAGGACGGTTGGACAATGAATGGAGAGTCGAATATATCATCACACCATTGGCAACGGGGAAGATTCTTGGAAACAAGGTAAGATGGGATCTTAGCAGGGACTCGCAAGGGCGGGGAATGATGGGGAAACCCATCCCATGCGAGAAGTACGGGAGTTTGGTGGTGGCCTTGTAAGACCTCGCCAAGGAACTTAAGACTACCTACTGGGCTAGTCGTTTGTTACACATGGAGAGACAATCAAGACACTGCCTCCAGGTGCACAAATAAATGGAGTCGATATTGCACTAAGATGAATGGGGTCCCAATGCAAGCTGGGAGAATTGAACCCAAGAGCTTGTACGAAGCTCTAATACCATGTTAAGATCTGCTCCAACAATTACCTTATGTAGCATTTTTCACGGCATCGCGAAACATATCCCGTTATGGGTCATCTTAGCACTGTGTGAAATGTACACAATTTTGAGTACTAAACCTTAATTTGTTCATCAGTTGATCTCCCAGAATATGCATTAGTTCTATTTTAGGAAGAGAATATGTTACCATTATCATGAAAATATCTTCGACTTGGATGATGCACATTGATAAGCAGTATCGCATGCATAGACATACTTAATGCATTACTTCTACCCTTCTTGTGCAATACCTTGTCTTACAGTTAGTATTTACCCAGGTTGTTACCTTTGTGTCTTCAAGGTAGCGAAGCTGCTAACTGGGCGGAGGCATTGCTACCTGAACATGTCCTATCGCGCATATTATGGGTTGCAGAGAACACCTTAAATCCACAGCTTCTAGAAAAGGTCAAAACCTCTGCTCCTACTTTTTATGCAGCATTTGGTGATCTGATAATATGTAAGATTTTAGTTGTTATCTTTGCGAAATGCCTACAGATTATAACTTGAACTGCAACTTGCAATGTAGCACTCTAACACGCATAGTTGACACTTCTTTTTCACTTTATATTTGAAGCCACAAATCGCAGGCTCTGTAGATACACTATGCAAAACTTAAAGTGGGCTATGCTGAAAGGGAACCACAAAGCTACTACTTTTGAGCAAACAGCCCAATTCATTTTCTTGCATTGCCTTGGGTTTTTTTTTCCTTTCTTTCTAGGAACACATGATTGACTGGTGAGCATTTGCTATGCTGCTTGTTTTCTGTTTCTATACTCTAAGCTGAATTTCAGGCATCAATTCATTGACTTGTTGCTTCTTAAATTTTTTGGGCATGTGTATTTCACACCTATCTTCTATTTAAGTTCATACTGGGAATCATTTTGAGCACTATATGTTTTTTTTTCCGCCTCTACCGTTCACTTGAGTCCGTGCCCACTTTCCCGTAGTCCCAGAAGAGAAAAACCTGGACGCAAGTAGCTGCAGGGTATTGAGGTTCTTAGGCTTATCGATTAAATAAACGTGGCACCGGATTAAGCTTCTCAATATCTCGTTTTGAAAAAAATAGGTATCTAAGAATTGTATAGCTTTTGGTTTGGGTAATACCAATAGTTAATAAAGGCGCTGGCGCACCTAAGGCGTCAAGGGTCCGTGAAGCCTAGGCGCAAGGTGCAGGCACGCGCCTTTTTGGAGTGAGGCGCAAAATAGAAATAAATAGATATTAATGCAATAAATCAATAAAATCACGTAAAAAAAACAAGACATGGTTAATAAACTTCTGACACTAGAAAAAATTTCAAATCCAATGAGAAGTAGTTAAACCTAAGTGAACATGACAACGTCATCCTCGTCAAAAGTGAGGGCCAAGGCAACAATCGTTTCTTCAAAGGGAATCACAGGCCCCAATATCGGTACATATTCCTCTTCAATTTCATCTTCTTTGTCTATAAAGGGAATTGAAGGAGTAGATTTACTAGAATAGGAGTAGGAGTAGGCGGACGGGGCACTGACACAGTGAACAGCAAGAGAATTGATTGATTGGGAATTTGGTGTTTAAATTTTTATTATTTTTGTTGGGTTAGATTATGCTTTATGACATTATTAAACAAAATAATTAAAGACAATGAACAGTCGATGCCACGATGCAAAAACCAAATACTTCAATTTTTGGGCTTTTTTGCGCCTCCACCTTCACCTGGAGCCTAGGTGTACAAGGCGCTCGCCTTTCTGAAGTTGCTGTGCCTAGCCCTATGGGAGGCGCGCTCCTTGTGCCTCTGTGTTTGGATACTAGAGCACAGGAATGAAAAGTTCTGTTCTTCTCCTTAATACTAAGTTGTGTGACTTTATGTATTGGCATGAAGGGGAGTACCAGGTTTCCTTAAAATGTTTATACGCATTCATGTTGCACTGGTGCAAGGTCTGCTTATGGCACGACATTTGGTGTAGAGATGTGCAAGTCTTTTCCAGAGTTACTTTCATTTCTGTTTGCAAGTATGTTCTTCTACCGAAGTGATTAATGTGCGTGTGGTGGTCTTTCTTGGAACCCTGGTTTTAGACAAATCTTCAGGATTTGGATTCAGTCCTTTGGAGGATTTTTTGAGAAAGCTCGACTGATCTTGACTGAGGGTCATGGATAAGTTGTTATGGAGGGAGAGGTCTTTGAGTCATTTTTCCGTTGAGTCCTACTACGCCTTACTTGCTGCCAAGGTCTCACTCCTGTCCTTCTAAGGCAATACGGCAGACTAAGGCTCCTCTTAAAGTTGCTTTTTTCACCTGGGACGCAGCTCTATATGAGGTTAAATTAGGGGATTATTTGAGAAAGCGGAGAATAACTTTCATAAATTGGTGCTACTTGTGTTAGAGTGTAAACCACCTCCGATCGACTGTGCAACGGCGAAGGTGTTATTTGTCTTGTGGTTTTGCCCCCACCTCCTTAATTGGTATTTCATGGGTAACATCTATGACAGTTGTTGACCTATTGTGGAGTTGGTCATTATATAAGAGAAGCCGGAAGAAGAGGACCCTGTGGGGTTTGACAATTCTGTGCATTTCTGGTTGGAGAAAAAATATCAGGGTTTCAAGGCAGTTTTGCTCTTGGTGGAGACCTTAAGGCTTCCATCTTGTGCACTATGTTTTTGTGGTCCGAGTGTATAGAGTCCATAGATGTCTTTTTGACGTTTTGTAAAATTATGGGAGTTGTGTAAGTAGCTAGCTTATACTTGTTGTGAACAGAGTTCGCCACCTTTTGCAGTTTTCAATATATTTTATGTATCAGAAAAAGAAGGAATGTAATGTTGCTCGTAACTTCAGCCAGCCTAAATTTTCTTAGCATAGGCATGCATATGATTAAGTATTTATTAGTTTCTTGTCATAGACCCCTTTAATTAGTTGGTATCACATCACTGTTAATTGAAAATGGACTTTGTTTTCCAAAGGGTGTAGGCTTGTTGTTGGCAATAGTAGAAAGTCGGCAGGAAGCAGCTGCTGTTCTTCTACCTCCATTGATGAATTTGGGTCTTCCAGCTCTTCTGATTAATCTATTAGCTTTTGAGATGAGCAAATTAAAGGATGAACGAGTACCTGAAAGGTATGTCTTGTCACCTCATTTAAGGTTCATACACCCACATGTTGTTTGATAAGTTTGAAGAGGGTTAATTATTTTGTAACGTTCACATCTAACATTCACATCATGTCGTACGGCCGTTCCTTCCACCTTGCGATTTTCTTCTTGTTATTGCTTAACGGGGGGCAGGGCATTTGGTTCATCACGAATGGATTTTATAACTGTGGAAGTTGATACTACGGCAGACCTCTTCCCCCTTGTAATCTTTTCTTGAGGGTACCTCATCACGACCCTTATAGCATCTGTTAATACTGTCATGCTTAGTGAGCTTTGCTCCTACATGTTTGGTTTACGAATGGAAAAAGCATTCCAGTTTTAGGTTCCATCCCCTTTTCTCCCTCTTCTTCTTTGCTTTATCATCATTATTTAAGACTCTCCCAAACTAGTTAGGGTCGGCTACATGAATCCTTTGTTTTCCATTCCCCCTTGCAATTGTTTTCTGCCATCTCCATTTTTCTCGTCCTATTGACTGCTTTCTCTACTGAAGAGTGATAATCTCATCAGTTGCTCCTGTAAACAACGTGGAAATAGTTCATTGTGACTGCTTCAAGAGTGCAGTTGCTGAATTAGAGGAAGCAGGAATAAGGAAGTTATACCACACGTACATATGTTGCAAGCATTCATGTTTTCCTAGCCTAGTTCATTTCCATCCCCAACACGATTTACCTTTGGTTTTTTGGTTGTCAACTTAGACTAACGTTTCCATCGTAGTAGTTTTACGCTGCCAGCACAATTGTTCATTTGCTTAGTCGTACCAGTGATCATGTACAAGCAAGATCTTTGGATCATATGGTCGGTAATTGCAACTCAGTCCTCAATGCTCTATGCTCGTTCCTGTTCCATTTGATATCACAATGAGTTCCGAATTGCTTCAACTTAAATCCTTTGCAAGGAGGGGTTTTTACTTGATTCTCCAAAGCCGCTTGATAATAGGGACAGGGTAGGCTAAATTCACCCACACACTTCCCTGACGTCAGATTTAAACCTAGGCGTATTGGCCTTAATTCAAGAAAAGACCTGGTGAGAAATTCCCTACGGGAGTCTTAAAACTCTGGCACGCCAGACTTGCTTTTATTTTCAGCCAAAAGAGCGAGAGCTTAATGAACTTATCATATAATTGCTTATGTTGTGCATTTTCAGGTATTCTATTCTTGATTTGATTCTTCGGACACTTGAAGCTCTTTCTGTCATTGATGATTATTCTCAGGAGATCTATTCAAATAAGGAACTGTTTCAACTGCTTGGTGATCTGATCAAACTTCCTGACAAGATGGAGGTATCTAGTGGCTTGTCTTGTATTTATATAGTGGAATAGACACACGCAAAACACTGAATTGATTGATTTTGTGGATGATTTCTACCTAGGACCAGCTTTGTAATTTTCTGAGTGGTTTTCGACAGGTGTGCATTTAAAGGTTTTGTGTTTTGTGGCAAGTTCAGAGCACTTTTTTGGTGCTTCCCTATCTGGGGTTTCTTTAATACAATCAGTACTTACAAAGAAAAGTGTGTATCTTTGTTTAGGTCTGTATGTATTCCAGTGCATGTATGAGTGCTCTTCTATGTGAAAGTATTCCGAGGTACATGAGTCATGAGTGTTATGGACCAGTATTATTCGTTCATTTTGCTAAAGATTCGAATGAGGTTGTCCAAAATACTGAACCATATATACCTACATATGGGTGCTAAGCGCAATATCTAATTTAGGACAAGCAGCAATGTGGAACATGCAAATTACCGCTTGTGCACTAGTGATATACTATTCTAGAGTACGGCTTGACTAACCAGACCTTAGTAACCGGAAACTCCTAATATGGTGACGCTTCTCTCTCGGAAACTCACTTTTGCGATCCCAAGTTAGGAGCTCCATGAGATCTGGTCCAAGCTAATATGGGAACTCGATCCCCTCAGCTGGACAAAGTTGCATGGGACAAGTGAGAGAGTACCTGAAAATCAAGCCCTTTTCAGCTCACTTCCTTCAAGTCCTTAAAGTCTCCTTGTCTGTTGTTGCTGGCTACCCTCAAGAGAGAACAGAGCTTGGCAATCAATGCTCTCTCTCTCTCTCCTATGTAAACTATACTAAACAAATGGTTATACTCTTCACACATTTATTTATTCAAGCTGCTCCCAACCTTAGATTTTTCCAGTTGCTTACACTCCGCCGCCTCCGCTTCCGCCCCCGCTTTGTGCGACTAAGAACCAGACCCCAATTATTTATAAGCTAAATTTGCGTAGCTTCCAACTATTCCAAATGATGAGTACAACCCAAATTTATGTTTGCTTCAGTTGTCTTGAAGCATTTGATACTTTGCTATTGTATACTGGACCACTAATGCTCTTACTCTTCACAATTATTTGAAACACTATTTTTCCTAGATGATCATTCCAAGTATTTATTGGAAACTTGGCTTTATTTTCATTCGTGATCTTCCTGAACCTCTACAACTATTTTAGCTTTTTAAGATTCTTTCCTCTGCAACTTGTTCCCTTAAGAGCACTTCTGATTAAACTCTTGGGTACATAATCAGTTTCCACTTAAATAAATGCTCTAGTTTCTCCGGTGTTTCATTTCCGTGATACACAAAGCATCGAAGACAGGTTCGCGAGAAATCGATCATGTTGAAGCAACTGTATGACATGAAGGTTCAAGGTAAAGCATGCTTGTCGGATAGGCTCGCTATTAATAACAAATGAAGAGTGTGATTGAAGTTTCTTATGTCTTGTGAATCTACCTCCTTCACCCGTAGGCATAGTGCTTCATTTCTTCCAATAAAGCTAGTTCTCTGCCATACTGCAACTGGAGGAACTCAGCAAACATTATATGCGTTGGACTACGTAAAGGCAGAAAAACTTGAACATAGTCAAGAGTAAGCAGGAATTGCAATATTGCTTTGCGACCTTTGAGCTTAATACGGTCAATAGGGAAGCAATTCTATCCAATATTCAAACAGGAGGCTGTGCCAAGGATGATTGTAAGAGTTAGATTGGATTTTCTGTTGTGTCTGCAACTCTGCATGACGATGTGTGCACATGGATAATAGCTGGGGTCGCTCATAGACCATATGTAGCAAACATGCTCCCATATGCGTAGCCTTGCCATTTAGAGAACATCCATATTTTTTTTGTGTTAACTTCTGACAAAAACGTGAAGAAATAAATAAGAAGTTAGATCTTCACTATAACTATCTAAAACTTTGTTGGTATATCTAAAATAGTGTCTTTCAGGACATGATAGTTGCTAGAATAACTGACATGGGAATGAAGTGATATGATTATTCAACCAGGTACCAGTATCTAGAATAAGTGACATGGGAATGAAGTGACATGATTCGACCTTTAAGCAATTCTTTGCATATATTGCTTTTTGTGCAAGATCTTATTTATTTCGTTCTCTGATTCTTGAAATCTTTCCTTTCATGAGAATGTTTACTAGTGTTGAAGCCATAAACCCTAGAAACTGAATCACTTTCTGCAGGTTGCAACCTCTTGCGTTACTGCTGCTATTTTGATAGCAAATATGATGTCAGATGTAGCTGATCTGGCTTCAGAGGTTTCACAGGGTAAATGTTTTTAGTTATCAACAAAAAGTTTCTTGCTCTATCAGCTCACTTATCTTCCTTGGTGTTCATGTATGTATTTTAGAACCTGCATAGTGTCATTAACACTTAGGATGCACCCAGATTTCCTTTTCTTGCAGGGTCTATTTGATGTGCTTCCTTTTGCTTTGCATGATACGGAAGCAAGAAGTGCACTCTGGAGCATTGTTGCAAGACTATTGGTTCCAGTTCAAGAAGAAGAAATCAGCTTGTCAAGCCTGCATCAGTATGTCTTAGTTCTGTCGAGCAAATCAGATCTGATTGAAGAAGAGCTTCTTGACCACCAGCTAGATGGCTCCAATGTAGAACGCCAGAGCTTGACTTCTGCCAGTGTGAAAGCAAATGCTAGAACTAGAGCTGTATCCTTTTATATGCATTGGTTGAATTTGCCAAGTACTGATGCAATTCAATTTGGTTGTAGGAACCTATTATACTCACCAACAACTTTGATATCCTTGTTTTCCTTTACCTTTACACAGCTGAAAAAGATGACCGGTATTCTCAGCTTATGGGCAAAGAATTGTGTGACGTGGAGCAGTTTCATGCATGACAATGATGTAAGTCAAGGAGACGTTGACAGATTGTTAGATTGCTGCCACAGATATACCAGTAAGATGGTTTCTCTTTAATGCTGTTACTACCACCTCTTCAATGCCAGTAGAGTAATGCCTCAAATTCTTCTACATCTCAGCTGAATGTGCATGCATGTACCATGTTTAGTGCCAAATACTGAGGTCGAGGTTGACACTAAAACATTTGACGGGATCAAGATGAAGGATTGCTTTATTAATTGTCAGAAAAGTTGGCTAGGTATGAAGCTATAACATATCCCATTGGAGCCTGCTGTCTCCATAATTCATATTGTGACGTCGCAAAAATTAGAACAACAATGACCATAGAAAGTTTAGTACATCCCAAGTATCAAGGATGTCTACAATGGTTGGTTTATTTACAGTACATAGGCTGAACTGTAACAATGTCTTTGAATGTTATATATTGGCTTTTAGACTAGAGACTAGACTAGATAATATAGTAGATTCTGGGTGTCCTCTGGTGGTTCAGATACGTGCTTATGGTGGTTCAGTTGTTCATATACTTAACACGTACACACTGAAAGATACAGACCGACATGTATTATGTATAGACATCCAGCTAAATGCAAATGGTTAAGTCCAGATATGGATGTAAAAAGTTTCAGCACATAAAACAGAGTACAATATTAAAAGGTTTGGACTTTTCTGAAGTAATACTTTCACCGAAAACAAGCACACAGACATGCATACCCAGACAAACATATTTTATGCTAAGAGTTTTTAAGGAGGGGACTACAAACACTGTAATTTTTGTTTTTTGTTCCGAAACTTTTACATACATGTTTGGGCTTAATCATCTCCATCAAATTGGTATGGATATAGGTGATCCCTTGGTGCCTAATTCATGGTAGGGCGTACCCAGGATGTGGGTGGGTTAAGCACCAAATTCCTGTGGAGATGTGGGTGTGAGATCTCAGTCAGCGAATTCCTTTGGTCAAACTCTTGGATATACTTAGTCAAATTTGTTGACTATTTAGGACCCTTTTGTCCCATGTAATGAACCGCTTGCATTTATCTAAAAGTATACTATTGGTATGGAGATTCAAGGAGCGACCATTCTGTTTTAAGTCACCTGCATGATGTTTTATTCTTAATCGTGAAGATAGACTGAAGTACTGAACAACAAATATACGAATATCGATTATTTCTTGAATAAACATTTAGTATGTTGCAATGCTTCATTTAAATTAAATAGACTCTCTGGAAGCATTCCTGCAATCGTATTTTATCTGGACTGATGTTTTCACACACTTGCACCTGCACTGTAAACTGGTCACTTGGGCTGGTTCTTGACCTCTGCGTTGCATTTCGTAAGCTTGTTATCAGTTCAATCTTGTTAAATGTGCTATACTGTGTCTAAAACAAATTTCTAGTATTGTGTGCTTCTGGTACCTTTTTTGTTCTGCCAATCTGCCCTTTTCAGAGCCATGCGATGGTTTTCGGTCGTTACCTTTTCTGGGCTTTGTGCTCACCTCTCTACTGTTTTCAGGTTGAGGCAAGTAGGGGAAATTTCTATCGGGACTCATAAATTGCAGTTCAATCTTGTTCATAAATGTGCTATACTTTGTTTAAAACAAATTTCTAGTACTTTGTTTAAAACAAATTGCAGTTCATAAATGTGCTATACTTTGTTTAAAACAAATTTCTAGTACTGTGTGCTTCTAGTACCTTTTTTGTTCTGCCAATCTGCCCTTTTCAGAGCCACGCGGTGGTGTTCGGTCGCTACCTTATCTGGGCTTTGTGCTCACCTCTCTACTGTTTTCAGGTTGAGGCAAGTAGGGGAAATTTCCATCTGGACTCACAAATTGCAACCGCTCGCGCCGTGGAGAGATTCACAAGTCAATGTTGATATTCAAATGCTAAGTCAGTAGATTAGTATCTGTCATATGTAGCTCTAGAATTGTGTAAAAGTTTTTGGTGCAGTCTTACTAAGCAGTTTTAGTAGCTTTGATGTTTACATTCTGGTTACCTGATGTTATCGATTTCTACAATTGTATTTGCTAATTGGGATTTGATTAATATTGTTTAGTGACATGTCCAGTATGCAGAGTATTGCACTAATAAATTTTGGCAGATAATCCAAAACTATCCTGCAAAACAGGAAAGATCAAGGGACTTTCGACCATTCATGGGCTTCCCAACTGCAAAATTTGTCCAGAAATTTGAGTCAATTATGGAACAATGGTCACAATTTCCAAACGAGCACTTGGTGGAGCAGTGCCACCAGTGATTTTTAATAGTGAGTTCCTCACTGAGGAAGCTTGGTCCAACCTGAGTAAGAGCAAATTTCGTAGATGTGGTATGTTATAACTGTATTAGCCTCTTAGTTGTTTTTCAACTAACCATGTATCTCTGTCTTGCAAAAAAGAACGCCTCCGAGAGAGGTGAAAAGTGCGATCAAAGCCATTCTCTGTCAACCCTCTCCCTCTAGCAAATTTCGTTTCTATCACCACTGCCGGTTTTCCTGGAGGGTGGTGACGTGGTAGACTAGCCTAAATGTGCTTGAGTTAGGGTTTCAGTTTGGGTGCTTGATAGGTTTTCGTGAGCTGGTCACCTGTTCCTGTCTCGATGATTGCTATCATCATCGTGCGTTTTCAACGTCGATGATTGGTTGGTGATTTGTGTTGGATCTGTTGTCGGAGTCCTCGAGGCGCTTGAGCAGAGTCGAAGTGCTTCTCGTTCACGTTTGTGGTGGTTGCCGGTGGGAAATAAACTTCGTTGTGTGGGTTGTTGGGTGAAGTGCGGCCGTGGGCTTGAGAGGGTTAGGAGAGTCTAGATCAGGGGTATTTTCATCTAGGTGTTTTTTTTTCCTCCCCCTTCCCCTCTAGTTGTCCCCCCTTCCCCCCTTTGATCTAGAAAGGCTTGTGGTGGTGATCGAAGAGTTAGGTTTCTGCCTATGTTTGTTGTTGTTTTTAGGTTGACTTTTAGAGGATCGGGCAGAAGTGGATTCGGTTAGTGGTTGTTCGTGGTCCACGGGGGTCTTCAGTAGGTTTTCCGGTCGTGTTTGGCCTATCGGCAATGGGGTCTTGTCTGGCAAAGCTTAGGTCGTGAGGTTCTCGGCTGTTAATCCGCATTGATGTTTCTGGTGAATTTCCAAGGGTGAATTATCCTCTACGACACGGCAAAAAGATGAGATGGCCAACAACAATGGTGGTTTTTGACATCGGCGTGAGGCATGGGATTTGAGGCATTGTGTCAGTGATGGTGCCAGGTGGCCCGGCGTTGCGTTGGTCTCATTGTTGGCGTTGTTCTTTTATTGGTTTTAGCTTTACGCTTATCTTGTTTGGTTCTTATCTTTACTGTTGTCGCTGGTTTGATTTGTTTTTTTTAGCTTGTTAGTTTCTAGCTAATTGTTTAGGTAGGTGTTATCTTGTTTACTTGCTTATTCAGAAAATCTGTCACTCCATAAACAAAAAAACAAAAAAAAAAGACAAAAAGACAAAATTATAAAAAATAAAAATAAAAATAATAAAAAGAAACTAGTTATTATATATATTGTCTACTTATTTCTCTTTCTTTTTTGAGACTACCCATCAGATGAAGTTGTAATCCGTTATTAACATTGTATGACTGTAATCTTAGAAGTTAGGGATGTTATCCTCATTTATTTTTTGATGATACATATTTCTGATAATTCTCAACCAAAAAAAAAAAAAATGTATCTCTCCCTTCTCTCTCGTTTAACTGGCCCCGCTGCTGCATGCCACTTGTCTCCATAAAAATTTTGGATTCTACCCCATGTATTTCTGTAATCACATTTTTGGTGGTCCGGTATTTCTTGATGTTGTTATCCTAAATTTACACAATACATTAACAGCAGTAGGTGTGCCTTGGGGGATTGAAGAGGTGTTCGGGGGGCGGGCCCTGGTAGTCTACCAGAAAAGGATTTCTGTTATCGGCTCTCGTTGTCCTTCAAACGTAAAAGCATTAACAACTCTGCAATGCTAACCCAAGTGGGGCAACAGCCCAGTCATTCTTCAAGCAGAGGCCGGTAGAAGAGCTTGTACGCTTCCACGACTTCTAGATGCCACATTGCCTCTCGATCAGGAAACAGAGATAGGTCAACCATCTTGTGAACCTGAAATCACAAGACAATGGGAAACATGTTATTGGAAAGAAGAAACATTCTACTGTCATTTCCAATTGCCTCTAGCTTTCAGCAAGTCATGACGTTTTGTGGGGAAGATAATAAGCATATACATCTTCATAATGAAATAAGAAAATGCAGTTCACTGGCAATTTTTAGCTGAGTGGCACAAAAGGAAGTTTAATCACGCTTTATTGATTCGAAAACAGCGTTGCGTGATATAAATGTCAAAACGAGTATATGCACTGCACGACTTAATAAGCACATGGAACATTTGGCAAGCACAACCATGAGAAGAGTAAAGAACGGGGAGACATGTCCACTCTGAGGCTTGTGAAGCTAGAGGTTCACCAAACTGACAACAATTGCTCATTCCGTGGTTCTTGTATTTTCCTAATAATCACATTCCGCGGTTCTTGTATTTTCCTAATAATGGTTTCCCTTTTACTTCTAGCAAAATTGAACAAATATGTTGAACTGGCATAGACTTAGATCATTGAAGGCTTACTATTTTTAGAGAGGAAAGGAGTTCTTAAGCTGTTTGTGGAGTACAGAATAAACAACCCTAAATTTAAAGAGTTATATTTGTATATACTAATGCAGAGTATTAGAGAGGGGGTCAAATCTCTCTCTCTCTCTCTCCCTCCCCCCCCCCCCCCACACACACACCCCTGGACGCATCCACGCACGTACACATGCTCATTATTGTTCTGATGTACTAAATGGTTCTTGTCATCTGAATAGAGGCTAGTATAGACCATGACCTCCACAACGTTTTGGCAATCTCTTCTATGCAGCTTTCTTGGTGTGTTAATGGCAAGTAACAAAATGAATCTATACTTAATGGCTTTCTCTGCAAAAGTAGTTAGCTATTTCCATTTTTATGTTATATATATGCAAAAAGTGGAAAGCAAATATTATCACTTACGTGGGATCATTATATAACATATATGTTAAACCTTAACTCGATAATAATGGACATGACTTAATTTCTTATGACAATTCCAATAGTAGTTTATATTTTCTGAATATCACAGAATATCACAGCTTACTTTGGCCCCCTCACGAAAAGCTCCTAGGTCGCCCTCTGCTAATTGTGTGTCTCTTTACCCAACTTGTCATTTTTTTGTGTTCGGTGGTATCTTTAAACGGTACCCTCCCTCCCTCTCGCTCTCGTACTAGTCGAACAAAGCTTCCAAAGGAAATAAAAGAACCATGTTGCATGATCTTATAGTTGCCTCCATTTCCTCATAAGAACAGGCACTATCAAAACCAAATATGGCGCTCTCCAACCTAGAGTCTTAATCAATTCATGCTTTAGAAACTACAGAAAGAAACGCCAGTGGAAACACAAGAGGTTGTTGCATCTTGTATATAATTAAACACTTGCGCATGCCTAAGCATCAACCAATCAAAATAATGCTAATCCTAAGGTCCAACTTGATCGTGTGTCATGGTCAGCACATTTTCCTGCTGCAGCTTGTATATAATTACACTTGTGCATGCCTAAGCATCAACCAATCAAAATAATGCTAATCCTACGGTCCAACTTGATTGTGTGTCACGGTCAGCACATTTTCGTGTTGCAGCGGAGAGGCTTCATGACACTCACAATCTACTTGCGCACCATGTCATGAACCGCACCTCTTATACAAGGCAACACCAGTTTCTCGGGAAGTGAATTGATACCAGTCTTGCATAAACACCATTTCCAAGCTTACTGATGACCTTCAACAAATAGCAACATCTCGATGCGGTCTCAAGAGACTTCGTACATTGATCTTGTCAAGATTCACACATACATGCGCCGACAGCACCGGATGTCAAAACGTTTAGCATTCGGCGCACTAACGTGCCCTTGGTCCTGCTTAGCGTGCACAACCGACACTCTGTGCACACGGTCTTGTCTACCGTGTCTCTTTGCACTAGACATATGCCAATGCACACCCAACAACGTGCCCGTCTGCGCAGCAATGTGCTAACGCAGCGCAGCGATGTGCAAACGTGCCCGACATTGTGCCTGTCGTGCCCGGCAGCGTGTCCACTTGTCCAACTTGGCTTTAAGCCTTGCTTCACTTGTCCTTATGTGGCCATCCTCAAGAATAGTTTAGCCAACCCTAGCACCATGCCAACAGCCGTATTTGCCAACCCGTACTTGAAGCACTACATGGTGCCACCAAGCATGTCTACACTGTTGTCTGTCCGTTAAGCGTGTTAAACCAAAGACGATGGTCACCTTGGGCACATGGTGTGCAAGCACACCAATAGCCTAGTCCTTTCATAATATGCATGCCTGATACGGTCGAGTATAATTCGGGGCATGGCGGGTGCATATATCGAGCCTCTGACCTAAGAATATGCACACAACCCTTGGTGTCCACCACGAAGGACTTTCTCAAATGGTAGCTTTCAAGCATATCTCCAATGCTTTAGCTTGCCCCAAGTTCCCTTGAATCGTTCACTTGATGCCCCATGGTTGCCCGTGAAAGCACAGGAGGTGTTGGAGTAAGTGCTTGAACGCTATCATGCTCCCCCTTGTAGTATCCTTTAAAGGCAAAACCAAAGTGACAATAGTAGACATTATCATGCTCAAGAAGTCATAATAACCCCTTTGAAAACTCTAATCACATTGGAATTGCTTGTCGTAAAGCTCTGTGTACTTGTAGTGAACCGCACTACATTCTCCATTTGATGTTCGTGTTCATCTAACGCACGCAAATCGAGATTCTTGCTAGAAGTCGTTTCCATAATTACAAAATTGCCACTGCTCATAGTTTTTTTTATCAAAAGCAACTGGGTACTCTCTCCTCTTGCCACCAATCCCAGAGACCTTACCTCAAGTCACAAGTTACAGGATGCCAGTGTCACCCTATAACATCCTCCCCTACTCGACTTGTAAAATACCCTCATTGATGGGCAAACCCCCTCATTTACTATTGTCATAGTTATCCTGTGACATCCTCCCCACATGACTCGTCAATGCGCCCTTATTGACCGGCAACTGCTAAATTGCTAGAAACTCCCTACCTTCGTGACCTTAGTTGCAGGAAACTCCTAATATGGTGACGTTTCTCTCTCAGAAACTCGCTTTTGCGATCTCAAGTTAGGAGCTCTATGAGATCTCGTCCCAAGCTAATATGGGAACTCGATCCCATCAGCTGGACAGAGATGTATGGAACAAGTAAGATGCATGGAACAAGTAAGAGAGTAACTGAAAATCAAGCCCTTTTTACCACAATTCCTTGTTTCTCTCTTCCTTCAAGTCCTTAAAGCCTCCTTGTCTGTTGTTGCTGGCTACCCTCCTCTCTCTCTTGTAAACTCTACTAAACAAATGGTCGTATTCTTTACGCATTTATTTATTCAAACGGCTCCCAACCTTAGATTCTTCCATATGCTTATGCTCTGCCGCTCCCATTCCCGCTCCCGCTCCCGCCCCCGCTTTGTGCAACTAAGGCTCCGACAGCAAACTGCCCATTCTTGGACACCCATCTCGGAACTCGGCTAAGTATCACAACAATCAACCATTGCCTTCAACGAAGACCTATCTTACCCAAGTAAAGAATGCACCTCATTTACAAACGCCCTAACGGGCTCTCAGTTACGCCCACATTGCCCCATCTGGGCCAATCTCTCAAAGGCTCCACGTGAGACATGCTCTAATACCCCACCTAGTGAAGGCTCCTCATGAGCCAAGCTCTCACCAAATTAGCACCTCCATGTGCAAAGGATCTTTCGAACCCTGCTTCCTCTAAAAAAGTGTTGTCTAGGATCAAACTCCATCTTAGCTCTATTTAAGAAACTCGCGCACAACTTTCTGGTTGATACAACTTCATTGCCTCAGACGAGCCCCATAAGTAAGAGCTTGAAGGCTGAGCAGACACGGCAGACTTGTCCCCTCCCCCACTTAAACCCGTAGATACCTATGTAAATGATATATCACTCTTCCGAAGCTTTGCATAACTTTAACTCGCTCTACCTGGTTACTACAACATAAGCTACCCCAAAATGACGTCTCTATACGTCTCCATTCACAAGATGTGTCACCTGCACTAATGCTTGCAACACCAGTTCAAACCAAAAATGTTTCCCCCGAACCAAAATCTTTAGGCGCCCAGCGCCAACCTGAGCCAAGTGATACCCCACATCAAGTACTCCCAACAACACGAGCAAAGGGATGCCACAACCAAACTTGCTTACTGCATAAACCCAAAGATGCTTGTATCCAAAAGGCTCAGCAAAATATGCCAACGCGTGACCCTTGCCGAGTGGTACCCGACGCTTGCCTTGCATTTAACACAAGCCATGTGGTCTGCAAAAACCACCTTGTAAGCAACACAAGCCTGACGGTGCTCATGACCCAAACGGCTCCATCTAAAAAGTGTTTAACATGGGACTCATGCTGAATGGCACCCAACACCAACCTTGCACGTGACACAAGCCACAAGGTCTGCCACAAACAACTTGCATGCAACACAAGCCCCAAGATGTTTGTAACTCAAACAGCTTCCCCCATAAAAAAGCGCCCTGCGCTAAACTCAACCAAATATGTATCACCCATAAATCCAACTGTAGTGATCTGCGCTCTCTTGCCCTGGCATCCCACACATAACAAAACCATCAAAGCACATAGCGCCCCTTGCATCCAAAAATTCAACGGTGCCCAGCACCTTTTCCACACAAATGCTGATCAACGGCAATTCAAGCTCATGGTGCCCAACACCTCTCAAAACCTAATAGACACCCACAACCTTTAATCACAAAATGGCGGCCAACCCCGTAAACTCTAGTGCCCAGCACCTGAAATCCACTGGAGTAGATGTATTAATGAACTAAATTGCGATAAGTTGTCCCAAACGACGTGGCTCGAGCCACCTTGCGCACCATGAAACACCAAGTCGGCATGACCATCAAGACATAGAAATCTGATAAGTAGTTTGGATTCTTCGGATCCTTTCATGCCTTCTCACGAACAAAATGTATTCCCCAACACAATCTTGAAAGATACTGCTCACAAGACTGATGCTGACAACTTAGCTGACCATTGCAGAACGAAACAACAGATTCCAATCAAGCAACTTTCTTAGCATAATTCAAATCCTGGGAAGAACAACTAACCAAAAACCAACTTATAAAGTGAATCCCTTTGTAGAGGTAAGCTCATCATAGAGCATAAACTGACAGATTTCCACTTCATAAGCTGATATTGTTGTAGAAATATCCCATTCTCGACTTTTAGCAAAATACAACTATAGTATTCCAAATCTGAGAAGTAAACACAACAAGCCAACTTCTGCCCCTGTCGGCGATGCCCGCTGCAACTACTTGAAATGTCTCTTGAACCATCGATCTAAGGTAGACATGCTAGCCCTTGACATCACAAGTCAAGTCAACGCACCACTTGCCATGAGCAAACAGCCATACAGTGCTTTAGTCCACACCCTAGCAAGCAAACCACCATAAGGACATTAAAACGTGACTATGAAGTTTACTTTGACCAACAATTGCTGTAGAGAACCTTTTCATGGGTATCAAAGCAGGTTCTAAGAGTGCCCATCTCAAAATTGTCGATGAAGTGCAAAACTCCTGATTGTAACTCTCTTGAAGAAATCCTCTTCTTGAAGCAAAATCTCAAGCTAGAATGCTCACTGCCTCATCGCTTCACCACACTTACACCATAGTAAGCACTCTTAATCAAGACGACAAACCAAGCTATGATCATTTGTCTCAAAAGCAATCCATTCCAGAGAGCTGATTAGCTCTAATACCACATGTCATGGTTCACACAGTTTTGTGCCGCAGCGGGAGGACAGTAAGGCTTCATCACACTCATAATCTGCTTGTGCACCGTTTCATGAACCACCATCCCCTATACAAGGTAACACTATTTTCTCTAGAAGCCCACTGATACCAGCCTTGCATAAAAACCAAGCTCAAGCATAGTGATGACTTTAGACTAATAGCAACATCTCGCTATGGTCTCAAGAGACCATGTACATTGATCTTGTCAAGATTCCCACATATGTGCCCCACAGTGCCCGACGCCCACGCTTAGCACTCAGCTCACTAACGTGCCCTTCATCGTGCTTAGCGTGCACAGACAACACTTTGTGCAGATGGTCTTGTCTATTGTGTCCCTCTGCACTAGACATATGTCATTGGACACCAACAACGTGCCCACCTGTGCAGTATTGTGCCAACAAAGCGCAACGACGTGCTAACGTGCCCGACGCTGTGCTTGTCGTGTACGACAAATCGCCCAATTATCCAACTCGGCTTTAAGCCTTGCTTCACTTGTCTTAGTGAGGCCATCATCAAGAATAGTTTAGTCAACTTTAGCACCATATCAATAGCGATACTTGCCAACCTGTACTTGAAGCACTACATGCTGCCACCAAGCATGTCTACATTATCGTCCGTCCAATGAGCGTATCAAACCAAAGACGATGCTCACCTTGGCACATGGTGCTTATCACACAAGCCTATTCCGCCATAATATGCATGCCCGATATGGTTGAATATAATTCGGAGCATAACGAGTATGTATCTACAGCCTTTAACCTAAGAGTAGAGCACATTGTCCGCTGGTGTCCACCGGGAAGGTTTCTCAAATGGAAGTTTTCAAGCATATCTACAATGCTTTCAAGCTTGCCTAAGTTCCTTTGAGTCACTCACTTGATGCCCCATGGTTGTCCCTGAAAGCACCAGGGGTCGTGGAGTAAGTGCCCGCACACTATCATGCTCCCCCTTATAATAAGCTTAGGAGGCAAACCAAAGTGACAGTAGTAGACATTACCATGTTCGAAAAGTCATAATGGCTGCTTTGAAGACTCTAATCACAGCGGAATTGCATATCGTAAAGCTCTATATACTTGTAGTGATCCACATTACAATTTCCATTTGATGTCCACATCGAGATTCTTACAGAAAAACCGTTTTCACAATTTACATACCAGCAATTGTTCATAGTTTCTGATCAAGAAGCACACCGGAAGCCTTGCCTCAAGTCACGGGGTGATTGGCCTATGCCAAACTCACCCTGTGACATGGTGCCAAGTGCCTCTCAAGTCCGTACTTGAACAAGGTATGCAAGTAAATTTTTAACAGGACAGTCCTGTTAACTTAAATAAAGGGGTTCTGCTCTATTGAGGTATAATGCGATGTCAGAAGTACGTGCTCTGGAAGGAAGCAGGAGATGACATCACATTATAAGGAGCCCAAACAATCCCAAACTTCTAAAACATTTTCTTACTCCCTCAAGTCACTTTTTGCAAAATCTCACTATAGATTTAGAGTATGTAAACATTAACTTTGTCAATTTAATCTATGATTGCTACTGGAGTTGAAAATACGATATTTACATGGAAACCAAACACAGCACCCGAACCGAAATAAGCTACGTCAAAGCCCCAATTCGAAGCACAACAGCACCATACAGCAAAATAACATCAAATTGCACAAGGTGAGGTGAATTTTACCTTAATCATGGGCAGGTCACCTGCACGAAGATAATACCCTCCAACAACCATCACATAAGCCCCTTTAAATCGCAAATATGCACATCCAGAAAGCGAAAGGGTAGAGCTTGAGCTTTAGGGAGAGAAAATGAAAATGGAAGAATGTGGTAGTTTTAGAGAGAGAGAGGAGAGGGGGGGGTGTTGAAAGCACAGACCTGTCTTCCATTGGCGGTTACGGAAATCGCCGGAGAGGGATAATTCGACGATGCCGGTGCCGTCGTCGAGGAGGAAACGGCCATCGCCGGCGGCGAACGGCGACGAGACCAAAATGCCCTGCACACGGGGTTAAAATGATTAGTTGAGGAGATTGGGGAATAAGGGAGGAAGGACGGGTAATTTCGGGAAAGGGAATGTATCGAACAGGGACTTGTGTATACACCTGCAACCAGGCGCGCTGGAAGAGGATGCCGCTGAGAGTCATGGCGGCCGGGTGTGTGTCTGGCGGACCAGCTTCAGCTGCACGCACAGCAGCTTCAGTGCCGCCAGACTGTAGTCCATCTTTCCCTTTGCCAAACTAAAACTTTGAGGGCAAACGTCTTCACTTTACTTGTCATCGCAACGCATCGCATGTTTACCCGTCCATGTTACGCCAATGCACATAGCTGCGATCACTTGGTATACGCGGAGTATCAGCGAACTTATTTGATTTTTGATGAAAATCTTCTTTTGTTCCTTTTTCGTTTGTCTACTCTATTGTGACCGGCAAATTAACAGTAATCGAAATTCAGGAAGCCGTTTATATTCCTATTACAACTCGCAAAATCATTTCAAAAATTGAAGTAGACTGATGAACTTATCATGTATATAATAATAATGAGACGAGAAACGTTCGATAAAAAAAAGGTGATTTGGACCTTGCAAGTCACCAACGTAACTCATCTTCAGTGGTGATAAAATATGGAAGAGACATGCTCAAGTGACACTTTCTTAGCGAGAGACTACTTGATGCTATTCCCATTTTTGTTAATTTGATGTCGAGTAGCATTGAAAACTGTCCCGTAGAATTCTGAAGTAATTGACACCCCATATGAAACTTACCCTTCGTGAGACTTGGAGAAGAGTAACATTTCACCTTTCCTAAATTGAGCAGAATAATATACAAATGATCTAAATGCAGTCAAGCTATTGAATACTTGAAGATGTGGGAATACATCCAAGGTTCCACCATTTATTTTATCCAGTGGACGTCACAAAACAATCACCAAAATTTACACCAGCAAAACCCAAAACCAAATTCTTTCAAACACCATTGAGCAACATCAAAAGCAAAATCCATTGGGCAAAGTTGTTAAGGATATTATGGTTGGTTGTAAGGGCTGGATTAGGAAACTAGGGAGATGCCACTGGATAGCAAATCATCTGCCAGAATTCTGTTGGCAGCCTCTGATGGATGAAACCCATCCCAAAAGACATACTGTGATGCGTTTGCACATGTTCCCACTGATCTAGCATTGCACAGTATCGCCGTCTCCACTAAGCCGGTACCACAGCATGCCTTCCTTGCCTCAAAGAACCCTGCGGTGGCAAAATAGAAAGGTCCAATTACTTCAACAACTCTACCGTTGAGTGTAGCTACTTAATGGACTTTGTAACAAATACTCTGACGACAAAAATCCACTTTACAACCATTAAAAATTCATGTAGGAGCTCTGGTGCTTCCCGTGTCCGAATTATCCGTTGCCGCCCTTCAAACCTTGGCCAAAAAATAACTCAAGAGTGCTAATTGTCAAGACGAGTTTTGGCAGAAGGTGACAGTCGGCAGAAAAAGCACATTGAATACAGTCCTAAAGACGAGACCATTTTTCGGAATGCGCGAGTGGCATGACTATGTGTTTCTCATATGTATGTGCTTCAGTCTTCACATACTACCCGGAAAGCAGTAAGGAAAAATAGTGATCCAACATAATCTGAATTTTGTTACACGCTCATTGCCACATAATACATACCATTATCAGCGGGCTTGGTGACCAAGTTGTAGAGAGGCTGGTAGATATCCAAGACAACAAGATTGAGGCCAGCAAGCTTTTTCTGCAAGCTCTGGGATGTGGCATTGAGCTTGTTATTGAATGATGTTGCTGCTATATTTAACTTGGCCACACAGTCATTGCTATCACTTCCAAATATGGTGATGGCTGCCGGAAGGCACCCAAGTGGAGGCAGTGTTGTAACTCCAATCCTCCTCGCTCCCAACCCATATAAACTCTGTCACAAACATAGTTCGCGTGGTTAAACTTACAAGAAAGCAATAACAGACTGTAAACCACATCCTAGGTGTTCATGAAAAGTATACTGATTTCGTCCAAAGATTGTAGTATACTTGAACATTTTCAATCATCTGTAGGACTGTTATGTGTTGCACTGATTAAAGTACTTTCCGTTCCCACGTGACTTGATTATGTAAAGTTCACTCAACTAATAGCAGATGAACAATCAAGCAAAAATCAATTACCAAGGAAAAAATATGTAGAGAATTTATATGGCAACTGCTAGCCTCCTAAGTTGGTCAGGCGGGGTCATAACGGAAACTAAGAAAAGTGGAAGGTCACCTGAATGAAATTAGCATACGACTGCATGAGTATGTCTGAGAACTGATCAGGTGTGTAGGCTCTGTAGAGAAGGGGATTGATGTAATAATTCTGAATAAAGTCACTACTCCCACCACTAACAAGGTAGATTGAACCAGAGACTATTGATGAAGCATTGGATTTCCCTGCAACCGCCACCAGTTTCTGCTGGTAATCCTGGTAGTACTGCAGCTGTTTGCTTAGAGGAATCGCATGCTGCAACAAGAGAACCAAGTTATACTCAGGTCATTCATTACTTATTACCCAAGGCCTTCTCTCCTTTGGTATGTCATATTAAAGCAAAAGCATCTGTTCATTTGGAAGTGATTTTGGCTATTCCACTGTAAATTTAGATCATTTTGTCATAATACCTATCATGAACGTGTTATGGTACATTCCAAAACATTTGGGACCTTGCACTTTGTACCTCTCTAGTTTGGGCTGTGTTGCACTTAACAGATTACATGGTTCTACTATACCTCCTTGTACCGTTAAATACAAATTAGTGCCCTAAAATATATATGAAAATCTCACTTGAGGATCAATGTTTTTACACATCAGGATCTGAAGTTTATAATTTGTAATTAGTAAGAATTATTGTCCAAATCCCTAACTTTGCTCCTAAACCGTCAAGGGCAAAAGCTTCAACCCAGGTTGGCTTTCTTCTCCTCACTTTTTTCTATTTTTCCATTCTTTTCTTCAGCGCCCCACCCTACCTCCGCAGCCACACCCCAGGACCCACATAACCACCACTAACCAGCACCATTCCGAGAAGATGCTACCGCCAAGACCAGCACCTTGCCTTCTCTAGCTTCTACCACTCTCTTCTGGCCGCCACTTCACGGTACTCTCTCCCAACATTCACGCCACCACCCAGCCACGGCCCTCTCACCTCAGCTTCATTGCATAGGTGGGTAGATCTGGTGGATTGTGTGTGTGCAGGAGAGGGAGGGGGGTAATGGGTGTTTGTGTGTCTATGTTTTTGTGTGACAATGTGGTGGTGGGTGATGTGGGATGGGTTGGAGGTGGAGGTGGGCCGGGGCGGGGCGGGGTGGGGCAAATGGGTGGGTGGCTGTGTAGGTCTGTGCATGTGTGTGGTGGTGGATTGTGTGGGGTGGGGCGGGGGTGTGGGGGTAGACAGGTGGGTGGGTGTTCGTGTGTAGGTGAGTGCATGTGTTGGTGGGGGTGGGCAATGGGGTGGGGGGTGGCCGACGAACAGGAGGGGTGTGTGCGGGTATATGTGTTGGCCGAGGGTGAGTGATGGGCAATGGGGTGAGGGGGCGAATGAGTGGGTGTGTGACTGTGTGTTGCGTGTGCGAGTGTGTCTGGATATGGATCCAGAAAGTCCAACGGAGGGGGACCAAAATGTTATTAAAAAATTAACGACCAACATAAAAGAATTATCATCACGATTGAATATGTTAAATGCAATGTAGGTTGCTCAATTTAATTAATAATCATATCATTTCACTATTTATAGTGATTTATTTACTCCGTAACTTGTAAAGTTAGTCAATAACAAATTACTAATCTTGCATGAAAAAAAACTTAACTATTATTATATATATATATATATATATATATATATATATATATATATATATTATTAGTGCGATTATCAATTGTATGATGATAATAGTCATGTATAAGTCAACACACTATAAGAATTTAAATTGAAAAAGGGAAAAAAGAACTAACGTTGATATATTAGTATTTCTTTTAAAATCTGAAGATTTAAAATTTAATAGAATAAAGATGAACAAGAGAACGAGAAAAATAAAGATTACGACGATTGGTGGCACAAAAAATAAAAAACATAACAAATTAAATCTAATACATTATTATATAATATGATGGCATTTTAATAAATATTTTAAACATAAGTACCCATTATTTAAAACAACTAAAAAAATCTCAAACTTTGGGGGGTGGCATGGCCCGCCCTTGTCATGCTTGTGCTCCACCCCGTGTGTGTCACGGTGGCCGAGATAGGGGTAGTGCAAGTGACAGTGTTGGATTTGGTAGGCGGCATTGTGTGGCGGTGTTGGTTTGGGCAGGTTAGGTGGCAGTTAGTTGGTGGCTAGAAAAGTGGGCGATGGCCGCGGAGGCTGGGGAAGGGGGAAGTGGTCCGTAGTGGAAGGGGGGTGAAGTTGACTTTTATCATAATTAAATGTAAATTGACATTTTTGCCGTTGATAGTTTGGGAGCAAAGCTTCCGATCCGTGTAAAAATTAGAAAAATGTGTCTTCAAGTGAGATTTATGTATAGTTTTAAAGTACTAATTTGTATTTAAGTTTTAAATATTGTGCAAAAGGTTCAAAAACAGGAAAAAGTACGCCGTTTATTGTAAAAGTAGCTGCATAATCTAACAAAAGCTTTGCTGAAGGTTTAGTCCGATTTCTCATACTACGACTGTACAAGAAGGTTCAGTTCAAGTTAAGGTAAGGATCAATCGCACCAAAGTAAAGAATAGATTTTCTATTAGCCGCAAGATAAGAAAAGAAGCTGGGGGAGTCCAGATACACGAAGGGGCAAATGGCTAATGGCTGTCCCTGACTGCATCACATGACCGCGATGAAGTGCATAGATAGTAGAGGGGATGCTAGTAGCCATTCAGGGCGTACAAATAGAGGTACCTACGCAAAATGGTTCACAATACTATCCTTTTTAATGTCTCCTATGGGGCCTAAGAGTACAAGTACCACTAGTTCTGTGCATAGATACTTACATACAAGTTTGCTGTAGCTTCGTAATACCCAGAAGCACCTGATGCAAAGTTAGCTCCAAGCAGGAGGTTCTTTCCTCTGGCTTTCTTGCTAAGATAAGCTGGTGGGTATGAAGTGAAACCTAGGTTCTCAGCTGAAGCAAGATAATTAAAGAATAGAACCATTAGTAAACATCAAAGGCTGTGTGTGTGTGATAGGGTGAGAGAGAGGCACCAGTGAAGTCTGTGGCAAGCTTCCCATTACAGAACCTGCCAGTTGGTGTATGCTTGGGAAAGTCTCTTCCATAAGGAGGGAAGTTTGCTTTGACGATAGTGTAAATGTAGTTGTTGTTGCCCACATCAACAACAGAGTCCCCAAATATGAAGAGGGCAGGAACAAGAGGCTGCCCACTAACCACATTGAACCACAGAACTAAAAGAAGAAAGCAAATCCGCCATGATAAACTTGGCATGCCCATAAGTTTATCAAGGGAGGGAGAGAGAGAGAGAGTATGGAGAAGTGTGTGAGTGGGAGAGCCTATTTAAAGGGAAGCTTGGACGCGGTTCTTAAACTACCTTGGGAATGACTCAAGCAATACTCACTCCCTCTAGAATAGACCACATTTTGAGAATAAGAACTTATGAAGCTTTTCCCTTCTAATTTGTCACTTCAGGAGGATTCTTCACTTGGCTTCTGTACTTGGATAATTCTCAATAGGTTATTTTTGACGAAGTTATCGATCGGCATACCAAACAAGGCATATTATATTCTTGTTTTGGATAATAATGGTCACATGGACGACGGTCTCCATAAAAAAGACAAGGCATATTATATTTTTGTTTTAGATAATAACGGTCACATGAACTATGGTCTTCTAAAAAAGAACGATACGACTTACTTTTTTGTAAAAATGGAGCTAAAAGTTGTGCGCATCAAATGCTTCTTTGGAGGTCACAATTTTGTATTCCTCTCTTGATTACAGTAATATGCGCTTGGCTTGAAGGCGGTTCAAAGTCCACACATGGGCTTGTATGATGATTATGTTTGAATGAAGGGAACTTAATGTTTCAAAAGCTATCTTCTCCGTAAGAAGAACTTTTATGACCTCCATATTGGACAGATTTAGAGGCTTAAAAGGATAAACTTACTCCCTTGTGGTCTTACATTTTGGGTCTCCTTTTTTTTTTTTTTCCTGGGACTTGTCTTTAGGGTGGGGGTGGGGGCAAAACAAAACAAGGAGTGCTCATATCATCATATTATATGAAGATGATAAAAAGAAATGGTGGTGGTTCCAACTAAATTCAAGTGGCGTGTCTTGCTGAAGTATTGAATTGAGCTGTCCTAGCTTCAAAAACACCTTCCTTACCTGTAAGCCACATCCAGGGGAAGGGCTAAACTTGAATATACCTGCAGTTTTGGCACATGTACTTAAACGCACATCTGCAAGCCTCCTCAGTTTTCTTGAACTCCTCATTTTGTACTGTGTGCCCCCTTCTCTCTTTAAATTCCAGTGAAATATATATGCAGTAGCCCTCCAATCACCATCAGTTTTGGGAGATGAGAAATAAATGTTTGGGCACCCTATTTGAGACAGACATAAACAAGCACCTTATAGTTCAAGTCCAACATTGACTTGGTGCCTGCAATGCCTAGCTAGCTTGCTGTGTTACTTGCTCCTTGGGGCTCTATATGTAAGATTTGGTGGCTGTTAAAAGATCTTTCATAGCTTAAATTGCTACATACTTTGCTCTTCCTTCTAGTTCTGGCTATGTCAGTACATTACTACAAGTTGGTGCTGAGCAAAACTTATGATACTTTTTTATAGCTTTGATTAATGGAGTAATTCTTTCGATGGGGAGGGTACTTTTTATAGCTCTGTTAAGCACCAATGCAGCATATATCTCCGAGCAGTACCCTATCGTATACTATCTACAAATTTGCTTTTCTCCAGGAAGATTTAAACACAACCTGATGAAATTGAGCTCTTCTGCTGACTTAAGAAATGAGAATGGCAACCAATATTCCTTCCTTCCACCCTTTACTATATTTGTACTCTGCGGTTTATCGTGGAATGGTGCCTCAAAGGGGCAGACAGAACGCCAGACTAACCCTTTCACCTGTGGCAGAGATTATAGCTAGTTTCAACCTTATAAACAGTAGCTACAACATTTCCACATTAAAGCCGTATCATTTTCTCCCAATATATAGCTGCACAATGATATTGGCTAAAATTCGTGCCCGATAGCTCGCCTCGAGTGAGGCGGTGAGTTAGATCTCACTGCGATCCTACCGGCATAGGCACTGGACTCCATCCCTGTCCGGACTTCCTACCTTAATTATCCGAGTCCAACCAGGCTCTCCTACGTTTTATGTAGACGGGGGATACTCGGGACACGCATATCACACATCTGACCCTAAGGCTTCGTTTGACAAAATTTTTTTTTTGGTTTTCAGTTTTTAAAGAGCAGTTTTTTAAAGAGCAGCTTAATTTTTTTTTTTTATAAAAACAAGTGGGTGTTTGATAACCCCTTTTTTTTTGAGGTTTTTTTTTTTGGTGTTTGGTAACCCTTTTTATTTTGACTTTTTTTTTTGGTGGTTTGCGGTGGCGGTGGTGGGGCGTAGCGGTGGTCGACGGTGGTGGTGGTGGTGGCCGACGGCCGGAGGTGGCTGCCGGCAGTCACTGGCGGTGGTGGCCGGCGGCCGGAGGTAGCTGCCGGCAGTCTCCGGCGGTGGTCGCCGGCGGCCGGAGGTGGCTGCCGGCAGTCACCGGCGGTGGTGGCCGGCGGCCGGAGGTGGCTGCCGGCAGTCACCGGCGGTGGTCGCCGGCGGCCGGAGGTGGCTGCCGGCAGTCACCGGCGGTGGTGGCCGGCGGCCGGAGGTGGCTGCTGCCGTCTCCGGCGGTGGTGGCCGGCGGCCGGAGGTGGCTGCCGGCAGTCTCCGGCGGTGGTGGCCGGCGGCCGGAGCATGGCTGGCTACCGACAGTCTCCGGCGGTGGCTGCCGGCGGCCGGAGGTGGCTGCCGGTGGTCGCCGGCGGCCGGAGGTGGCTGCCGGCAGCCGGCAGTCTCCGGCGGTGGTCGCCTGAGGTGGCTGCCGGCGGTGGGAGGGTGGTGGTGGTGGTCGAAAAAAAAAACCAAAAGTGAAAAAAAAAACCAGTTTTTGGAGTTTTTTTTTTTACTCTGCAGTTTAAAAACTGGTTTTTTAAATTGAAAAAAAAATGTTTACCAAACGCTCCTTTTTTTTCAGTTTTTAAAACTGAAAAAAAAAGAGGAAAAAAAAGAGTGTCAAACGGGGCCTAAGTGTCAACAGATTCTCCTTGCTCTCGATGGTAGAACTCGTTTTCCCGCCTTCGGAGAAAAGCAATTATGAACTTAGTGATCCTCCGAGCCTAGTCGAGTCAATACCAGTCCAGTCACACTAATTTAGCATTGGGCATGAAACCTCCTCGTGGGCTTGTCTCAAGAACTAAAGCACAAAGCTACTTGCTAGGATCATAGTAAGGAGCTGAATATAACAACAAACTGGGCACTCATAAGACTTTCCTGGTAAAGTTATCTTAATTGGAAAGAGAAGCTGGACTTCTTTTTCTTTGATTACAGGAAAAACTTTTCTTTTGGCAATAAAAGCTTACAGTGATTTCTTCAGCTAAAGCCCCCGAACAAGCCTAATTGCCAATCCTTGTAACCTCGAGTTATTTTTTTCACAAGCAAGGCCGACGCACTAGCTTCAATGACTTTATCTTGGTAATTAGGACTTAGAAGGTGGTTATGTCAGTTCTGATGTTATTTCTGAAGTCTGCAGCTCTACTGTTATTCATTATCTTCACCTCCCCCCCAGTAAGACACATGTTGTGCTGCACCCTTCTTCATATCAACTATCTGAAACCGTCTCTAAAACTTGCAATTATAGCCGGATATTTATTCTCTCTGAAATTTGTAAGATGTCCGAATAAATTTTGTCTCCTCCCAACTCTGCGCCTGTAGCGCCGGCAGCAACTCTTAAAACATCCTCAATCAAAGCAACATTTCCCATGATGTCAACGTGGGCACCACTCTCGAGACCCCTTCCCTCGAATAGACTTGCAGGCGGCTTGTGCCGGTACTCCTGTACATAAGCAGCACTGCCTGATGGGTTGAACCTTGTAACACCTTTCCACCCTTTGGCACACATGAAACCGGCACTCAAAACTGGCACGCTTTCATCACCGTCCACAAAGTACACTCCGCCTTTCAAGCAGCCACCATCGCTCCCATCTGTTGAGCTATCGATTTGAAAAGGAATGCTTTTGCACCTGTCGGAAGGTGACAACTTATACACATACGATCGTTCAGTGGGAATGCCAACACCATACATACAGTAAATTTCCATGTCAGGAGCATCAGGTAACCTGGAAAAACAGAAAATATAAATGTTACCAACAAATAGTGGCATAACAGCAGAGGAAGAGAGAAAGAACAAGTAGGTGCAATGTGGCTTATTAAGACTTGCTGAAAGATAAACATATCAAACTATGGTTTAGGAATTTTGGACAACTTCACATTAAAGTAGGGAGAAGCTCTGGGAATTTTCGTTTTTTTTTGTGTGAGTAAAATGCCACTTTTAATGTTGATACTAGTTGAAGGAATTTTTACGTGACGAATACAAATAGTAAAACTAGTCCAGTGTTCGAGTAATAGGCCACATATAATGTTAATACCAGTTGGACTCAGCAAAAGTTAATAGCAATGGCATAACAGATATTCTTACTTGGTCTCAAGTGGATTTGACCAGTACTTGTAATGGGCATACTTTGGATCTTCTAGATTCTCAGCTATCCCATGAGAGAAATGAGCCTCGGCACGTCGCATCATTTTTGGAGCTATAAAACGGAGAAGATCTATGAAAGTGTTTGCTGTGTATGCTTTGTTTTCTGCAACTTTCCTAATGCTTTCCCTGCTCATCTCATCATATTCTGTCCATACCTCACCGCATGATGCATTGGAATTGGTAGAGGAGTTTGCATTAAGCATTTCCTGTTTGCGACATAGTAGTCCATTCCCCAATTAATCACAGAGAAAATTGTAAAGAAACATATAAGATTATCTGATGTGAGCTATGTTTAGGATTAGCGTGTTCAATGCACGTAGAGAAGTGTGATTCAATTCTGTTTCGAACGGGTATGTGAAAGTAAAATTATCTCCTTGAAACATTAAATTTGCAATGTTTTTACTTGTCACGTTAGCAACATCACCAATTCAACTCAAATTAACGGACAACATGGAGGTCGTGAAGCAGACTGGCGCATGCATTTCATTGACTGTAATATGCACATATGTAAAATACAAAGCCCGATTTACTTTTAAAGAAACCTCTAGTTGGAATTGGTAGTTTTCACATGTTCCGATACTTTATATGTGGCCAGTATATGAATTTTTTTGATTCCTGAAACAAACATGTACAAGCCACTTCATACACGAAGCCTGGAAGTGATAATTTTGGGGTCTAAATATGGAGGGACAATACTGGCTGCCTGGGTATCACTAGGGAAATAAATCAGCCACTTGTACTGTGAATATCAATTGATACTAGTTTGGTGGCATGAAATGGTCAACAGTTAACCGATGAAGTTAATAATATCTCTCTGTAACCTGAGACCTAAGGATGGGATTTTGAAAAAGACTAGGCAGACTCATACTTGATTCCAACTTACAAAAATTGGCTAATCCAATTCCATGGAACGTCCAAAGACCCATATAGATAAGAGGCACCAAAGGAATTCTAGAGCTAAAAGAAGTAACTAATATAAGCGTACCGTTTTTATATATTTCACCATATTACAATCTCCTTGCGAATTCAGGTTCTTTTAATTTATATTATTACTTAAGTAAGATGGAGTTATGTAGAAAGAGTGCAATTTTACCATTGAACCAAGAGTTGGGAGCTGTGAAGAAGGTAACAGTGATGCTGCCTTCCCAAATGATACCAACCGCCCATACTTTGTTGGTTCCTTTACTAGAAAATACCCCTTTGCATCACTGCTGTTGCTACTATTTTCCGTTGAAGATGGTTGCAAATACTTCTTCTTTACTGAATCGCATTCATGCTCTTCTTCTGGAGACCAATCCAAGTTACCCCAAATGGTTTCTCCACCTTTTGGTATCAAAGACATTATAGAATCCCATGTCCGAGACACCCGCATGACATGCTCTAAAGTCTGAAGCCCAAGAATCTCAGAATCTAAAAGACCAGGAACCATAGATCTGCAATCAAATGCAACAAATGATTCCAACGCTTGAGTATATCATATGAATCTTATAATATTTCTATCCTTTCCTGTGCTAAGTAGGTGATACTTGAAACTTACTACTGGAGTTTTTCGATGTCATATGAACTTAAAGTCATTCCAGCTTTAAAATTGCATCTGAAGCCAGCCAGTTGTAGTACTTAGAGAATCAGTTTTAAGTAATTTAATCATGCCGTTCAATTTGATTTCTACACTGTTAACTATAATGTTTTTATGACATCTCAATTTATAAGGAGGTCAATGTTTCTGTTTTTATTTCAGAGTTTTTCTATATGACATAAAACACAAAGTGCATTCGGTTCAGTTTCTTGCAATGACAGAATCCCTCCTTGAAACTTCAACCAAAATATCACTTCTGACAATTTGTCTAATATCAGATATAAAACTAAAATTTTATTGAGTAAGGAAACATGTTGTACGCTTTTATGCTTGTCATTGACTTGATCATGCAAATAGCATAGTCATAATGAAACTACAATGAGGGATAGGCAGAAAGACTAACCTGATGAAAGCAACATCTTTTCCCTCAGAAGACAACATATTACTCACTGTCTTCGGAACACCAAGAAATGCCGGACCGATATTCATTATCGATTTGATGTGCTTGGCACACCAACCTGGACCCCCACCACCTCCCATAGGAGGAGGTGACTCAACCCATTTAAGGAAATGGAGGAAATAGATAACCCCCATAGAATGGGGCACCACCACCACTTTCTTGTTTCCATTCGTTACATACATAAGCTCAATTTTGCTCTTCAATCTACTTAAAGCTTGGTCTCTGATCTGCTCATTTCCAATTAGAAAATAAACTATGGTCATGCATATATTATTACTGCTTTATATTTGACAGAAAACATGATGTTGTACTTCAATCTGGAACGTGGCAAAAAATAAATTGTAATACAACTATAAAGCGGCTGCTTAAACTTAGACACCATACTAATAGAAGTCATAGATTTCGGAGAATTTGAAAGTATATATTCCTTCTTTAATTGGGATATAAGATGAATATGCGTGCGAATGGCTCCTGACATGTATTATATACGTGATACCAAGTGCCGAAATGATCTTTCATGTCAAAATGCTTGAGTTGATCCGATTTATGCCAATGAGTCAGACATGCTCAAATATCTGGATGGATGACTTCATTTAAGTTCAAAGTATATTAACTAGAATGATACCCCATGACTGCCTAAATGGCCCCATAATGCTTCACTTCTCAAATGTTTATTACTTACAGAATACTATGTAGAATGTACATTACAATCACAATGTAAAAAATTCAGCAATAGAGAAGCAAGGGAATATCATCTCAAGGATTAAATGCTACAATGCGCGATCTCCAATAGAAATAAGAGAATGTTTATCTTACAAAATTACAAATGGAAATAAATTATCTTACCTCGGTATTTTGAAAAGAAATTCTCCAATCGTAAGCTGCCATGTACATATTCTTCCCCTCGTAACCGATTCGTGCTAAATTCTCGATGAGAACAGCCCAAACAAAATAACCAGGAGCAAAATAGTCAGCTGCAACCAGTCCGGGAACTGGACGGACTCGAATGCCTGGCGGGTCGAGCCCCGTTTCGTTGTGCAGTGACAGATGCTCCAACCAACACAAAGGCCTAATTACAAGTTACAACACAACTCTCAATTATTCAATAAGTTCAATTGAAAAGAAAACTTCTAAAATCAAAGGTAATATGTAGTAATACAGTAATTTAATTCAACCTTTTGAAGATTTCAGTGAAACTGCCACCCCAAAGCCGCTTTCGGAACAGGCCCTCTGCACAAGGCCTTCCTTCCCAAAGCTCAAGGCCACCAGTGACAATGCCAGGGACCAAAACAACCGGGTGGAGCGCGGTCAAGCCTTCGCGCTTAAGCCTTGCCCCAGGTGGTTCAGGCACTTTAAGTCCAGGCAAGTTGGCAGGCAGACTATGGCACATAAACACTAGAAGCCACCAGATAGTGCACAGATACCCAATTGTCCAACAACAGGAATCCATACACCTCCATTCCTTGGGCTGCCTCTTCTTTTTCCTTTTTATGGGCTTCTCCAACACCTTTTCAACAGACTCGTCTTTTCCATCAACTGTTGGCGTTTCATATGTCTTTTTCTCATCAATCTTTGGTGGTTCATATCTCTCATAACTCAACGAAGAGGAACTCACAGGCTCTAGATAGCATAATTTGCGAAATCGGAGGATCGCAGCCATTTGATATACGAATTCAACTAAAATTTTAGCATCAAAATCAAAAGATTCTGTGAAACACAACCAAGTAAACAAGAACAAGATACAACCATCTCGTGTAAAGCCAGAAACCGCAACATAGCTAAGGATAACCAAATTAATTGATTTCTTTTTTTCTACCAAAATGCAGAAGAAATTGTGTGAAATCTTTATTAATTAATCATGAACAAGGACTACCCTTTTGTGGAAAGCAAGAAAATATAATGTGGGTGACCTGAATTCTATCAAAATGCACAAGAAAACCCACCCACCATTTACTGGCAAATGGGACTGACTTGAATTTCCTACCACTATGAACAAAAAGAAGAATAGGCAAGATTAATGGAAAACAAGAGTGATATAGAGGGCGTCAGTAAGGAGGAGTTGTCTGTTTGTGGGGGGCTACAGTGATAGGCGTTTCAGAAACAGAATGCAAACCCACGTGGAGAGGAAGAAGATATGGGTGTTTCTGTGGGTGCAGCAAAAGATACAAACACAAATGCAAGGAGAAAGGTGAAAACAAGAGAGGGGTGATCTGATTATAGCACCTTTCGGCTGTAGTGAGAACACAGGGTATGGACTTTGTAACAACAATTGAGGTGGTGGGAGTGGGATACGGATACAACCAAAGAAATAAGAGGGTCTACTTTACTAGGACACTTGTCTTTGCCCCTTTTTGCATGCAAACCCTCCTCACTTGCGTTTTGCTTCCCTTGCTTCGCATTTTATTTGCACTCTTTCACGTGCCCGTCCCTCTCGCCCTCTGCCATTTTGACTGTCTGTAAGTGGAAGGGATTGCATTAAAATGCAAAAGAACGGAGGGAAAGAAAAACATCTTATGGGTTTGTCTGAAAAAGGCAAGTTCCGAGGTATGAGCTAATGAGAGCAACATTTTAGAGAGAGAATCTAAAGAAATCAACCCTTATTTACCGGAAAAATAGCACACACTACAAAAAACACAAATACCCAAAAATGGTCTGTTGTGAGGGTGACCCCCTCTGATTGCCCATTTGGGTTTCTTTACACAGAGAGACAAAGAAGATTATTACTACAGTAATCAGTAATGGGCATATGTTCATATGCGCGCATATCCTTGTCCACAGACTCATGTGGGAGTGATGCGTGGTTCGGGGGAAAGGGAGGCACGGGGTTTAAGGAGATGGGGGTGGGAAAGGGAGAGGGAATGATTACGATGATATTCTTTTGCTTGTGCTCTTCTGTGCTGCTGCTGCTGCTGCTGCTGAGAAGCAGCGGGAATAAGGGAGTTGGTTGGTTTTAACGGTCGGAATAGTGTGTGTGTGTGTGTTTGTTTTCCTTTTCCTTTTTGATGACCTTTCTGTTGCGCGAGAGACTGTGAAAAGGCACAGGAGAGCACATGTTAAACATAATTTTGGTGTTTGGGACCTCGTAGTGTTATTGCTGCGGCTCATTAAGCTTTTTGCAGGTTTAGAGCTTCGATTTCTCAGCTCTCAACTTGGGTAGAGACAAAGAAGGGTATTTTCTTTGTTACAGTGTATGACAGGAAGAGAAGTACAAAAATAATGAGAAGGAAAGTGAAAATTTTCAGGCAAGTACGTTTACCTTATTTCGTTTTTGTATTTAGGAACGATGATAAAAAGATGCATTTTTCGTATACTTTTATATTTTTTCAATTCCGTTTTGGATATAAATATCCAAACAGTACCCAAAATCATGAAAACAACCCAAGGCTGTTTTCACCTTTTTCCAAAAAATGAACTCAATGTCAGAAAAAAAAAAAAAGCAAAAAAGTCCAGAAGCTGCTCCCTCCCTCTCTCTCCTCCCCTGCACCACCGCATTTGTCTAGATCCGTCACGGAAGCACCGCAAAGAAAGGCACCACGGCCACCATGCCCACCACTCAACACTCAAACCTCGTATCCTCCCTAACACCACCATGCACCACCCGCGTTTATCCAGACCCGTCACTGAACCACCACACAGAATCACACCACAGCTACCATGCCCACCACTCAAACCTTATCTCTTACGGCCATTTCGTCGCCACACATCCACCATAACCACTACATCACACAGCCACCATAAACCACCCTCCAATTGCAACCCACGATGGCCGATCTAACTACCGTAACCATTTCAAACCAAAAAAAAAAAACAGAGAGAGAGGTCTGGTAGGTGAAGAAGAACGACGTCTTTGTGTATTTTTTGCGGAATCCATGAAAACCGTCCATCTTGAAGAGATCTGGTAGGCGAAGAGCCTCGATCTGGTAGGTGAAGCCCAAGCATTCATCGATTGGAGTCCATCTAGCAGTCTCTCATCCTGAAGCCCATCTGGCAGTCGCCCATCTTGAAGCTCAGGCATTCATCGATTGGAATCCATGTGCAGGGCGACGGTAGATGGGGAAGATAGTTGGAAAGGGGCAGCAATAGACGGGCGGCGGTAGATCTCGTTGGAAAGGGCAGAGAGTGGAGGGGGAGGGGGGCGGGGGACTTTGTCAGAAATGTAGGGTAGAAAAATGAAAATAAAAATGATATAAGTACACAAATCCGACAAAAAAAGTAGCTAAAATGAATTGTGAAAATAATAAAAGTATAAGAATGAATTTTCTATCTGAATATTAAAATCTTGAAAACAAAACGTGAAAAAGAATTGTGTAAGCGTACGTGCCCTCATTTCTCAGTTAGCTCATTCTATTTTACATATAAAAATAAACGAGTCACACTAGAACCTCAGCTTAAGGATAGTCAAGCTTGATCACGTTTATAGCTCGCGGCTTTACTAACCTGTTTGTAAGTTTTGTTGAGGAGCGAGTTTTAGATAGGAGAGAAAAGAGAGAGAAAAAAAGAAGAAAATGACTTTATTTCTTCTGCTTTCTTTATTTTGTGAGTTATTCTTAAAAGAGAAAAGAAGATGTTCCCAACTTATTCTGGTCGCACCCAAAGGCCTACAGGGAGTCCCATTTTGCATGACATGTCCGCACAAGCAACATGAAATATTCAACTATTTCCAACCGGTCAAAGGTACACGCTCAAGTCACGTGCACTTCTCACTTTTTCTACGTGACTTCGTCACCAAGAAACTCATCCTTGCGCCACTGCTCATCACGCTCTGACCGTCGCACTTCGCCCATCGGCGCACCTTGGCCCTTACTGAAGGAAGTCGGCCTTGGCCTTCCCCTTGGGGTCGGCCTTGGCCTTGGCCTCCCCCTTGGGGTCGGCCTCTACCTCCCTTGGGGGTTTGCCTTAGCCTTTCTCTGGGGTTGGCCTTGGCCTCCCCTAATGGCTGGCCTTGGCCATCCCCTAAAGGGTTGGCCTTTGGCTTCCATAGTTAGCATCTTTGCTACTCTTCAAGGGGCCGGATGTCCTTCGCGACCCCCATCGCCCTGACGTCACAACGCGACCCCCGTCGCCCGGACGTCACAACGCGACCCCCGTCGCCCGGAAGTCACTCTGCGACCCCCGTCGCCCGAACGTCACTCGCGACCCTCGTTGCCCGGAACTCACTCCCTACCCCCGGTCTCCTGAACGTCACATCGTGCCCCCAGGCTCTCTTTCACAATGTCTTGCCCGCGGCACCATATGCACTCCGTCGCACCCATGCACCGCGCCACTAATACAGTCTCGCCCCTGGCTCCATGTGACACTACAGTGCCCTTGGCACCATACACACTCTGTTGCGCCCATACGCCGTGCCACTAACACATACGTGCCCCCGACACCTTACTCACCCCGTCGCGCCCATTCGCCGCACCACTAATACAACCATGCCTCCGGGCTCTCTGTCACACTACAGTGCCCTCGGCACCATATGCACTCAGTCGCGCCCATGCGCCATGCCACTAACATAGACGTGCCCGGCACCTTACTCATTCAGCCGCGCCCATGAGCCGCACCACTAACACAGTCATGCCCCTGGCTCTGTCACACTACCATGCTCCTTGCATCAGTCAATCCTTTCACCACACCATACACACCTTGCCTTGGTCTTGGAACATGCTTCGACCCACTCTCTGGAGTATGCAGCATCCTGCGGGGATAGGCGACTCCTCCGGGACACTATCTCCGCCAGGGAGCTCTTCAACTCCCCTTCCACCCAGTAGATAGCTCCTCCGGGATGCTACCTCGACCAGTTGGGTAGATGGATCCTTCTGGATGCTACCTTGACATGCTCCGAGTGCTCCGGCACAAGGACTTACCATGGGGATAGGCGATTCCTCTGGGACACTATCTTCGTCAGGGAGCTCTTCAACTCCCCTTCCGCCAGGTAGACGGCTCCTCTGGGATGCTACCTCGGCCAGTCGGGTAGACGGATCCTCCAGGATGCTACCTTGACGCGTTCCGAGTGCTCTGACATAAGGACTCACTGCGGGGACAGGTGACTCCTCCGGGACACTATCTCCACCAGGGAGTTCTTTAACTCCCCTTCTGCCAGGTAGAGGGCTCCTCCGGGATGCTACCTCAGCCAGTCAAGTAGACAGCTCCTCTAGGATGCTACCTTGACGCGCTCTGAGTGCTCCGGCATAAGGATTCACCCGTGGGGACAGGAGAACTCCTCCGGGACACTATCTTCTCTAGGGAGCTTTTCAACTCCCCTTCTACTAGGTAGACAGCTCCTTCGGGATGCTACCTCGGCCGACCAGGTAGACGGCTCCTCCGGGATATTACCTCGGTCTGCAGAATAGACGACTTCTCCGTGACACTATCTCTGTCAGAGAGCTCTTTAACTCCCTTTTCGCCAGGTAGACGGCTCCTTCGGGATGCTACCTGGCCCGTTGGGTAGACAGATCCTCCGGGATGCTACCTTGATGCACTCCGAGTGCTCCGGCACAAGGACTCACCCGTGGGGATAGGCGACTCCTCTAGGACACTATCTCTGCCTGGGTGTCTTCGTGACTGGCTTACGTGCTCCGGCACTGGGGGCTCGCGTTGGCACACGTAGGGACTATGACCCCAGGGTCACTCCGAGACTGGAGCAGGTCTTCGGAGGGCATCATGCCTAGTTCACCTGGCAGTTGGGTGTCGGGTCTTCCCCACCGTTGCCAGGCCTGTGGGACTCTGCAAGGGCTTGGATTGGTGGCTAGATCAAGGGGGTTCTTTGGCCACACCGACGCTGTGAGAGCCAGTCTTTCCAGACAGACAGTGCAACGCTGTGCGGGGCAGGCCGGGTGAATTTACGATTCTGCAGTCCATGATGCATCGGCAGCTGTGGACCCCTTTGTGACGTGTCACTCCCGGGGAGGGCCATGTGTTGCGTGATGACATCATCATCTCAACCTCTATAAATAGAGGTCTTGAGAATTCATTAGGACTTGGACATTTTTTAACGAAACTCTGACATTTTTACTTTCTCACTCTAGAATCCTAGAGAGAAATATACAGGACTCTGACTCTGGACCTAAGTATCGGACTGTGACTGTCGTCGTGTATTCACCCTGCGCCATTGCCCTCGTAGTACTGCCACCCTCAAGCTCTGTCTGGGAAGCCCTTGGTCTCTGCCATTGCTCTATCCTTGCTGTGTCCCACATCATCACACTTGATATCTGACTCGGACTGCATTCCTTGTGGCACCTCCACGTCAACTGCGAACCCACTTTCTTTGGCATCATTTTAAAGACTCCACTGGGGAGGCGAGCATCGCAGTGCAGTTCGTCCCTTGCCTGATACCCCCAAGCAACGTCCATGCCTATGCAATGAAGAATTACGAGGGCTACCAACCAGGGCCTTATCCATACCGTGCAAGGTGAGGATCACTTCAGTGAACAAGAAGAGACTAGTGTCATGCCTCTCCAAGACCAGCCACTAACTACCACACCTGACATGCAAGTTGCAGTCAATGCGGCAATCCAGCAGTTCACTCCCAGTATAGCCAGCCTGTAAGACTCGCACACCACTCTCATGGCTATCATCTTAGAAATGCAAAAATCAATCCAAAGTCTTGACTTCACTAACGCCGACTTCACAAGGCCTTAGAGCTCCCCACCCTGTGTCTACTGCTCACCCATACCATCCCAAGCTCTAGAGTCAGCCCCTCCCCCTCAGATTCAGCCTTCAGGGCCTAGGCTAGTTTTGGACACTACTCAGGTCCCAGTGTCGCGACCACCGCTGCCTTGGTCCTTCGGGCCCTCAACAGTAGGACTCGCGGCACCTCAGCCTGTGGCGCCACGCCTTACCCTTGCTCGAAGCATTGTAGAGACTCATGACTCAATTGAGATGGGGCCTAACCCAAACATAACCAAGTGAAACCTTAACACAAGTCATTCCCCTAGCTTACTCCACTCGACCCTGCCTGACGACCGGCTTCCAGCCGCTGACACTACCCATATGCAAACCATACCCCCAACAAGTTTCTCTCCACCACCAACACCTCTCGACTGTTATCATCCCCTCAATGCCTCATGTTGCCTCGTCTAGGGGCTCTGGTGCCAGGATCATCCCGACAAGGCACAAACCCTCACATGCTACATATGTCACCAAGCATGACCTTGATGCTATCCTTCACCGTCTCAAACAGTCGTCCTTACCACACTCCCCCTCTAAGCTGTCAGGCCATGATCCATACTCTGGCAGCCTTGCTACCAAGCCCTACCCTGTCAAGTACAAGCAACCATCATTCACCTTGTTCAACGGCAAAGAGGGCAATGCCCACGAGCACATCACCCGTTTTGCTGGCTCCCTGGAGCACTACGGGGAGGACGACACTTTGAAGCTTCGGGAATTGCACAAGTCCCTGACTGGCCTCGCCTACTCTTGGTATCATCAGATTCCTGATTGTACTATCCACTCCTGGTCCGACATGGTCCAGCTTTTCCTTGACAAGTTCCATTATGAGACGGAGCGTGTGACCATCGTTGACATTGCCGAAATCCGTCAGAACCCCGGGGAAGATCTCAACACCTATGTTACGCGATTTCATCACAAGTGCTTGGAGTGCACTGACTTCAGCAATGATGAAACCCTTGTACCCATTTGCATCAAGAACATGAAAGACACCTATAGGGTTTACCTTGAAAACCTTCAGCTTCGGTCCTGGGGACATCTCAAAGAAGTTGCACGACGCACCTATGACTCGGTTGGTCCGTCAAAGACCCCAAATCCCCAAACTCATATTGCCTTGGCCGCAATGGAAGAAACAACCAATAATGACGACAACAACTGCAAGCGTCAGTCCCAAGGAAGGGATAGACACCCTGACAAGAGAAGGCAGTCGATGCCTGCCCCGAAATACCCGTGTGACTTGAAAACTGTCAGAGCTCTCCTCGAGACATGGATCAACGACAATGCTATTACCCTGCCTGATGCCGACACTGAACCTACTTCGGAAGACTTAGCCCATCCTAACTACTGCCCCTATCATTGGAAGGTCGGTCATGGCCTCAAGTTGTGCAGGGGCCTCAAGTTCGTCTTTACAGACAAAATTGCATCTGGCGAGCTCAAACTCTAAGCCCGGGACATTTGGACCAACCGCCCAAGCCCTAGCTTGCCTAGTGTGTTTTCCACACTTGTATTTTTCCCTTCATTTTGCAAGCTTCCATGTACTCAACTCCCATGTACCAAGGCATGTTGTCTATCTTTTGTTATCAATGAAGTTGCATTTTCCAGACTTAGAAAATTTTCAAGCTACAGGGCTTTTGCACAGGCCTACTGACACCACTCTTGATACCATCACCCATTTTCTTGGGGGCTTCGCCACTTCCCAACCCCCCTCCACCTCACATTACAGCGACTTGGTATGTGGTGCGCGAGGTGGCTCGAGCCACGCTACTACGATCGCATCATTACCCCTCATCCTTTTTTTGACACTTAGAAAAAAAATTCATTTTTTTTGCAGCCGGTAATCGATGATCACCCTTAGCGGCTTCTCTCGGCACCCTTGTCCGAGCTCAACACTTAGAAATTTTTTGTGACAATTTTTTTACGCTCCCTCTCCATAGGCTCCCTCCGTCCAACACTCTTGAAAAATTTCTCAACACTTAGAAAATTTTCTCACCCCCTTCGCCCTCCTCCCTCTCACCATGCTTGCTTGTGGTCGGGCACTACCCTATCACCCTCGTTCTACACTTAGAAAAACTTTTACATAATTTTCATCTCCCCTCCCACCAACCCCCTCACTCTCCCTCTAACATTTTCCTCTCCTCACTCCCACCATCCCACTCATCTCTCTCTTCATGAACATTGTGAAATTTTTCTTGGGGGCTCCCTCCTTAGGGTTGCCAAAAACAAAATATTATTATATAATTAATTAATTTTGAATTTTAAAATTCAACTCAGATCTGGGCAGAACCCGCCCATCATGACCCGCGCGCCTACCCAACCTGCACGCCATCACAGTCCCTTAGTAACCCACCCACCCACCCGACCCACCTGAACCTGACCCTGACCCTGACCCTGACCCGCTCCCTCAAAACCCAAATCTAACCTTAATTTCCATCTCTTTCTCCTTCTTTTTCTTGTGCAGCCGTAGCCCCCCTTTGGCGCCACCGCCCTTTGGCCTCGCCCTCCATTGCACGCCCCTCGCCGGCGTCGTCCCTAACCTCTCATTCGGCCTTGGTCGACAGCTCTCCCCCGCACCGACGCCCCCCCGACGATGACTACCTCCCTCCTCTCTCCTCCCACTTCCCCGCCTCCCCTTCCCCCTTCGGCCTTGTGCCTTCACCAGCCACCGCCACCGCCGCCCCCTTCCCCCCAGCCCCGGCCCCTTCGACCTCGGCGCACTACCCCCTCGGCCTCGGCCTTCCCCCCTCTCCCCTTCCCCTTTCCCTCTAGCCCATCACCCCGCCCCGCGCCTTGGTCAGCCTCGGCCACTTGGTCGGCCGGCCTTGGTCCTCCCCTTCCCCTCTCTACATCTCTCTTCTCCCCCTCCCCACGGCCGGCCACGGCAACCTGCCACCACCGTGCCATCCTCTCCCATATTCTTTCTTCTTCCATTTTTCCTTCTTCCCAAAATCCTCAAGGCCAACCCTCCCCCTTGCATCCACGAGTCATTTCACTTAGCCTTCACCCTTCTCCCCACTTCGGCCTCCACCACCACACTGAAGCCGACGCTACCCATAACTTTGGCCTACCCACATTCACCTAATGACAAGCCAAACACTTTAAATTTTCTTGCAACATTGACAGCATGGCAATGACCGCACCTCGGCACCCGTCGTGGACTGCCCCAGCATCACGATGCCCGACCACGCCCTTATCGCGCCCCTCAAGATGATGTCCCTCGACATCAAATAACCTTGGTAGGTGGGGTGCGAGGTAGCTCGAACCACCACCACAATGCTTGTAGCCCGGGCACCGACTCCGCGACGCCCTCGGGCAGTCTCCGAGACCCCTGTCTCCGTCGTCCAGGCACCACCTCTGCGACCCTCATCGCCCCTGCTTTGACGCCCGTCGTGGACTGCCCCAACATCATGATGCCCGATCGTGCCCTTGTCGCGCCCCTCATGACGATGTCCCTCGACATCAATGTACTTTGTATGTGGTGCGCGAGGCACCTCCTGGACCCCCGTCGTCCGTCGTGGACTGCCTGCCCCAGCATCACGATGCCAGATCGCGCCCCTTATGACGATGTCCTCGAACATCAATGTACTTGGTAGGTGGTGCGTGAGGTAGCTCGAACCACTTACCCTGTCGCCGTCGCCCAGGCACCGCCACCGCGACCCTGTCGCCAGTGCCTACGTGCCGTCTCCGCGACCCCTATCACCCGAGTCCGGACGCCAATACTTTGACGCCCATCGTCCACACCCGAGCGCTGATTCCGTGACCCCCGTCGCCCGCGTCCCTGCACCCTATCATCATGCCATCATGTCAACTCCTATCCATACTTAGGCTTCAGTCGGTGGTGCACGAGGTGGCTCTAGCCACATACTCTTCATCCTTATCACGCAATGACGACGTCAACAACTCTCGAACCAACAGACATCATAAATTCTTCAAAGTGTGAACTTGCGAATATGCGTGCGGCGCCCGCTCGGGTTGCTCCTCCGCGCACACCACATGCAGGGGGCTTATGTTTCCAACCTATTCTGGTCGTACCCAAAGGCTCACTAGGGGTCCCATTTTGCATGACACGTCCGCACAAACAACACGCAATATTCAACGATTCCAACCGGTCAAAGGTGCACAATCAAATCACGTGCACTTCTCACTTTTTCTACGTGACTTCGTCACCAAGATCCTTGCGTGACTGCTCATCACGCTTCGACCGTCACACTTCGCCTGTCGGCGCACCTTGGCTCTTACTGAAGAAAGTCAGACTTCCCCTTGGGGTCGGCCTCGGCCTCGGCCTCCCTTGGGGATCGGCCTTGGCCTTCCTTTGGGGTTGGCCTTGGCCTCCCCAAATGGTTGGCCTTGGCCATCCCCTAAAGGTTTGGCCTTTGGCTTCCATACTTAGCATCTTTGCTACTCTTCAAGGGGCCGGACGTCACTCTGCGACCCCATCTCCTGGACGTCGCTCCGCGACCCCAGTCGCTCAGACGTCGCTCCACGACCCCTGTCGCCCTGAAGTCACTCCGCGACCCCAGTCGCCCGGAGGTCACTCCGCGACCCCCGTCACCCAGACGTCACTTCGTGACCCCCGTCCCCCGAAAGTCACATTGTGCCCCTAGGCTCTCTTTCACAATGTCATGCCCCCTGTCACTATACGCACTTTGCCGTGCCCATGCGCAGCGCCAATGATACAGTCGTGCCCTTTGGCTCCCTGTCACATTACAGTGCCCTTGGCATCGTACACGCTCTGTTGCGCCCATGCGCCGTGCCACTAACACAGACGTGCCCCTAGCACCTTACTCACACCGTCGCGCCCATGCGCCACACCACTGATACAGTCCTGCCCCAGGCTCTCTGTCACTCTACAGTGCCCTCAGTACCATACTCACTTCACCACAGCCGTGCGTCGCGCCGCTGATACAGTTATGCCCTTGAGCTCTCTGTCACACTGCAGTGCCCTCGGCACCATACGCACTCCCTCGCGCCCATGCGCCGTGCCACTAACACAGACCTGCTCCGGCACCTTACTCACTCCGTCGTGCTCATGTGTCGTGCCACTAACACAGTCATGCCCCTGGCTCTCTGTCACACTACCAAGCTCCTTACATTGGTCCATCATTTCACCACACCATGCGCACCTTGCCTTGGTCATGAAACATGCTTCGACCCACTCTCTGGAGTGTGCAACATCTTGTAGGGATAGGCAACTCCTCTGAGACACAATCTCCGCCAGGGAGCTCTTCAACTCCCCTTCCGCCAGGTAGACGGCTCCTCTGGGATGCTACCTCGGCCAGTCGGGTAGACGACTCCTCCGGGATGCTACCTTGACATGCTCCGAGTGCTCCGGCACAAGGACTCAAGGTGGGGATAGGCGACTCCTCCGAGACACTATCTTCGTCAGGGAGCTTTTCAACTCCCCTTCCGCCAGGTAGACGGCCCCTTCGGGATACTATCTCGGCCAGTGGGGTAGACGACTCCTCCAAGATGCTACCTTGATGCGCTCCTAGTGTTCCGGCACAATGACTCAATGCGAGGATAGGCGAATCCTCCAGGACACTATCTTCGCTAGGGAGTTCTTCAACTCCCTTTTCGCCAGGTAGACGGCTCCTCCGGGACAACCTTGACGTGCTCCAAGTGCTCCGGCACAAGGACTCACCCGCGGGGATAGGAGAACTCCTCCTGGACACTATCTCTGCCAGGGAGCTTTTTAATTCCCCTTCTTCCAGGTAGACGGCTCCTCCGGGATGTTACCTCAGCCTACGGAATAAGTGACTCTTCCGGGACACTATCTCCATTAGGAAGCTCTTTAACTCCCCTTCCACTAGGTAGACGGCTCCTCCGGGATACTACCTGGCCCGACGGGGAGACGGCTCCTCCGGGATGCTACCTTGACGCTCTCCGAGTGCTCCGGCACAAGGACTCACCCGCAGGATAGGCGACTCCTATAAGAAACTATCTCCGCCAGGGTATCTTAGTGACTGGCCTACGTGCTCCAGCACTGGGGGCTCGCGTCGGCACCCCTAAGGACTATGCCCCCGGGTCACTCTGAGACTGGAGCAGGTCTTCGGAGGGCATCGCGCCTAGTCCACCTGGCGGGCATCGGGGTCTTCCCCACCGCTGCTAGGCCTGTGGGACTCTACAAGGGCTTGGATTGGTCGCTAGATCAAGGGGGTTCTCTGGCCACACCGACGATGTTGGAGCCAGTCTTTCCAGACAGACAAAGCGACACTGTGCGGGGCAGGCCGGGTGAATATGCGATTCGATAGTCCGTGGAGCACCGGCAATTGTGGACCCCTCAGTGACATGTCACTCCTAGGGAGCGCCACGTGTTGCGTGATGACATCATAATCTCAACCTCTATAAATAGAAGTCTTGAGAATTCATTAGGACTTGGACATTTTCTGACGAAACTCTGACATTATCACTTTCTCACTCTAGAATCCTAGAGAGACAAACATACGGGGCCCTGACTCTAGACCTAAGCATCAGATTGTGACTGTCGTCGTATATTCACCATGCGTCATCGCCCTCGTAGCACTGCCACCCTTAGGCTCTGTCTGAGAAGCCCTTGGTCTCTGCCCTTGCTGTGTCCCACATCATCACACTTGGCATCTGACTCGGACTGCATTCCTTGTGGCACCTCCACGTCAACTGCGAACCCACTTTCCTTGACATAAGAAGATATAACAAAGTTTTGGTCTCTTTCTCGTTTAATATTTCCTCTCAAAATTGGGAAGAAAAGGTGAGAAATGAGACTCTCATATGTAATACTTTCATGATATTGATATTACTCTCGACATAATAAGGGACCTTGGGTTTATCACATAAACATACTATTTTACTTCCAAACAAATGATTGTTTTGGATGTTAGAGTTGACTCGTGGCAATTGTTTTGCTTTTGGTATGTCATTAATTATACCTGAATGCCCGGATATATGTAATCAATTCCTAGATCGTTTGTGTGTTTTCTTATTATGATATTAAGCGGTGTAAGACTTATAACACTACTATAGTACGAACTTTGTATGATGACTTTGATTTCTAATTTGTTTTTTGGATAAAATATATTTTTAGAATAGACTTTTATAATATCGTTAGAGTCACCACAATATAATATAAGGGTACATGTGTGCTCAAGTGTTTTATCTTCTCTCTCTTTTTTTTTTTTCTACTAAACTCAGAACAAGACGACTCACAGACAATAATTGGCTTGAACTGACTGGTGTGGTGCTGGAAGGATAATTGCTTGAGAATATTCTTTCGTGCTCTGCATTACTCATTCCTTGTTCAGATTAAGAATTTGTTTGGGTTGCTACTAAAGTATCTGTTTGGCTTGCAACAGCTTCTAGTAGAAAGATTTCTCAGTAAATGTACCCGTTGAAGTTTTAATTCACTGGCAATTGGGAGTTGGGTTTAGGGTAGCCAACTTCGGATGCTTCGGCTGGGCAAGGATGCAACTTGCAATCTCTTTTCTGTGCTGATTTCTTAGTCCATTTGGTTCCAAAATTGTGCATAACGATCGTGATGCTGTATCTCAGATTTCGTTTAAGTTTTGATGATTTCATCCTTCGTAAACTAAATTTTTTTTAGAAGAAAACTTGTAGTAAAAGAAAATGGTCATCAAGATGTTAAGTTTATTAGTGTCGCGTAATTTGTCATAAAAGGTGTCATTTATTGCTGAAAATCCTAAAAACTGTCGCAGAAAATGAGACATAAAGATATTCGACAATACTTTTAAGGCGTTTAAGAACCATGCAGTTATGATATTTTAGCCCCAAACTTTCATAACCTCATCCCATCTACACATTAGGTGAGTATTTGACTGAAAAAAAGTGAATTGGAGAGATGTGGCTAAATACAAAGGAGTTGCTATCTTAACCGTTAAGACTTAACGTAACGGATTATTTTATGTCGGATATGGTAACCATATTCATCTTTGTTAGCAGTAGTATGTGGAAATATTTTTCAGTTAGATTTAGGTGCTTCTTGGCATGTTTGGCGTGACGATCCCGAATAGCAAATTGCGCATTTTAAGTTGTATAAAGAGACTTTTGCAGGCGTGATGATTCACATTCAAGTTTGGGGAAGGCAACACGGGAAGCCTCGATCCAAGTCGCTTCCTTACCATGTTGCCTCTTTCTAATTTAATGTGCCCTTGTTGCTCCTTATCACTATTCAATACTGATCAACTCATTTTAATTTTAAATTCTTTTTTAAAATACTTGCCACATTTTCCCCATCAATACGAATAATTTCCTTACTTTGTGGTGGTGGTGGCTGGAGTTGGATTGCGGTGTTCGACGGTTGCGGTTAGAGGTGACTATCAATCGTGGACGGAGGCGATTGTCGGTGGCGGTACTGGTTGATAATGGTCGATAGTGGTGGCTTCCAGCCGTGGGCTTGAGAGAGAGGAAAAAAACATGCATTTGAGTAAACTTTTTGAAGATCTAATTGGGGGTTGAAAAAATTCATATCGGCCAATTGATTATATTCCCAATTACCCCTAAACTAATTAGGGCCTCAGAAAAAATTACTAAGTGGGGCAGAGCGGAGTGAGGCTCCAATTAGATCTCTAAGTGGCCATCCTTATTCAAGTTGGTTTCTTGGAACAGCTAAAAAATGGACTTGGGAGCTCGGTACCGTCTGTTACCGGCATAACTTTTCTCTTTAGCAAAAAAAATAGTAGCATTTAGTAATTCTACTTCAATCTCATCCTCAATGGGATCGTCACCACCTTCACAGCTGCTATCAAGTGGCTCAAGGCAAAACTCTTGCAAAGCCCCGTAGGCCTAACTGCTTCATAATATTTCTTTGGTTTCTGGCATCGAAATTCACTTATTATACAATTGGCCCTCTTATAATTAACAATAAATTACTATTATGACCAATAGTTTTGACCGAATCAACTTCCTTCCTAGATGTGTCATTAATAACCTCTGACAACCGATTATTAATAACTTTGTGATTAAATCATGTGATTATTATCAACTTAGAGGGAAAATATACCCGGTTTATACATGTATATTAAAGAATAGTTTTGTAAAGACATTGCTAGGTATTAAAAGTCAATTGATGTCTAATGAATTACGATATATTTGCCCACACATTTCCATTAACCTTAAGCTTATGCTGGGGAAAAAAACAGATACTAGGAAAAAAGAAGTCTCTGTCGTTGGCAATGATACGGAATTTTTATAAAGATGCCGAAAGCACAACTGAAAAATATTTATTTAGTATTCTCATTCTTGAAGTATATATGCATGATTTATAATTGGGTGAAAGTGTATGAACAAACTTAATATTTATTATGTCTAATAGTTAATATTTTATCGTTCTCTCATGAATATTGATTATTAGCTGTATACACGTAAATCAAGTTTATACTCTTCAAAAGAAAACTCAGAAGCTAATCTTTGTCCCAATGCGAAGCGTAATCGTCAAATTGGTCGTCTACCTTCTTTTTTTTTTGCTTTTGCTTTTGCTTTTGTTTTTTGATATTACAAATATTTTTCCCTTGCATGACTAATACTGAATTGAGGTTGGAATTGCGCTTGGATTTGTAAGATTATTTGTAGGATTGTCAGTTACGCTGGCTGACCTGATGGCCCGCTCAGCCAGCCTTCACAAAGCCACCCAAAGGGCAAGGGCCCAACGTTGGATTCAAGCCCACACACCAAATTGTGCTAAGCCTCGGCCTGCAGAAGCCGAAGTTCGGTATCCCTAGGAAAACGATGTGGTTAAGTTTGTTGTTGCCCATGGTCGGTCCCATATATCTGACCCCAAGGGGCTGAAGAAGTAACCCACATTGATGTAGTCTTTTTTAAACCCCCATGAAAAGTGGACTACGCCAAAAATGGGCTGGAACGAACTCATGACTCCGTTGACAAAATAGTTTTAGCATAGTAACAAATTCGGTATTCAGGAATTTGAGAATTATTCAGAGAACTTCGTTATTGAATCGGTAATAATTCGGTGTAATAACAAAATTCGTATTGTAAGTAAAAAATAATTTGATAATTAATCGTACAAGTTACAACGATTTTAAGTGTATAAAATTTGGTGAAGTATGTAACTGAAATAACAAAAATATAAGAAATCTTACATTCTTTAAGTGATGGGTAAAAAAAGAGAGAGAGAGAGAGAGAGAATGTATGGCTAGTATGCTATACATATGGCTTACTGAATGTGTATTATTTTGCTAAGTTTAAGCAACAAACATGGGGTGGTGTAACGGCACAATGCTTTGGTAACAGCCCGAGTAATTACCTGGGTTCGAATCCGACCGAAGTGGTAGCCTTGCTTTTATCCTTTTTCAAGTATATCTCGCGACACTCACGAGATATCGCGATGAATTCGTTAATCTCGCGATATTCGTGAGATATTCGCGAATTCTGCAAATAATCGTGAATTTAACGCGATTAAGACTTTCTAGAAATTTATCACGATAAATTCGCAAATATCGCCAATAAGTCGTGAAATTTGTTACTATGGTTTAGCACCAATAATTTGTCAAGGATTTGTTATGTGTGCTGCATCTAGTAAGAAGGATATCTATATGTGTCTTTCAGTACTGTACTATCCACTACTTACACTTATCTAAAATTTGTTCTTACGGCTTTCTTCAGTAAGGTTTTGATGCCTCGCGGCATTTGAAAAGTGGCTTCTAAGTTCTAACTAAGGTGATCCTTTATCCAATTTCTTATTATGTGCTCTTTTAAACAGTTGTCAAGAAACCCCACCCCACCCCTCCGCGCGTGCGCGCACTCACAGTCTGGGCAAATAAGTGTCTTAGCCCAAGAAGCGCAAGTTCAACAATTTTAAGCTCGTGGAGCTGATCTAACCTCACTAATTCAATTAGTTTTTGTTTTACATACTGCCATGTTTAGTTGCTCATCTCTCCCATTATAGTATTCTTCTTTTCTGAATGGGAACATTGCGTAAAATACCCCTGTGATTTGGGGTAGTTGCAAAAATACTCCTATTGTTACAAAAATTTCATAAAGACACATGAAAAAGTAAAAGTGTTGCACCGTAAAAATTCCGTAACAGAATGGTGAAAATGGCTAAATTGCCCCTCTATATAAATGAGAATGGCACGCTTTCTTCTCCTAAATGGCCAATTTTCCTCCTCTTCCTCCTTCACGAGATCGCTTAGTGGATAGATGGCGGGCTCGAGACGGCGCAAGTGGCGCAAGTGGCGGAGCAAATGATGGGACTGGCGGAGCAAACAATGGGTCACGAGTATCTTATTTATCCAAATTGCACAATCTTAGTCTAGGGTTTCAAATCGCAGATTGCGATTTGAAAACCTAGATCTGAGATTGTGTGATTAGGGTTCGAATTGTTGTGGCCGCAATGGGATTAGTGTTCGATTTAGGTTTGGGGGTTCAATTAGGGTTCGATCTAAATTTGGGGGTTCGATTAGGGTTCGAGTTGTTGTGCGATTGGTTTGGGTTTGATGGCTGTAGCGGGATCGGCGGTGATGGTGGTGGCGGGATCAGGTGGCTGTTGGTGGTGATGGGATTATGTGCAACAGTTGGCGGCGACAAGATTGAATGAGGCATATGGTGGCGCCGGTTATGGGTGGCGCAAGTTGCAGACGGGGTGGTGGAGGCGGGATTGTGAAGGGTTAGCACTGGCGGCGCACGGGGACGGGGCTGGCGGCCTTTAGGCGCACAAGACTGGGGTGGTGGGGCGGCGCCAGTTGTGGGTGGCGTAGGTGGCAGACAGGTGGTGGTTGAGGATGGCTAGGGTTAGGTTTTGGTAGAATTGAGATTTGTTTGAGAGAGAGAAAAAGAAGATGATACTTTAGTCTTTTAAAGTATAAATTTTTTGCTACACGCATTATTCAAGAGCGTGAAGAGCACGCTCTGTTAATTTAGATGACTTTTCTAACGGGTGCAACAAAGTAAGTACTAGAAGGAGATCTTTGCAATTTTTGTAACAACATGGGTGTTTTTACAACTATCCAAATCACAGGGATATTTTACGTAATTTTCCCTTTGTGAATTCTCTTGCATGGCCAAGTACGGATTTTGCGCTGACAAATTAATTCCAGATTCAGAAATCAGTCAACTCCTCATAAAATATATCATTAGCGTTTACTACTATGAGTTTGGCGTACAAATATGCTTAAAAGTGATAATCAAGTAACCTAAAAATGTTTTTTGTAAGTTACAAAGATACATGATGAAATGTCATTATCTCCGTAATTCTTGACACTTAAATAAAGTTGAAATACTCGTTACTTTTTCTCAAAAATGGAAATTAAAAAGAAAGAAAAAAACTTGGTAACCAAGCGGGTAAGGGGGGCCTAAGCTGATCCTATGCCAAGCAATACCCAACAACTCTATATATGTTAACCCTGAACGCGGAACCTTCCTTGGCATTTGCCACTCACTCTGGTGCCAATCTATGTCTCACTCTGTAATCTGTGTAAGCTGTAGCGGTGAGTGACAACAGAGAAAGCTACGTACATCCACCACATATATGTGAATGTGGGGACATATATATTAATCATATGTGTCAACAGTTCACGCACCTTGACATGAGCATGGAGGATGCGTATAGCTGGAGGGAGCTCAAGTCTATTCTAGATTTGACCTTCCCTTCTGTTTCGTGGCTGTGGGCGTTGTTGCTATCTACATGTCGGTGCCATGTGTTTACGTAGTAAAGAGAAACAGTAATAGTAATAATAATAATAATAATAATAATAATAATAATAATAATAATTCACTCCTTCTATTTCTATTCCTGTTCCTATTCTTACGTGTGCAGCTCAACTCAGCAGCTCAGCTGATAATAATGTGCATGGGATCAACCAACCAACCAACCAACCAACGAAACCACGTGCCTCCGAGCTATTTCCAGCAAACTAGTGGTTTCCTCTGTTTGATACGCTTTCCTAATGGCCGGGTGGTAAAGTATTTTCAGTCTTTAATTGTTGTTTGGTCATCCACTTGTGTTACTATTATTATTAATACAGTACAAGTGAGTTGCACATGGATGAAAGAATTGAATTGGGGCGCGCTGGGAGAAGGAAAGGTGAGCAGGGGTAAGCAAAGATTATTTTCCATTTCCCATTTGTTGTATTATCAGTGATAACACATGTTTCGGTGACATAAGTGTGGATGAATGCATGTGAGAACAAATATATCACATGGCCATCAGCTTACTCCATGTCATATCATCAAAAATATTTCCATTTTTTATATCGGTGTGGAAATTATCTATTTGAGAAGTGCAAATTATACACTGTCTTTAGTTATTGGTCCAGGCATTTAGGATCGAATATCAGGTTGGATTTCCTTTCTTTTTCTTTTTTTCTTTTTTTGGTGTGGTGGGGTGGGGTGGGGTGGGGTGGGGTGGGGAGATGTGATAGAATGAGGCGCTAAGGGAGGCATGGACTTGTCTTACATTTATTTAACAGTCCTACATATTCAAGACCATTGGTCTTGAATCACTCAATACTATATATTGCTGGAGATAGAGTTTTACGTTAGTTCTACCCATGTCCCTGATGTTAGGTTAAAAATATGGTCAGTCACACAAAATTTGGAAAGGTCACAAACCGTGACCAAAGTCTTAAAATTTGTATCAGCAGTGCCCATTAGTCGTTTACCCTTCCAAAAAAAATATTTTTTTTTTGCTAATGTCATAATTAAATACGTATCTTTACTATATAAAGGAACGCTCTTTTGTGGTGTAACACCACTTTTGATGTTACACAAGTTTCTATCTAAACTGACGACATGTGACATCAAAAGATATATAAAGTAAAAGTAAGAAAAAAAATAGATGAGAAAAACACTCCAAAAAAAAAAAAATCTCTTTCTAATCCCACAATTTACAACACTACCATCCTTCTTTCAAGACTTAAGAGCACATGACAAATGCTAAAAAGAGGAGACTCTTATTTGCATTTTTCTTTTTATGTTGTTTCTTTGAATATCGATAGCTTGCGATAGATTTTAGTAGATAATTCAAAAAAAACAAGATTTGGCATTGCCTAGTTCATGCAAGGAATAAAGAAAACAATAACAAAATCATATATCTAGAAGACCAATTTTCTTTTGAAATTTACTTATTTGATCCACAAACATCGTGTTTGCATCATAGCTAGTTTTTAAAATGCCAATATTGCCCTAATTCACACACACACACACACACACACACACACACACACACTCCTCTCTCTTCCCTTTCGCTCTCTTCTGCCTTTCCCTTCTCCTTCTTTCCAATCTTCATCCTCATGATTACCACCCTGAGCCCACCGCCAATTAACCGCCACTATATAAATACCCACCACCAAGCTACCCAGGTAAGTTACAACTATTAACAATGCTTCTATCTTGTTTGTATGCCATTGTGTTCAAATTTTGTATGTGTAAATCCTACGGCTTCAGTAATGAATCTCAGTGAAGCTATGGAACCGCATATCTATATCTATATTATATATATACTTGGATTCAATGACATCTTCGTTGACAACGAGCAAATCCTGAATCTTATTTTCTAGAGTTTTTCAATTTAACGGAAAAAAATGTAACATGACATGTAAAATTTCTACCTGATTGTTTTTGGTTTAAATAATTAGTGCACTAGTTAACTTCCGGGAACACCCCTAGAATTTAGTAAGCTATATTACCCATCACTCCTATCCACGTTTCACCCTTAAATTTCTCCTCCCACTAATTACAGTTTTCAATTATGAATTGCCTTCTTCAAGAACCAGTCTTCTGCAACACGTTGATTAATTTTATATCATTAAATTGTTTTGCTTGAAGGTAAGTGGATAGTGCTAAGTTTTCTGTACTGTGCCTAAACTTGACTTCTCTTTGGCTTTTGTTACCTTTTAAAAGGGAACTGCTGCTCATTACAACCCAGGTATATTCATAATGGTTGAGACAAATAATTGATGTCCATCTTATTTACTTTGAGATCTCTTTCACGGTTCTATAAATTTGACTCGCTAATTTTCTATTTCTGTCGATAATTGATCGGATGATGTTCGAGACTTTTGCAATCTCCTTTGGGATGAGCTTTTTATTGGGTTTTCCTGATTATTTTCGGTCTCCTGGCAACTTCCCTTACCAAGACTCATGTTCCCTGTTGGGTTGCTGTTGCATAATTTGGTTTTTCTTTTTGGCATTTTAACCATAAGTTTTATCTTTTGTTGCTATGATCTAAACAAATTTCGGTTCATAGCATAAGCATCTCAAGGCTTTATAATTTGAGTGACCAAACTTATTTTACCTTTTCTTAAGGTTATACATGGTAGGCTATTATAAACTCATTTATATGTTTGCCTGCCAGAATAGGAGTTTTGAGTGAGACTTTGTATAAGTTTCACTACCAAGTTAATTTTAAAATGTACGCGACAAACAGTTATCCATTTTATAATAGAAGTATCCAAACAAAATTAATTTTGTAAATATTATTTTTCATCAATTTTGGGGTGAATAATTTGGGTCATTCCTTATATATTTTAAATTATTATACTTTTATGCTTTTTTATCTTGTGCATAGCAAGGGATTTGACTTAATATCAAATTAAAGAGCATTTAGACAAAAATGTAACGAGATCTTTAGTCCCAACTTGATTGACAGAGCTGAGCATCCAATGCCCCAACCCGCACCGTACGCCAACGGCACCTGCTGACGTCGCCACACCCCCCCAAATGTCGAGTAGCCCACGGCGCCTACACGCGAGCGCGTACAGATAAAGCACCAGACCGGAATAAATACTCGCGCTAGGGTCACAGCCCCTCACCACCTCTCCCCTCCCTCCTTTTTTCCTGCTTTAAATACGCACCGCTCCCTTTCTTTCCCGTCGACGCTGCACTTTGGAGAGAGAACACGACCGACAATACACGTACTCTGCGAGAGATACATATATATAGAGAGAGAGAGATACAGCGACATTCTCGAAGGTGTATATTAGCGAGAAACAAATGGCTACGGCGGCGAGGGTGGATCTGGACGGGAATACGATCCGTCCGATGACGATATGCATGATAGGGGCCGGAGGATTCATCGGGTCGCACCTCTGCGAGAAGGTGCTGGCTGAGACGCCGCACACGGTGCTGGCCGTGGATGTGTACAACGACAAGATCAAGCACCTGCTTGAGCCCGCTGCCCCGGCGCCGTGGGCCGGCCGCATCCAGTTCCACCGCATCAACATCAAGAACGACTCCCGCCTCGAAGGCCTCATCAAGATGGCAGATCTGGTAATTTCCACCCCACTCTCTCTCTCTCTCTCTCTCTAGGTTTTCATTTCCCTCAATCGCCGAAGTATTATCGCGAAATATCAGTAGGTTTTCTGCGTTATGGATGGATTCTCATAATCTCACTCTCTCTACGTTGTCTACTCTCTAAAACCTCGTCGTATTTGGCAAGTGTGAGTATGTTCTGTGCGTTATGGATCTACTGTGATAATCCTCCTCCCATCCCCTCTCCCCCGCGTCCCTAGGTTTTCAACGCTTCTCAACGTTGTCGTACTGTCGTGAATGGTTAGTATGGATCTTTTACTATCTAATTGTGCATTTTAATTGTACGTATTGCTGATTCTGTTTTGGAATTTATTGGTGACGTCTCCGTTGTCTAAATGTTATTTTGATTTTAACGAGATCTAGTTTGGGGCTATGTGCCTGTTGAGGTTTGGTCTTAGCTGAAGCTTTCTTTTTCCTGTATTATAGACAATAAATCTAGCGGCGATCTGTACGCCAGCGGACTACAATACACGCCCGCTCGACACGATTTACAGCAATTTCATCGATGCACTCCCCGTGGTACGCATTTTCGGTAACTATAATTGATCTGTTGAGTATGTTGTGTTTTAACTTGGGTGGTGCTGATTATGAAGGTAGATTTGGTTGTTAAGTAAATTTTGTCGAATTAGAGGACTTATTAATGTGGCATTTGTTGTGGTTTTTTATTACAGGTCAAGTACTGTTCCGAGAACGGCAAGCGTCTGATTCACTTCTCTACCTGTGAAGTATATGGGAAAACAATTGGTAGCTTCCTTCCTAAAGATAGCCCCTTGCTTAAGGTAAATTGAGTTGTTTAGATTTTTATCTTTCGTGTTGACAGGCTGTATGAAATAGTTTAATATCAGATTTGTATTTCCACTATATATCTATATGGATTGCATTTTCTAAATAGAAGGGACCCGATCTGTTACTAGGCGTGTAGGTGTTGAGTGTTGACTAAATGATCTCTTGGCTCAGATGTCTACCTGTGCAGTGCGAAGTAGAAATGCATGCTTTAATATATTTTGAGACTTTTATTATATCCCCATCAGCATGCCTCAAGACATATCAGAAACAGTTTGAGAAAAGTGCATTACTCTTTTTTCCCCTGGACGCTAATGGTTGATCGTCTTGAAGTGATCTTTCGCCATATATGACCTAGAGGTGTAATTATAAATGTTTGCATGTATGTAAGTCTATGCATTTGTGAACACATACTTTTGTTTTCCACTTGGACATTTTGTTTTGAAGAACGGAGACACACAATTCTCAAAAGTAGGACACGAGTTAGAAATGACTTTGAATGTTAATGTATTTCCTTAGAGATGGTGTAATGCAAGGTCCTGTCCTATGCTGGCATAATAATCCTGATGTAAGGGCCAAGTAAACTGATATTCATATATACACACACAATATGCATCCTTAGTCAATAGAATAACAAGTGGTTGGTTAAACTAAAAGCACAAGAGTGTTGTCCAATGATCAGAAGGTACAGGACCTTTAAAAGTATAAACAGGGATTTGCATTTTCATGAAACTGTTGGTGTTTGCATTCTCTCTCTCTCTCTCTCTCTCTCTCTTCCCCCTCTCACATTGCTGGGTACAGCACTCCTGCTGTAACCCATGGTTACAGCAGGGAATCCCGATCCAAAATCTGCTATGTGGTAATCCTGATTTCACTAAAGCTTCTTCTCTTTTTAAGCCATTTCAAGAGGTTTTACGTCGCCTGTATAACCTGTTGCCATGGTCAGAGAAATATATGATGTAGAAAGCGTTGACATAGATGTAAGGCACACTGGATATAGAAAACTACTATGAATCACTTTCATCGGTGACCCTGCATATTTGCTTTTGAAGCTTGTTATAATCTATTATTCATGTTTCCTGGCAATTACTGAATTCTATCTGTTTTCTAGCAATTTCAAGTGCTAGTACCTGCTTTGGAAAAGCTCTATCTTCGTAGGCCGAAAGTAATAGCCTACGTTATGCTTCTTCTGTGGCTTATTAAGCTTTTTGTGTGGGCTTGGTCTATGTTATTTAGGTTGTGTAACCAAGGATTGTTTCCAGGGGATACGTAGTTTTTAATATTATGCTATTTTTGTATAAGTTATAATGAGATTGAGGCATGAATAGCTGTAGATATGTAGTGGTTTTCCTTTGTCTAACGCTGTTCATACTGTTGGAGATGTTTCTGAGTCATTATTTGTGCGACAGGATCCTGCCTATTTTCTCCTTACCGAAGATGCTTCTCCTTGCATTTTTGGCCCAATCGAGAAACAGAGGTGGTCCTACGCATGTGCAAAGCAGTTGATTGAGAGGCTAATATATGGTTAGTGAACTTGTACTGGTATGACTCTTGATTATGCCACCTGTATAATATTCTTCTCATTTCCTTTGGATTTTTTGTGACAGCCGAGGGTGCAGAGAATGGTCTTGAGTTCACCATCGTGAGGCCTTTCAACTGGATTGGTCCAAGGATGGACTTCATTCCAGGGATTGATGGTCCCAGTGAGGGTGTTCCAAGGGTTCTGGCGTGCTTCAGTAATGTTAGTAACTTTCGTCTTTGATTTGAAACCTTATAGCTATCTTCTGCTATCGAGGAAACTTTTATGTTAAATATTACTCTTTTTCTGCCCAGAATCTCCTACGCGGTGAGCCACTCAAACTTGTGGATGGTGGCCATTCACAGAGAACTTTCGTCTATATAAAGGATGCTATTGAAGCTGTTATGTTGATGATTGTGTGTCTCTCTTTCTCTCTCCCCCCCCCCCCCCCACTTTACAAATGGTGCATGGTATTAGTACTTACATGCTTCGGTTATTTTTCAGGAGAATCCAGCTAGGGCTAATGGTCATATATTCAATGTGGGCAACCCTCACAACGAAGTTACAGTCAGGCAGCTTGCAGAGATGATGACTCAGGTACTGTTTCTTGTATTTGCTTTGCTTTTTGGTCATATGTTACAAATCTTGTTTTCTTGTTTCCGTAATTTAAATATTCACGACGTCTGGTATATGCATTTGACAGGTTTATTCCAAGGTAAGCGAAGAGGCTTCTCTGGAAGTACCTACTATCGATGTAAGCTCCAAAGAATTTTACGGTGAAGGATATGACGACAGTGACAAGAGAATACCGGACATGACCATCATCAATAAACAACTTGGTGTGCACTTGTTTCCTTCTGTCTGTTTGATTTTCTGATTGAGATGTAGATTTGACTTAAATCAGAGTTTTGGCAGGTTGGAACCCTAAAACATCACTTTGGGACTTGCTTGAATCCACCCTTACCTATCAACACAGGACCTATGCCCAAGCTGTCAAGCAAGCTACTTCAAAACCAGTCGCAAGTTAGGGGACACCAAGGTCTCCCATGGCTGCAATTAAGAAGAGCGGGTCTTCTCCCTTTTGTGTGCTGTTGGCCGGCAGGTGTTTCAATTCTTTTCAAGTACTACTTAGATATATCTACATGGTTCATTCTCATAATTTGCTACATTTGTCTTACAGCGTCTAGTAAATAGCTCAGTGGCTCGGTAATTTGTATTGTAACTCTTTGTCTAGCGTATATTAGGGGAGGGGGAAGCTCTTCGTGGGGGCTTCCCTTACTACAACTTCCGGGGCATCATACTAGGAAAGCCTGTCTCTGTTCTTCTGGGTTTTGTTACACCATTCATCCTACTTATGGGAGTGTTGTATTCTTTTGTTAAGACCTGTTCGGGTTCTCGTTCATTATTTATTTGATTTATTCTCCACCAAGTCTAGAGAAGGACCGAGAGACTGTAAATGCAATGTCACTCTAGCTCGATCTCTTTTGTTACCTTGAATGTAAGGCCATCGAATGCATTTCGAAAAAGGGACGTAGCATCTGTGCATCTTATCTTATCTTATACGTAGGAATGACTGTTCAATTTTTGGAATGACGAGTTATGGTGGTGGTGTCCTCTAATGCATAAATGAATCGATGTCCAGAAGCTTACTTTTTACTCGCATCTTGGCTCCCATGCTCTAGCAACTGATGATAATTTTCTGTTTACTCTTCCTGTCTTCCATGCATCCAGATTATACGAGTTTACCTCACGTGGCAAATGGAGACCCCAACTACCTCGCACCAGCATGTTGCATGCAGTGCCTCAACCCGCATCTTTATCTATATGTTTAACAACCAAGTGGGGATGGTGTATCCTTCACGCCTAGCCTAGACTGGCATTTTTTTGTTCAGGGAACACATTTCTTTTCCTTTTCCTTTCGTTGTTTTTAGGCCATTCTTCTTTCTAAAGCAATTTTAACTTTTGCTAGATGAAAATCGAGTCGCTCAACTTTTCTTTTTATCCTTTTGTTTTTTTTTTTGTAAGGGCCATTCTTCTTTCTTTAGCAATATCGACTTTAAGAGTTGGAAGTTAGCTCCTTTAGTGCACTGAATGTTAAAAGAGGGAACTAGTCTTCTAACCAAGATCGATGTTATGTAGTAGGATCAGCGCAGAGAAGTTAACCTTTCTCATGCTAGGTATGTGATGCCAAGAAGGGAAGGTAAACATGATGTCCTTACTCCATGTGGGTACTACAGTATTATGGTAATTAATTAATGTAGCTATCTCACCTCAAGGTATAGTAAACGGTGTAACGTTGCTATTAAACAATAATAGCCAGGTGTAGCTAACACATATCAGCTACATTTCGTGTAAGTACTATTATAGAATATAGGAGCAACGACTCTATTTCTTTATTTGAGACTAGGAAAAATAGCCTCGACTTATGCTTGTAGGTAACTGAATATAAAACCTGAGAGGGCTCTTAGTTAGATTTATCCTAGTAGCTAGTAACACTTGGTGATAGCCCCTAGGTCTTTGGTTGTGAAGACTGTGAGGTGTTCTTCGCGTCCAAGCCACAACCATCCTGAAGAAAAAGCTGAATCACGGAGACTTATCAGAATGGATGGGTAGAGAAGATCAACTATAAGAGGGGAAGACGCATCCGAGAAAGTTCGAAGGTCTAGCACAATACGCCTAATTGTTGATTGGAATTGAGAAAATTCTGTCTGCATTGGTACAAACATACAATTTATGGGGAGATAAAGAAATAGATCTAAAATTTAATGCTGTAATGAAAACTGTAAACTGTACCCATATTTGCAAAACTTTTAAAAAGAGAGAAACACACGCCCGGTGGGACTCGAACCCACAATCGCCTGATTAGAAGTCAGACGCCTTATCCATTAGGCCACGGGCGCCGCTGTTAGCATAATTCGATTGACTTTAAAAATACCTGAAGACAAAAAATTTGATGAGATGACATACTTAAGATGGGTGTGACACTAATTGATAAACCTTACATATGATACTATCATAGTGCTATTGATACGATTTCCTTCTCACTAAATTTATAAGACTAAGACAGCAAATGGAGAAGCAATAATCCAACTTTGATGAGTTTTTGTCCACTACATTATGTAGCGAACAAACACTTTAGCCATCCATCAGTTAAGCAGGCAAGGGGTATATTTGTCAAAAAACAAAAAATGTCCGCTACATTATGTAGCGGACGGACTTAATAAAAACGTAAAAAAAGGCTGGACCATCCACAAATATCGCGTGGAGGGTTAGATCGCGCGGTTAACTTAGCTGAAGTTGCCCGCGCTATCAATGTGTGTGCGTGTGTATGTAGGGATGCGATCTACTGCCCTTGCAGGCAATATAGTTTTCTTGCCAACGCGATCTGACCATCTATCTGTGATTTATGGACGGTCCAGATTAAATCTTCTCCCTCAATACTGTTAGATAATCTAATACTTTAACATATTTGCAATCTAGCCCCAAACTTTAGAAAAATATTATTTTATGTACCATAATACTTTATCACATATAATATAAACTAAAAAGTTATTTCAAGATATAATGCTACTTACTGGGATGCTGCTCTTAGCCCTTGAATGTACGTCCGCCATGCTTCTCTTGTTACTTTTCGATATCCAAACTTTTCACTCAGTGGACACACAGCTCGTTGCCTTACATTTTTCAGATTTGGCTAATAGCTATTATCAAACATTCTCAAGCTTTCAGCATATTGGTTTGAAAAATGTAGTAGAAAACGTCGTACTAAAATCAATACCTCTTTATTTATATAGAAAAGGAAATGTTGCATAGGGATAATAGAAAATAATGGTTCATTCTGTTGTTGTACACACTAATAGTAACACACTTTACACTCATAGACTACTTCACACTCTATCAGACTTTTACTGCCTTCTAACTCTTACTTCTATCCTTTTTATAGATGAAAAGATCAGGCACATATGATTTTTCAATAATGAAAATCCTCTATTATTTTTTGTAGGGTCTTCTTTCTTTTATTGTGGCAGACATCTTTATTCCTTTTCCAACTTGGCTTTGCATTTTTCACTAGCCATTATGTCCATTTCAATCATGGCTATCCCGCGGTCCCACACTTTCTTGTACAGCTCAAAAGTTTGGCTAGGCAGATCATGTTCTTCTTTTTCTTGGCTGTTGAACTGTTCATAGAGTTTGATTACGTGATCTTGATCCTGTTTGGAGGGCTCTATGGATGCTCTACACCACTTCAGGATTACTATCCTTCGTCCGTCACAAAAACATGCTTCTATGGGATCGGCTACCATGTTTTCAATGGTTGCATGAACACATCTGATTCTTTCGATCTTGTCTTTCTCTGGATTATACGGGTTCCACAGCTCATCCTTGTGCAGTCGGTAGAAATTCATTAACTTTTTATTAGCAAAACGATAAATGAACCAAATCTGGTATGGTTGGTAGAATTTGGTTTCGCTTCTTTCTGCCAGTGTTGATAGTATTTGGACTGTGATAATCTGTCGACTGAATCCCGTGACTCCAAGAGCATATCTAACTATAGCTGAGAGACTATCGATGAGTTGATAATCATCTCGATTTATTTTGAATGTATCTATGAGTCCATGTTCAATCCATTTATGATCAACCTTGTCTGATGGTAATGTGAGGCTTGGTCATCCATAATCCCAATTTAGGAATGCTTTCATTTCTGGTTTACAAAGGATTTCTTCGTCTTCATTCTCCTTCCTGGCTAATTCTTTTATTTTTTGTTGTGATATCAGCTGGGAGCAATGATTCTAGTTCTTCTAGTAATCGAATTCTTTATTACTTTTCTTGTAGGACTATCATTCCTTCTTCATTGTTTATATTAAGCCTTTCTTTTAAGTGCTTAACATAATCAGTTAATTAACTAAGGGTTCTCCGTAACTCTTTTCGGTAATTTTTTCTCAGATAATGCCAGACATTTCTAAAGAGATTTTTACTCTCTTCACATAACCCTGGATCATAAAACTATTTTGTTTTATTATCATTGGTTTGTGTTATGGTAGCATATTGCTTTGAAGTTTTTTCATCTTCGTTAATTACCATTTTTTATCATTGTTATTAGGATAGTAATTTTTTATCTTCCCACTTGTTTAGGGCGCCTTGCTGTTGAGATTTCAGTCTTACTCTCTTTATTCCAAAACTTATGCATTAGTTTTGAACACTTAGTTTTGTATCATCCTCTTTTAGGGCTTCCGAGTTAGTAGTTCCAACCATCATCTTCCGCTACTGGGGGAGGATTTGTGAGTGACAAAGAACTGTCCTATTTCTTCTTAGGGTAAATGATGTAGTAGTCGAATTTTCCTGATGGTTCTCCCAGTAGACCGACTTCAGGATCTCCTGCTTCATACATTTCTTTTAAGGCCTTTTGAGTAGTCTTTTTTGGGGGTAACAACAACTCCATGCATCCTAAAGCATAATTCCCTGATTAGGCTATCTGCAAGTACATTTTTGGCTGATGAGATGTATTTTACATCAAAAGTATAATAGCTGAACCATTGTTGCCATCGATAAAGCCTTGTTTGACTAACATCTCGTAGGTCTCTTTTGAGGAAAGCTTTAAAACACCTATCATTTGTTCTGATAAGAAAGTGTTCTAAAACTAGAAATATGCAAAAAACTTTTATGCCATGTGAAACCAATAAAATAACCCTAGAGGGGGGGGGGGGGTGAATAGGGTTTTAAGACTACTTTAAAAATTAACAAACAACAAACCTCAATCTCAATAACTTAAAAAAGCAAACAACCAATCTCAACACAAATGTAAGACGATAATGTAAAGAGAGAAGGGTTTAGAGATACTTGACAAGGAGAATTAAATGGTTCGGATTGATATACCCACAAGCCTACGTCCATCCCTTCAAGGAAGTCCCTTGAAAGGCCCTAGAATCCACTAGTATGATCTTCCTTACGGGTCAAGATCGAACCTCTTACAATCCCTTGATGCTATGCCCACATCAAGAACAAGCTTTGACAAACTCAAAGCTCCAAAGCTTGACAACCCCAAGCTTTGATACAAGAACCTTTCAATGAAGAAATGTGTACAAGATTTCACTCTCAAGAAGTAGATGAGTACAAGTTTAAGCACTAGAACAAGAGAGATGAGTGTATGATGACTTATGAAAGTGTATATCTCTCAAATGTAAGCTCACAATAAATGCTCTCTTGAAAAGGATGAGAAATCAATGAAACAAGAGAGATTTGAACAATTGCTTTGATCTTTGAGAATATGAAAGATAAGAGAGCTTTGAATGCAATTGATGAATCAAAACTATGCCCAAGATGAGTATTTATAGAGGTGGGAAAAAATATGACCGTTTGGAATTAGGTGGAGCATTAAATGCGCCAAACGGCTATTGCAGTCGACTGCAATGTCCCATTGCAGTCGACTGTATTCCCAAAGTAGCCGTTGGAAATTCAAAATTTCCAACTTGCAGTCGACTGTAATCCAATGCAGTCGACTGTAATAGGCTACTGGAAGTATTGCAGTCGACTGCATTCCAATGCAGTCAACTGCATTCCAATGCAGTCGACTGTAATACCTCACTGCCCAAGTTGCAGTCGACTGCAATCCAATGCAGTCGACTGCATTCCAGAAAATGCAGTTTCCTAGTTTTCAAAGAATGAAAAACTTTTATGCATGCAACGGAAACCTATGGGCAAATTCTAGGTATACAGTCATCGTAACGATCATCTCTCTACGTCTAGTTTACAAAGAAAGAAATAAAGCATAGTAAAGTTCAATCGACGAAATCCTTCTTTGATGCGTTCCGTTGAGAGTCTTTGAACGATTTGTTCGTCTAATTTTCCATTTGCATGAGTGTGAGATTGTTCCTATTGCTTCATCAACTCAATGCATTTTAGACAGCATAATCATCAATGTTAGTTATCATCAAAATCAAATATAATCCTAGGTTAAATAACCGTAGGGTTAACAATCTCCCCCTTTTTGATGATGACAAACATTGATTCAAATAATATGAGATATATAAGATAATGAACGCAAAGAAGCATGACAATCTCAATTATAAACCATAAGGGGTCATGAGAAGAAATCATAAAAGGCTCCCCCTATCTTAAGCAATATATGCTCATATCAAATCCACATGAATCAACAATATTCAACAATATTTTCTCCCCCTTTTGACATCATTGAAAAAGATCAAGGGTGTGTGTGAAAGTGATCAACTTATGTATCCATCAATGGATAATCAATATAGCCAACAAGGGCATTTAAACAAGAAAAAAAAAACTTGAATAACCTTCAAAAGGTGTACCAAGCACATGTATGAAAATAGCACATAAATTTTAAACCAGAGGCAGTAAGATAAGCGTGAATTAAGAGTGCTAATGCAATACTAAGAGTAGGATCCATGATAAGTTTTTGAGATACATAATTGAGTTTGATAAGCATAAAAAAAAATATAAAGCATGTCCTAATGCCTAAGGACCCGATGGTGGAGGAGGGGGATGAAAGATGTCCTCCTCGGGACACTGAATCCCACAATGATCCTCCATGCGAGAAAGGCGTTGACTGAGCTGGCTGTGGGCAAGATCCATCCGACTGAAACCGGCATGCATATGCTGTTGCATCATATCTAAGCGTGTGAGGATCGCTTCATATCCGGAAGTAGAAGGACCAGAAGAAGTGCCCGCCTCATGTGTACTCGGAATGATCAACGGAGGTGGATCACGATCAAACCCATCACCGGCATCTCCCCCAGCATCATCATCAGCATCATCAGCACCATCATCAGCACCATCATCATCACTATCAACACCAACACCATCACCATCATCAGCACCATCATCATCACCATCATCATTATCATCATCAACAATGACATTTTCCAACTCAGGCTCAGGTAAGAAACGGTTACGATCATCTAAAAGGCCCTTCCTACGAAGGGTAGAGCAGTCTAGTACGATGTGCCTAGTAACCTCAATATACTCACCCAGAAGAGGTATGTCAAAGGCAGCAAGAATGTGAGTGAGTAAGAGGCCATAAGGTATAGCTAAGGCAGGATGTGAGGCGCTCCTAATCATGTTTAACATGATGAGACGAGGGAGGTTAAGCGGTGTGCCTGAGCGAAAGAAGGTCAAGAGCTGAACGTCTAAGTAAGAGACGAGTGAAAGACCGCTGGTTCTAGGAATGACGTTATGAGCGATGATATGATGGAACAGACGAGAGAGAGGAGGTAGGTCACGTAGGCTGGGTTTGCTCGCAACCCAAACCTGTCGACAATGAAGTGTGTGTCGAAGCTGTTCCTTAATAGTAAAAGGTCGGTCAAACTAATGTGACTGACCAGCGACAGGGATCATTTCTAACGAAAAAGAGAAACCACTATCGGGGAGGTCTAGAAGAGTGGCTAGACGTGACTGTGAGAATGAAATGCGGCGTCCAAAAACATAGGATGAGAGGGTACATGACTCAGAGGAAATGTTCCAAGTCAAATTCGCATAAAAGAAGCGGATTGCATCAGGATAATATATAATAGTGTTCCTATCGGTGAGGCGATCTAGATAACAATCCTGAAGGCATCTAAGTACACCTATGTTGAAAAGGAATGGAGTAGCCAGTTGCAAACCTGGAGTCAAAGGTGAAGAGAGTTGTGCAGAAAAGCGATCGCAGTCTCGCGGTTCCGATATCGATTTTGATCAAACTCTACCGCGATAGGCTCGGGCTCGGGCTCGGGTGCAGCTCTTGAGAGAGATGAACTGGCACGTGCACGTTTCTCTCTTGCCATACTTGAAATAGTCTAAACAAAGAAATAATAAATGTAAGATAAATGAATATGCAAAAAAAATGAATTTTGTTTTTGGAAGATAAACCCTAATTTATGCTATTTTGGGGAAAAATTTAATTTTGAACAAATTGAATGAAATTAACCACGTAAAATCGAGCAATAGACATAACTAAGCATGAATCAAGTGATGAAACATGTAATTGCATAAACAATTTGAAGAAATTTTGACAAATGAAGAACCCTAGTTTATGAAAATTGGGAAAATTCGAATTTTGCATGAATACAGGTAATTAAACTATGTAGAATCATGTAATAAGCATCCCTAAATATGAATCAAGCATTAAATCATATAGTAGCATGCTAAATTGAAGTAGATCTGAAGAAATATTCTATAGAGAGCAATTCGAATTTCAACAGATTATGAACAATGTAGGTGAAATGGATTAGAGAAAGTATGTAAATCATGAAGTAGAATGAGATTTGGGAGGATTTACGTACCAATTTCAAGCCAAACGGAGGAGAATTGAGTCCTAGGAGAGATGAGAGCTTCTTTTCGAAGAGAGAAAGAGTAGAGAGAGAAGATTTCTGCAGAAAAAGAAATCTGGGCACGATTTTTGCCCTTCCCCCGTAATGCAGTCGACTGCATTCCCCAATGCAGTCGACTGTATTGACCAATGCAGTCGACTTCAATGCACAAAGTCAATCAGTCTTGAAAAAAGATTATACATATGTATATAGCAATAAAAGTGTGCAAAATTTTTTTTTTTAAGATAAATAAATATCAATAAAACCAACGATGTTTGGAAAGGAAAAATCAACCAAAGCATGCTATAAGCAAATGAGATAATGCTCAAGCATGTAAAGAGCAACTAGCACATTTATACAAAAATAACCTAGTCACAAAGGTGAAGACATGCCAAGTTCTCTTCTAAGAGCGGTAAATCTCTTTGCATCTAACGGTTTAGTGAAGATATCCGCTAGTTGGTGATTTGTGTCCACGAAATCTAGAACAATATCACCCTTTTGCACATGATCACGGATAAAATGGTGTTTGATTTCTATGTGCTTAGTGCGTGAATGTTGGATGGGATTTTTGCTCAAATCAATGGCACTAGTGTTATCGCATAAGATAGGTATGTGATCATACTTGAGTCCAAAATCCAAAAGGGTTTGTTTCATCCAAAGAATTTGTGCACAACAAGCACCAACCGCCATATATTCGGCTTCGGTGGTAGAGAGTGCAACCGAGTTTTGCTTTTTGGAACTCCAAGAAACAAGAGAGTGACCTAGGAATTGGCAACCTCCACTAGTACTTTTTCGCTCGGTTTTACAACCGGCAAAATCGGCGTCGGAGTAACCAACTAGGTCAAAAAATGATGTGTTTCTAGGAAACCATAACCCTAAATCGTGAGTGCCCTTAAGATATCTAAGGATTCTCTTTACGGTAACTAAATGAGATTCCTTAGGACAAGCTTGAAATCTAGCACATAAACAAACACTAAACATTATATCGGGTGTACTTGCGGTAAGGTAAAGGAGTGATCCGATCATACTTCGATAGCGTTTAATATCAACATCCTTACCCTTTTCATCTTTATCAAGCTTTAATGAAGAGCTCATTGGAGTGTCAAAAGCATTTGATGCTTCCATGTCGAATCTCTTGAGTAGCTCTTTGGTGTATTTGGCTTGGTTGATAAAGATTCCATCCTTGCTTTGTTTGATTTGCAATCCAAGGAAGAAGGTGAGTTCTCCCATCATGCTCATTTCAAACTCCTTACTCATACAAGAAACAAACTCTTCGCACAAGGATCCATTAGTAGCACCAAATATAATATCATTAACATAAATTTGCACCAACAATAAGTCCTTGCCCTTAGATTTGATAAACAGAGTGGTGTCAAGTTTTCCTCTTGAAAAACCATTTTCTAAAAGAAAACTACTTAGCCTTTCATACCAAGCTCTAGGAGCTTGTTTTAAACCATAAAGAGCTTTGCTAAGCTTGAAAACATGGTTTGGAAATTTTTCATGCTCAAAGCCGGGAGGTTGAGCCACATAAACCTCCTCCGAAATAAAACCATTTAGAAAAGCACTCTTGACATCCATTTGAAAGAGTTTAAAATCTCTATAGCAAGCAAAAGCTAAAAGCATTCTAATAGATTCAAGTCTAGCTACCGGTGCATAAGTTTCATCAAAATCAATTCCTTCCTCTTGGTTATAACCTTGGGCCACTAATCTAGCCTTGTTTCTAACCACGATTCCGGATTCATCAAGTTGATTTCTAAATACCCATTTTGTGCCTATAATCCTATAGTTTTGAGGTTTAGGTACAAGGGTCCAAACTTGATTTCTTTCAAATTGAACTAGCTCTTCTTGCATAGCAAGCATCCAAGATTCATGATGTAGAGCTTCGGAGAAGTTCTTCGGTTCAATTTGGGAAAGAAACGCTAAATTAACATGTTGTTGAAGAGAGCGTCGAGTTCTTACCCCACTCGAAGGATTACCTAAGATTTGATCACTTGGATGATCCTTTTTGTAAGTCCAATCTTTTGGTAATTCTTGAGAGTAGTCCGAGTTTGAAACATCATTGTTTGCTTCCTTGTCTTCCTCTTGAGAGCTTGATTGTTGTTCTTCTTGAATAATTTCTTTGTGGTTGTCTTGTATTGTTTCACTTATATCCAAAGTTCTCATGTCATTGTCCACATCATCTACATTAACAATGTTAGTCCTCCGAAGAAAAGGATTAGTCTCATCAAAAGTAACATTAATGGATTCTTCAACAACCAAAGTACTTTTATTATAGACTCTATATGCCATACTATTATTAGAGTAGCCAAGAAAAATACCCTCAAATGTTTTGGAATCAAATTTGCTAAGGTGATCCTTAGTATTTAAAATAAAGCATTTGCAACCAAAGACTCTAAAAAAGCTCACCTTAGGTTTCTTATCATTAAAAAGCTCATAAGGGGTTTTTAACAAAATTTTTCTCAAGATAACTCTATTGAGAACAAAACAAGCATAATTGACCGCCTCCGCCCAAAAGTACTTAGGTAAACCATATTCGTTAAGCATTGTTCTTACCGCTTCTTGCAAAGACCTATTCTTTCTTTCGGCAACACCATTTTGTTGAGGAGTTCTAGGAGCCGAAAAATTATGTGATATCCCAAAGTCATCACACAAGGCTCCTATTTTTGAATTTTCAAATTCTCTACCATGATCACTTCGAATGTTGGATATCAAATATCCTTTTTGATTTTGAATACGTTTTGCAAATGAAGTGAACACATTTAGAGATTCATCTTTGGTGGCCAAAAAAAAAGTCCAAGTATAGCGAGAATAGTCATCAACAATAACAAAACAATATGATTTACCACCAAGACTAGTAGTAGGGATTGGTCCAAATAAATCCATATGAAGTAATTGCAAGGGTCTAGAAGTAAATACCATTTTCTTCGGTTTGTGAGAAACTTTCTTTTGTTTACCCATTTGACAAGCATCACATACTTTGTCTTTCTCAAACTTGATCTTCGGGAGTCCCCTCACAAGTTATTTGCTTGAAATATCCTTCAAATGCTCCATATGCATGTGTCCAAGTCTTCGATGCCAAAGCCAAGATGTCTCACTAATAGCACTAAGACACTTGACATCTTGGTTAGCTAGATCATTCAATTGAATAGAGTAAACATTGTCATCTCTATTTCCTACCAAAATAGTTTCATTATTCTTCAAGGATTGTATAGTGCAATGAGAAGCCTCAAAGATTACTCTAAAACCTTTATCACTAAATTGACTAATACTTAGCAAATTATGTTTCAAACCTTCAACATATAACACATTCTCAATTGAATGTGGTTCCTTACCTATAGTTCCTTTACCTTTGATTTTTCCTTGTGCGTTGTTACCAAAGGTCACTTTTCCTCCTTCTATAAGATCAATTGAGGTGAAAAGAGATATGTTGCCGGTCATATGTCTTGAGCATCCACTATCAAGAATCCACTTCTTGCTACTAGATTTTGCTTTGAGACATACCTATAAACACAAATCAAGTAGTGACTTTTGGTACCCATATTTTCTTGGGTCCTTGGGTGTTAGTCTTGCATTTGTAATATTGACCTTTCACAACCCACATCTTCTTTCTACCTCTAACATAAACAATTCTACAAGGACAATAATTAGTCGTATGCCCTTTCTTGTTGCACCAACCACAATGTGTAAATGGTGTGCAATAGTTCTTTGGTTGTTTTGAATGAGTATTCAACCTAGCTTGTTGTTGAAAGATTTTAGGAGGTAAGGCCAAGGGATCTAATCCAAGACCACCTTTGTTTAGGCCAAATCTTTGGCGTCCAAGCATGACATCCAAATTGTTTTGACCATCAACAAATTTTTGAAGACATTTTTTCAAATAAAAAATCTCAAGTTTTAAATCTTCATTTTGTTTTTCTAAAACCAAAGTTTTGCAAGAGATTTGTTTTGAGCTAGGAGTGTTAGCAATCAATTCAACCAAGTCATTATTCACATGTTTTACATATAAATGGTTGAAAATGCAATCATTCTTGGCATGCAACTCAATATTTTCCACTCTCAACTTCTCAATTTGCTTATTAGCCTCAAGGATTTTTTTTGATAAAATAATATTTTTCTTAAAAATTTTCTTGGATTCCTCATATAGGCTATCATAAGCATCTTCGAAGCTTTCACTATCACTATCACTACCGGAAGAAGAGCTTACCTCATCATCTTCTTCCATTTCACTATCACTATCACACATTTGCTTGTTCGTTCTTCTCATCATCTTCCATGAAGCACACATTTGCTTGTTCGTTCTTCTCATCATCTTCATCACTTGAATCGAAGTCACTCCAAGTTGGAGTATGTTCGGCATTCATTGCTTTTTCCTTCTCTTTGTTCTCTTTCTTGGAGAGTTGTCTCCTTTTAACTCTTTCCCATACATCTCTTCTTTCCTTCTTTTCCCTTTTGTATATGGGACAATCCATCTTCATGTGTCCCGGCTTGTGGCATTTGTAGCAAAGCTTCTCTTTGTTGCTAGCATTTTGTTGCCTTCTCCCACCATTCCTTCTAAACCTCATGAACTTCTTGAAGTTCTTTGCAATCATTGCAACATCCTCTTCATCAAATTCTTCTTCATCATCGCTTGACTCAAGGTTTGAAGATGAAGCTTTAAGGGCAATTGATGTAGGCTTTTTCTTGACGTCTTCTTGATCAAAGGTCTTGATTTGCATTTCGTACGTCATAAGTGAGCACATCAATTCATCAAGAGGAAAGATATTGAGATTCTTCGATTCTTGAATGGCGGTGATCTTTGCATCCCAAGCTCTTGGTAAGGACCTAATCACTTTTCTTACAAGATCACCATTAGTGAATTCCTTGCCCAATTGCTTCAAAGGGTTTACAATGTTAGTGAAACGAGTATTCATATCCGTAACGGATTCATTTGGAAGCATATGGAATAACTCATAATCTCTAAACAATAAGTTCATCTTGGAATCTCTAAGGAGAGAAGTTCCTTCATGAGTAACTTGAAGAGTATCCCAAATACTCTTAGCGGAATTACACATAATGACTCTATTGAGTTCATTAGTGTCTAAAGCACAAACAAGACAATTTTTCGCTCTAGCATTCATACAAATCATCTTTTTATCATGATCACTATACTCCGATTTGAATTTTGGCTCTTCAACCTTGTCAACCACCTTTATCGGAACGTATGGGCCATTCTCAACAATATCCCACATCTCGTAGTCTTGAGACTCTAAGTAGATTTTCATCTTAACTTTCCACACACTATAATTGGTCCCATTAAACAATGGAGGCCTAGTGGTAGAACTACCCTCCATACCCCCAACGTAAGCCATGATCGATTAACTCTCTTGGAGTTACCCAATATAACAAGAGCCGAGGCTCTGATACCACTTGAAACCAATAAAATAACCCTAGAGGGGGGGGGGGGTGAATAGGGTTTTAAGACTACTTTAAAAATTAACAAACAACAAACCTCAATCTCAATAACTTAAAAAAGCAAACAACCAATCTCAACACAAATGTAAGACGATAATGTAAAGAGAGAAGGGTTTAGAGATACTTGACAAGGAGAATTAAATGGTTCGGCTTGATATACCCACAAGCCTACGTCCACCCCTTCAAGGAAGTCCCTTGAAAGGCCTTAGAATCCACTAGTATGATCTTCCTTACGGGTCAAGATCGAACCTCTTACAATCCCTTGATGCTATGCCCACATCAAGAACAAGCTTTGACAAACTCAAAGCTCCAAAGCTTGACAACCCCAAGCTTTGATACAAGAACCTTTCAATGAAGAAATGTGTACAAGATTTCACTCTCAAGAAGTAGATGAGTACAAGTTTAAGCACTAGAACAAGAGAGATGAGTGTATGATGACTTATGAAAGTGTATATCTCTCAAATGTAAGCTCACAATAAATGCTCTCTTGAAAAGGATGAGAAATCAATGAAACAAGAGAGATTTGAACAATTGCTTTGATCTTTGAGAATATGAAAGATAAGAGAGCTTTGAATGCAATTGATGAATCAAAACTATGCCCAAGATGAGTATTTATAGAGGTGGGAAAAAATATGACCGTTTGGAATTAGGTGGAGCATTAAATGCGCCAAACGGCTATTGCAGTCGACTGCAATGTCCCATTGCAGTCGACTGTATTCCCAAAGTAGCCGTTGGAAATTCAAAATTTCCAACTTGCAGTCGACTGTAATCCAATGCAGTCGACTGTAATAGGCTACTGGAAGTATTGCAGTCGACTGCATTCCAATGCAGTCGACTGTAATACCTCACTGCCCAAGTTGCAGTCGACTGCAATCCAATGCAGTCGACTGCATTCCAGAAAATGCAGTTTCCTAGTTTTCAAAGAATGAAAAACTTTTATGCATGCAACGGAAACCTATGAGCAAATTCTAGGTATACAGTCATCGTAACGATCATCTCTCTACGTCTAGTTTACAAAGAAAGAAATAAAGCATAGTAAAGTTCAATCGACGAAATCCTTCTTTGATGCGTTCCGTTGAGAGTCTTTGAACGATTTGTTCGTCTAATTTTTCATTTGCATGAGTGTGAGATTGTTCCTATTGCTTCATCAACTCAATGCATGTTAGACAGCATAATCATCAATGTTAGTTATCATCAAAATCAAATATAATCCTAGGTTAAATAACCGTAGGGTTAACACCATGTTTTATAGCTAAAAATTCTTTTTCGTTTATGTGATACCGAGTTTCTGCATCCTTAAGGTTCCACTCCAGTATCCACACACCTGTTCTTCAGCTTGATCAGGGGGAGTATTGCTTTAATTTTGCACCCCAACAATTTTTAGAAGTGTCAGTTTCTAAAACTAACTTGTCTCATTGTTTAGGCAAGCTTAATTTTGACAGGGTTTTTACCTAACCTTTTATCCATAGAACATTTTGGGTATCTTCATCTTCCCATATCCATTTTTCTTTTTAAAATTTTTTACTTAAGGTTTCTGTTAGGTTCGATAAACGAGGGATGAATTTTCTCGCGTAATTTAACATCCTAACAAACCTTTGAAGTTGTTTTACATCATTAATTTGTTTTGAAAATGACTTTATTTTTTCAGCTATGTGATCTTAAAGGACAATTTTTCTACTGTCTTTTCTTCTCAGTCCTAGAAAATTAATGGTGGTTTGTTCCCATTCATATTTCTTTTGTGATAGTATTAATCCATAGTCAATGAATTCATGTGCTATCTTTTTTAGATGATTTCTATGTTCTTCTCTAGTTTTTGAGAATATTAATATGTCATCTATGTACACCACACAGTAATCTTCGTGCTTTCCAAAAATGTTATCCATCATTCTTTGGAATAAAGGCGGAGTATTTTTCAATCCGAATGGTAACACCGTCCATTCATAGTGCCCTTGTGGTGCTAAAGGCAATTAATGGAATTGATGATTCCTCCATTTTGATTTGCCAATATCCGCTTTTTAAATCAAACTTCAAGAAAAGTTGACTAGCTGAATTTTGTTTATCAGCGTATCCTTGTTTGGAACTTTATAGCCATCTTTGACTATTGTTGTGTTTAAAGCTCTATAGTCTATGACTAATCTGGCTTTTCCTCTAGCCTGTTCAGCATGATTTTTTACCATGAAAGCCGGACTTGAATGAAGACTCTTACTGGGTCTTATTAATCTTTGTTTTAATATTTCAGGAATCTATCGTTCAAATTCCTGAACCATCTCAAGACTATGTTGCATTGATTTTATGTTAACCACTTATAATTTTTATCCTTAAGGGTCAATATTGCTCAATGTTTATCCTTTTCCCATAATTTTAGCAGGCCATCACTAAAATTATTTTCTAATATTTTTTATACCATAAAGACTAGGAATTTCTTTTCCCTGTTTGTATTGATAATGTTGGTTTATGTCTTTAACCCAACTGTCATTTTCTTTGATTACTTCTTCGTTAAGTAATTCTTCCTTGGTTACTTCTTCTTCAAGTAACCTTTTCCATGAGTATTTTTTGTTCTCTTCACCATGCTGGGCTGCATAGAGAGACTCACTCTTGATATGTTTTTGGATTTCTCCTAGTTTTTCTGGACGAAAACTAAATTTATATTTTTAAGCAGCATATTTTAACAATGGAATTTTTTGACATTATATTTCAATATGAAACTCTTCCTGAATAAATGATCGATTTTTAAGTTGTTTGAAGAAAGCATTTCCTATTAAAAAATTGCCGTCTAATGAGTCGAATTCTATTACTCGCTCTATAATGAATTATTTTCCATTTATTATGACCAAAATATCATATGCTTCATATTTTGGTTCGAACTCATCACCATTTACCATTCGCAGATTCATGAGTTGATCTATTTCGATCCATTTTTCAGAGGGTAAAATTCCTGGTCGTGTCAGGCAATAGGATGCTCCAGTATCTACTAAAGCATCTATTTTAAAAGGGTGATAACCCTGGAAGTTAGAACTTAATTCTATATAAGAATTGTTTGGACTTACCACCATCCATTTATTATTCATTTTTTGGGACCTTCTTTTACCTTTGATAATACTCATAATATTTTGAATATCCTTTTCAAGCTCATCTCCTGTCAAGCCTTTTTCTTTAAGCTTCTTCTTGACAGTGTCATTTACTAATATTGTGGTCATTACATGTATGGTTTCTACACGTGATGACATACTTTGTCTGATTGGAACGATAATTGTTTTGTACCCTATGATATCTTCATCAGAACTGTCTTTTTCTTTGATAGTTTCATCTACTATTTTTTCCTTTCCTTTGCCTTTTGGATTTGTAGACGTGGAAGGTATTGAAGAGACAGAGTGTCTCCTTGGTTCTTCGAGCATAACACCACCTTTATTTTCCCTAATCTGCATTTTTTCTAGTTCTTTAGTAGCTAATCCTTCTCCTATCACCCATTTTTAGGCCATGATCTTGCTTTGGATTTATCTTCAATGCTTTTATTGCTCAGACATTACTACTTGTTTGTTCAATACTTCACTGTTTAGTGTTTTACTTGTGGATTAGTGGTATTTATCACTTCGTAAACTAAACGGTATTGTACTGCAATATTTTTGCAGACTTCTCTTAATGCGGTCATGTCTTGAGTCTGAATCCTTGGTCCTAATGCTTTATTAAGATAAGGATATTTTAAGGATATAAAGTAGTTTGGTGTGGTTTTAAACCAAACTGGTCCGTTATACAAGTTACTTTGGATACCCCCTATTAGGGCTTTTTCAAAAGTTTTTCACCGATTATCTGTTAAACAACAGATTACTAGTGTATCTCTGTCATCTATGAATAATGGACAAAGACTAACTTATATCATACTAATATGGATATAGTGATATCCTTTTCTAAGATATTGTTTTGTCTTATCTGTCTTGAAGAGAGGAATATCTAGTATTCTTTTTTCAGTTAAACCTATTGAGGTTTCTCCTTCAGAGATCTCTACATTCATCTTACTCCTGAACCTGAATATGAAATTTTTGTATATTTCTCTAACCTTGATTTTAGGCATCTCCCAATGGTTTATAGTAGAACCGGGAGTTTCTTTTTCAATTGATTCACTCTGACAAATTATGTTATTAGATAAGGAAATCATCTCTTCATTATGGTTGTAGGTTCCTGACATCATGAAGATCTGCCCATGCCTTTTAAAATTATGTTTAAACTTTCTTCGTCATCTGATAATGTTTCATCATCAGATTTGTAGTCATATTTTGAAACAAGCTCTTCTGCTTTGTCTTCAGAATCTAATTCGTATCCTCATGCTAGCTCGTATATTTCTTCAGCGAATAAGAAATATCTTATATTTTGCTTTCTTTTCTTACTTGGACATTTATTTGCATAATAATGTCCTTTTTCGCCACATAACCAGCAGTAATCACACTCTTTTGGTGATTTTCCTTTTGGACATGAAGGTTTTTTTATATGGAATATTAAATTTCTTTTTAATATATATTCCCCATAGTTTTGGTTTTTCTCTTGATGGATTCAATTTTTTTCTGAATTTTTTTTATTTCTTCACATATCTTTTTTAGTTTCCAGACCCTTTCTTCTCAAATTTTTTCTTCGGGAAGTTTGGTTTATTTTAGCATCCATAACTGTTTATCATGTTATCGACTTTAGAATAGCAGTCATAACTTATATGAGTTTTTTTCATATCTTTTATTGCATGTGTTTCAGTACAATATTTCTTTAGAACTTCTTCTACAACTGCAATCATTCCTCCTAATGAATCGCAAAGCATTCCGTCGTTTAAGAGTTAAGTAAATTCTTTTTCTACTAAGTCGTCCCATGGTTTAGGGAGTTTGGTAATAAATTGCTTTGCCAATAGAGGCTATCTCTGAGTTCCAACTTATAAAAATATTTTTTAAAATTCACAAGTGTAATTTTTAAAATAGCACACATCACATATTTATAGTTTTGTCAAATTTGTGAAAGTACTTTTTTCTTGAATACCTATATTATTTATAGATATTCCGCAAAATTTCTTTTGAGATTATTTGTATAAAACATTATTCATTCTTCAGAAATATTGAGCTTGCTCTGAGTTTCAATTATCATTTTGTTGTCTGCTATGCTATTCCAGAACCTAGCTGCGTTTCCTCGCAAGGTTGCTCAAATAAAATATTTTATAACATGCATTTCTATTAAATTACCACATATTATGGCAATTCTTAAGGCTTGTGCTCAATTATCGATTATTTTTTCAGTATTTGAAATACAATCGAAATCAAGATATATACGGTATTGATTTACCGGTTCATTTCTTTTATTTTTGGTGACAAATTCTGTTTTAAATTTGTCCTTATATGGACGTTATTAAATTTAAAATTTTTTTAAATTTAATTCTAGATTCCACGCTCTTACATAGTTTGGATCGGTTTCTCCGTTTCATAAATTTATATCAGAAAATGCTTTATTTACTTCTGATATGGCTCTTTTTTCTTCTTGTTTATATTGCTATTCTTTTAGAATAGCTGGATCCATCATTGGGGTTTTCAATGATTTTTCTTTTTCTACTTGTCTACGTAGTCGTTTATTATTTTTTTCTATTTTTTCTGCACCCATTTCCTTTACGGAATCTTTGGTGTCTTTTGAGCCACTCGAATAGGGTTTTCTTTCGCCTTCACTACCACTGTATGCTATAACTTCTTCAAATACAAATGAAGTTTCGTTGCTATAGTATTTATTGGTAGTGTCATAACTTCCAAAGTATGATAAGAAGTTATCTGAGTTTAGGACGTGGTTTTCACTTCCTAACCCATTATCTGAATTGTGTAATTCAGTTAATATCTGAGATGTTATCTTGTTTAGAGTTCTACAGATATTTAAAGTTTCATGAGATACATCAATTATTTGATTTAATAACCTTGTTATCTCAGTTTTTCCAACTCCATGGTCTAAGTGTATAATTCCTGTTATATGATTTAATAAATAAAGAACTTTCATGAGTTTTTCGGTTGAATCTCACCTTTGATTAGGCTCTGATACCATTTTTGTATGGCTAAATTCTCCTTTGGTCAAGAATGACATGTTTAACCACAACATGAATAAGAAAACTCTACCCTAATTTCAATAGATTTGAAATTTGTTAGTAAGTATATTACAAACCCCAAAAACCCAATGGATAGGTCCAAATAAGTCAATAAAAACTACTAGAAGCCCAAACAGTCAATCCATCCAAACCAATGAAACCATTAAAATCGAACTGTTAAGCTACTTTTCTTTTTTTCTCCAAAACCGATGGTAGTCAGTTCCGTTTGTTATTCAGCCTACATACAAAACCAACCAAACGTGCTTACCCCTATGTGAAACTATGCAGTATTAACGAAAAAAAGGTTTTTCTTCAAACAAGTAGCTAGTGGTCTTTCATATCTCTAAATCTTTACTCTCTTTCTTAGACCACAAAAGCTTTTTTGGTTGGCTAATTCAATATTTACCGTAAGTAACACTAATTCTGGAAGTCCCGATCCGAAATTGATCTTATCATATGTTTCCTCACTTCTTTAACTATATTATTTTTCAAAGACGGGAATACATTTACAAAAAACTAAGATAATTGAGACACTTAAACTATAATTAGAAATAGAATAGAGCGGATCTTACAAGGGAAGGCAGCAAATTTGATCCGCGACCTACACTGACCTTTACCTTCACACAGAATGATGAACCCATTTGATCCCCCTCTCATGTTAAACGTCTAAGGCTGTTTGTTTATTTTCTAGTGTTTGGTGCATTTAGTGAACAACTATCTACGAAAAAAATCTTTTACGAGAATGAAAAGGGGAAGTCATTTCCCATTACTTCTCCCTTCTTACAGTTCACATATGCCCAATACTCTCGTGCCTGACTCAATCACTGCCTTCCGATGCTGCCTCCGCCTCCAGTGCCCGACCATCTCTGCTTCCGCCACTGTATTAGGTTTGCCGTCCTTCTTTCTCTTTTAGGTCATTGTACTTGATCTTCTTATTCTGCAAACTCTTTTGCTTTCCTCTTCCTCAATCACCACAAAAGCCTCACTTTTTTGTTTGTTTCTACCATTCTAACCCAGATCATTCCTTTTCTTCGTACGTGCTCTGTTTAGGTGATTTATGGAAGGTGGTGTAGTAGTTGTAGGTAACTGGGCAATTATATCCAGTTAGATTTAAAATAATAGTTTTTACATGAGCATTTAAAGATGGTTTCTTATGGGTTTTATATGTTGACATTTGAATGGAGGGCATTGACAGGGAATATGTGGGGTAATTTTCTCACTTGCACCGGTGGTGATGGGCTTTCAATCGATTCTTGAACCAGTGTCAGGGCCGAGTCTAATCGAAGGTGCCAAAAAATTATTAAAAAAATTTGATGACCTATACACAAAAGAATTCAGAAGTTCAAATTCACATAAAACATGAATAATAAAAAATAAATTATAATTAGCGTTACCATTGAATACGTACGTTAAATACAAAATAGATTGTTCGATTTGACCACTAACAATATATTTTAACTATGCATAGTATTTTATTTAACTTGTTAATGTTAGTCAATAATAAAATTATTATTTTTCATGAAAAAGCCTTAACTCTAACTGTATAAATATATTACTGATGAGATTATTAATTATAAGTACATTAATCACGTATAAGTTAACCAACTATAAGAATTTAAACTAAGAAAAAAGAACAAATCTAAATCTATTCTTGTTTTTTTTTTTTAACGTGGAGATTTGGAATTTGAAAGAATGAAGATAGAGAAAGAAAATGACAAAGACAAAGATAATGATAGGCACAGAGGGATTTCTATCGGGAAGGGGGTTGGGTGATTTCTATCGGGAAAAAGGGGGAATTCGAGACCCGGGGAGGAGAGGGAGGGGGCAAAGGATCTAGTTAGTGGGTTTTAGGGTTAATCTGCTTCTGGGGTTTGGGGTGCGGGGGGTGTTCTTAGTGCTACTTCTAGTTTGAGCATCCTTTGTGTCTACTGTTGGTATGTTGTGTGTATTTTGTGGTTCTTCCACCATGGTTTGTGGTAATTTGGTTCGGTTAAGTTTAGAGATAGCTGAAGGATAACATAATATTTACGGTGAAAATTTTTGATGGTGTGCTACACCTCTGTTGATGGGTGTGCTCGCCTTTGGATCGTGCCGTTCTCGGTTGTCTGCGTTACCACCTTGTGTTTTATAAGTTTTTTTTATTTGTAGAATTTGCATTTTACCTTAATTGTATTTTCCATGAATTTCTGTTTTTAGGGTTAAAATTGTAACTTGTAAGCCCTAACGAGTTACAGAAAGCTAGGCTGAAGTGTAAGATATGCTCTACTTTAGTCTAGTGTAATTTGCATAGGGTTTACAGGCTAGTTGTTATTCTGTAGTGCTAATGTAGCAATTGATATTATCTTTATGTCTGTAAAATAGTTAATTTAATCGAGACGGCTTGTAATACTCCTTTATATATGAAATATTTCTCCTCTTAACCAAAAAAAAAACCTGGGACCAAAAATAGAATGCTTTGTAATTCTAGTCACTCACACCTGAGACCAAAAACATTCCCTAGTAACTTAATTATGTCTCCTTGTTGATGAGAGACTGTGTTATACCGACTGAATATATAAAGAGTCTAAGGGTTGGTTTGACAAAACTTTTTTTTTTGTTTTTATTTTTTAAAGAGCAGTTTTTAAAGAACAGCTTAATTTTATTTTTTAAACAAAAACAAGTAAGTGTTTGATAACCTTTTTTTTTTGAGTTTTTTTTTTTTGGTGTTTGGTAATCCTTTTTATTTTGACTTTTTTTTTGGGTGGTTTGCGGTGGCGGTGGTGGGGCGTAGCGGTGGTCGACGGTGGTGGTGGCCGGCGGTGGCTGGTGGCTACCAGCGGTGGTCACTGGCGGCCGGAGGTGGCTGCCGGCGGTGGGAGGGGGGTGGTGGTGGTCTCAAAAAAAAAACCAAAAGTGAAAAAAAAAATCAGTTTCTAGAGTTTTTTTTTTTACTCTTCAGTTTAAAAACTAGTTTTTTAAATTGGAGAAGGAAAAAAAAATGGTTACGAAACGCAATTTTTTTTTTCCAATTTCCAAAACAAAAAAAAACTGAAATTTTTTTTGTTTGTCAAAGTGAGCCTAAGTGTTTCAATTTTCAACTTGGACCTCTTCACAAGCAATTAAGCATCCTATTAAAAAGAACACAATGCCCACCACCACCACTACTGTTAGATCATTTAACTATGATGGCAAACCAAAAAGATAAAACACCACCGAATCATAGAAATGAAAATATGAAGGCAACATGCTGAACACATGAATGTAACAGAGTCCATAGCACTCTGTAACATCAAACAAGGTATCATGACTGACATCAGAAATTCATCTCGGAGATACTCAAAAACAGATATGCTTAACATAACAGCTAGAGCTACTAAACCATATCATCACTGTACTGTCTAAACCAGCTCCTAAAGCGAGCCGAAATTAGGGGCTGACCACCCCAAGACCGGGGGTCCCATGGCACCCCTCAAAATTTTTGGAGTTTTTTTAGTTTCTTAGATCGATAAACATGTTTAAAATATTTACAAAAATCTACTGTATTGTAACATTAATTTATTAGGATTTTATTTTATTTTTTTGTCTTTTTACTCTCTGTGCCTATCATTATCTTTGTCTTTATCATTTTCTTTCTCTATCTTCATTCTTTCAAATTCCAAATCTCCACGTTAAAAAAAAAAAACAAGAATAGATTTAGATTTTTATCTTGTTTAAAAAAAAAAACAAGAAGGACTTAAAAAAAATTCTGGCCTTTACTTCATCTCTCTTATCCTACATTTAATTTTTATCTTGTTTAATAGAGTATTCAAGAGATCTTTACTTACTAAGGGTAGGTTTGACACTCTTTTTTTGCCTCTTTTTTTTTCAGTTTTAAAAATTGAAAAAAAAGGAGCGTTTAGTAACCATTTTTTTTTCAATTTAAAAAATCAGTTTTTAAACTGAAGAGTAAAAAAAAAAACTCCAAAAACTGGTTTTTTTTTTTCACTTTTGGTTTTTTTTTAGACCACCACCACCACCCTCCCACCGCCGGCAGCCACCTCAGGCGACCACGGCCGGAGACTGCCGGCCGCCGGCGACAACTGGCAGCCACCGCCGGAGACTGCCGGCAGTAACCTCTGGCCGCCGGCGACCACCGCCGGAGACTACCGGCAGCCACCTCCGGCCGCCGGCCACCACCGCCGGTGACTGCAGGCAGCCACCTCCGGCCGTCGGCCACCACCACCACCACCGTCAACCACCGCCACCGCAAATCACCAAAAAAAAAAATCAAAATAAAAAGGGTTACCAAACACCAAGAAAAAAAAAAGGGGTTATCAAACACCCACTTGTTTTTATATTAAAAAAAAATTAAACTGCTCTTTAAAAACTGAAAATCAAAAAAAAAAAATTTGTTAAACGAACCCTAAGTGTGTGGGACACATCTCATCAAGTCATAAATTTAATCATGGCACCTTGATTAGAGCCTCAATTTGTACTTATGTCAAGAGGGGTTTCTTTGTATGAAAATCAATCATTATAAAAGGAGGTTCTAGCAAGGCTTGAGATCACGTGTGATTATTGCTTAGTCAGTAAATAATCAAATCAAAACTTGTTGATTTAGCTATTTATTTGTGATTCAATGTTGAGTCCCCACTAATATGAAAAAATATTATCCCTCCCCCTTCCCCCCTCCTTCCTTCTAGGAATGTTTTATTTATCTTAGATACCTCAACACTGGCATTTTCATCATCAAAAAACAACAAAAGAAAGCAATAAACCAGTTGTGCTATATAATATTGTAAATTATTTACAATTTAGATTGAAAAATAACAATGTGAAGTAAAATTTATTACAATGTAACTTTTATGCACCAGCTACCCTATAGAATATAGTCAATACACATAGCATTTATTTTATTATGCAATATTGTGGATTAACATGTCTAGGTGATTTTTATTAACACTAATCAACTTTCATGCCAAAACATATTCAAGGATTAATAAGCAACAATACCAACAAAAAAAAAAAAAACTGTCAACAACTTATGTGCAATTTTCTGTATAATCACATGGTCCCACTACCGTTAAACTAAGGATATGTTTGAAATCTTTGTAGTTTGGTTATTTTATTTTTGCAATTTCTTCTTCAAAACACTTATTCTTCTTCTTTTTGAACTCTTCTTCATTCTTTAACAGAATACCTAGGCCTCCTCCCCACCACCACCACCTCCTCCTCCCCACTGCCGCCACCATTCCCTATCGTGGCGGCCACCACCATCATCTTTATTTTTCTATGCCAACTTACGGTGAAAGAGAGGCGCACGCCGTGGCGGTGGGTGGCACTTGGCGCGAATGCAAGATACGTTAGCAAGTCGGCGTTGTGGGTGTGTAATTGGTGGCCGTGGTGGGCAATTTATTGGTAATTGAGATATTAGATTGAATTGAATCAAATCAACAGAGTTCTATTTATGAAGGACTTTGGGATCCAGGTTTCATTGAGGAAACAAGAGTTTTTCAAAAACAAGGGATTGATAACAAAAGTAAATTTATGAAAAGTATTGGACTATTTATAAAAAAAAATCTCCAACTTTTTGGAAATAGTGAATTCCTTAATATCGTATATCTAGCACAATGATGAAAGTAATGTAAAATGATTCAACACATTTGATCATTTGATTAACATGGAAAAACAAAGTAAATCTAATCAAGGATAAATGATTATGGGAGACAATTTTCACCAAAAAGTATTATCATCCCCAAAAAGCCACCGCATCATAGCATTATTAAATATATGTTTGATCTGCTATTACACTGTATGAGGCTAAGCTTAGGTTTGTTCAAGTGGGTAACATGGAGAGATCACTTCCAACTGGAGCACCCTTCATACATGTGCTAGCCACCCGATTCACGGGAGTTGACATAGCCGCAAGGTTGATGTCTTCTTCCTTTTGTAAAAATGCTGTTTCTGTTGTCTCCTCAAACAAAATGCCTACTTTTGCCTATCCTTTGCCCCCTCCCTCTCCTCCCCGGGTCTCGAATTCCCCCTTTTTTTCCCGATAGAAATCACCCAACCCCCTTCCCCACCGAGACCCTATCCCCCCACCCCACCCTCCCAAGACCCCACATATTCCGAAGAGCAAAACCCATCCAAGGCTAAACCCCCTACACCCAAGCACCTATGACTACTCAGAACACCCCAACCAAACCCACACCTACCATCCACCACTGCACAATTGTAGAAGGATAATAAATAAGACTGAAGGAAATTCTAGCAAATACAGTTGAAACGCTGATGAGAATTCTGACAGGCACCGTAGAAATTCTGATCACCACCGGTGAAGTTCCGGTCACCTTCAGCGAGTTCACCGTCTCCGATCAAACTCTAGTAATAAACGATGCGCCTACGTCATCCCTCCATTTGTGTCGGCGGACCAACCCCACATCCATCTTCAACCACATGACAGAATGAACGGAGAAGAATGTAGATGCAAAGGCCACTGAAAGACCTTTCAATAAATCCGGTCAAACCACGGCAGAATAACGACCACCGCCGGCAAAAATCCGGTCAGCACCGGTGCTAATTCCGGTCAGCAGGCAAAATGTCGAAAAGATGTAGATCTACCTAGAGTTGTCAAATGGGCCGGGCGGCCCGTGGGCTGGCCCGGCCCGGCCCGGTTCTGGCCCGGGCTGGCCCGGCCCCATCCATGAACAGTAGCGGCCCAGCACAAGCGGGCTTGGGGCCTGGGCCTGGACCAGGCCTTCAATTTTTGCGAAAAAGCCCGGCCCGGCCCGGTTTGGCCCAGCCCGAAGTCGGCCCGGTTTGGCCCGGTTCTGGCCCGGTTTTGGCCCCACCACTTGTTTGAATTTTTTGCTTTTCCCCCCTTTCTTCCACCCCTTTTCCAAAATTCCACTTTTACCCCCCCCAACAGCATTGTTATGTGTTAAGATTTTATTAATAAAGCTCACCAAGAAGAGTATGAAAATGTTTAACATATAATAAAAAATATAATGGCTAACAAATAAATATGTGTATACATACATACATATATATGTATATTACTTATAATGAAATAAAAGGATAAATATTAGGTTCGTTAAATTGTGAATATTGCCTAGAGATGAAATTTAAAATTGAATAACAAGAAAAAAAAAAGGGCCCGGGCCCGGCCCAAGCCCGGCCCTAGATATTGGGCCTAGGGCCAGGGCCTGGACTGGGCCTAGGTTTGCCTTCGGCAGGCCCGGCCCGGCCCGGCCCGGTTGGCAGCCCCACTGGCCCGGCCCCGGCCCGGCCCCACAGCAGGCCCGATGGGCTTGGGCTGGGCCGGCCCAAGCCCGGCCCTTTGACATCTCTAGATCTACCTAGATCTGGCTAGATCGACCAAGATCGGGGACATTCCAAACGATTCTTGGGGGAATGCCCGTCGTCTTCATCCCAACCAAGTGTCGCCGACCACTTTCCGTTGCTAAGGTTACCACCACCCAAACATAGAAAGCAGAGAAAGGATACTACTTTATGCTAACACCGGAGAGGTTGCCGCCCCACGCTCGCGGAAGCACGGTGGGGCGGGCACGATGGCTTTTCTGTGATGGGCTTTGTGTTTAGAAAGAAGGCATAGGGAAAATTTTAGAGAGAGATAATTTAACTTTAAATGGGTCCCAGGTTTGTGTGATCAGAATTACAAATATGTGTCCTCGATTTTACTATTTTTAAGTTGAGTTGCACCTTCTTACCACAACATTCATGTCACATCTGCTATTTGTTTTGATTATAATATAGTGTTGAATTGGGATAGGTGTTTTGATCCTAACCATTTATAGTATTCCTTTTTGGATGGATATGTACAGTGCACTATATATCTACTATTTGTTTCAAAATGGTTGTATACATTGATAACAACGTGCATTCGTGTTGCGATATTGCGTGCAGCTGCCTCGATCATGTCTGTGGGAGTTGTTGTCCTATAGAACCGCTGGAAGAATATATATTATATACCAAGGGAGCCCCATGTTAATGATGATGTTGCGAGGGAGAGGTACATATACCATTTTATATAGAGGTGATTGACATTGCATAAGCTAAATACATATGAGGCCTTTGGTATTTTTTGGACTGTGAACTTTTAACAAAGAAAAGTTTAGTTCATGCAACTACAAACATGTCAACTAAAGAAGTGAACATATTGCGTAATAATGTAGGAAGCTCAAGTGGATGGACCACTATCTTTTTTTTTCTTCTCTTCATAAATTTTGTTTGACCGTTGAAAGAGCACCTCAACAAGGACTTTGTATATGAGACACAACGTAGACCAGAGTGCTGGAAAACAAGCGAGTGGTAATAAGGCTTAAAAAATGAAATATGAAACCAAAGTCCCTAGTATATGCGATAGAGACCGAGTTATACACACACAATCAATAGATATTTCAAGATTGTCATCAATACAATGTTGAAGTTGTATAAAGAGCTTATTAGGAAACCTGAGGATTCTCTACTCCCCTGAAAATCAGGAATAGCTGCATTTTTTATATTCAGGTTAGTTATCTAGTATAGTAAACATGAAATAACATTAGAGATACATGCTCTTATCTATTATTTGTTATGTCGTTAAGAGCAATAATAAGATTGTGTGTGGGTAATAGATGGAACTTATATTCATGCAAAGGTTTCCTAAGATATTCAAGGGAGGTTTCATGGTCAAAAGGAGAGAATGACACAAAATGTTTTACGTGCAATCAACTTTGATTTGAAGTTGACGCCAAGGAAAGTTGGTTCGCAGTCGACGTGGAGGTGCCACAAGGAATGCAGTCCGACTCAGATGCCAAGTATGTTGATGTGAGACACAGTAAGGGTGGAGCAAGGGCAGAGACCAAGGGCTTCCCAGACAGAGCCTGAGGGTGGCAGTGCTGCGAGGGTGATGGCGCAGGATGGATATACGACGACAGTCACAGTCTGATGCTTAGGTCCGAAGTCAGGGTCCTGTATGTTTCTCTTTTTAGGATTTTAGAGTGAGAAAGTGAAAGTGTTCTGAAAATGTCCAAAAATCCCACAAATGAATTCTCAAGACCTCTATTTATAGAGGTTGAGATGACAATGTCATCATGCGACACATGGCGCTCCCCGGGAATGACACGTCACCGAGGGGTCCACAGCTGCCGGTGCTCCACGGACTGTCGAATCACATATTCACCCGGCCTGCCCCGCACAGCGTCGCTCTGTCTGTAAAGACAGGCTCCCATAGCGTCGGTGTGGCCAGAGAACCCCCTTGATCTAGCCTCCAATCCAAGCCCTTGTAGAGTCCCACGAGGTGCGTCAAGAGACGCGCGGAGAACCTGACAGTGGTGAGGGCTGCCCCTGTAGCCAACTGTCAGGCGGACTAGGCGCCATGCCCTCCAAGGACCTGCTCCCGTCCCAGAGTGACCCGGGGGTCATTGCCCTGGTGATGTCGACGATCAATGGTAACATAGTGGACATGCTCACAGCTCAGTGCTCAATGTCTGGGGTAAGGGGTCCTCGTACTGGACCCCCTGTGACTGTGACGGCGATGGCTTCAAGGTTGTGAGCCCATCCCGTAGCGAGGGGTCCTCTGCCGGAGCACTACGAACGGAGCCCCCCGTGATGCTGCACACTCCGGAGAGTGGGTCGAAGCATGTTCCACGTCCATGGCGGGGGCGCATGGTGTGGTGAATAAGCGTGATGCCCGAAGGCCTGTATCACGATTGTTGCGCATGGGCACGGCGACGAATGTCGCGGAGACAATACTTGGTGCCGGAGCACATGTCATGAGAGTGGTGCGGCAGCAAACGTCGCGAAGCAATACTTGGTGCCGGGGGCACATATCATAAAGATGGCGCACGGGCACGGCAACGAACATCGTGGAGCTATAGTTGGTGCCGGGGGCACGCATGATGAGAATGGCGCACGGGCACTGCGACGAACGTCGCAGAGCAATACTTGGTGCCGGGGGCAAGCATGATGAGAATGGCGCACGGGCGCGGCGACGAACATCGCGGAACTATAGTTGGTGCCGGGGGCACGCATGATGAGAATGGCACACGGGCGCTGCGACGAACGTCGCGGAGCAATACTTGGTGCCGGGGGCATATATCATGAAGATGACGCACGGGCGCGACGATGAACGTCATAGAGACGGCGCACGGGCATGCGTCGGGTGTCCCGAAGATGGGATTTGAGTTGAGTGTACCTGTCATAACAAGATGATGAATGCAACATATAGTAATGACAAAGTTGGAAGTGATGGTACGCGGTTGTCGGTGACAGGTCATTCGGTGGTAGTGCGTGACTTTGGGCGACGGACATCACGGGAGCGGTGCACGGTCCCGGACGGCAAACTTCACGAGGTTGATGTACGACGGACGCTGCGAGGTTGATGCACGACAGACGTCGTGAGGTTGATGGATGACGGACGTCACGAGGTTGGTGCACGACGGATGTCGGGAGGTTCACAGACGACGGACGTTGCGAGGTTGATGCACGACAGACGTCGCGAGGTAGATGTACGAACGTTCGTAAACGTCGCGGAGGTGCAAAGACTTGAGAAAACAAGTGCGCGCAGGAGGGGAGGCCATAGGCCAAAGATTGGGGGAAGGCCAAGGCCACCACCCTTGGGGAGGTCGAGGCCGACCCCTTGGTGAGGCCGAGGCCGACCCTAAAGGGTGGCCAAGGCCAATGGCCAATTCCCATGAAGGGAGGCCAAGGCCACTCCCCCTTTAGGTGAACTTTGGGCGCGCTGACCGTATGTCTTTTTATGAGCGATGACGAACCCGGAAGTTGCGTTGCGTCGAGCGTGTCGACGTGAAACGTACCCGCATGACGAACAAGGTGCCAAAGCCAGGTACGAAGTGAATGAAGCGATCAAAGCGCGGAAGGGACTTTGCACGAAGAGTGAACAACTGGGGGGAAAGGCCAAGGCCAACACCCCATGGAGGCCGAGGCTGACCCCTCATTGAGGCCGAGGCCGACCCCATGGGTTTGGCCAAGGCCTATGCCCTTGACCCAGTCGCTCCGGTTGCGCCAACAATCGATGTTTTTGGTGAAAAGGTGCTTAGGTGGTCGCGGCGCGACGAACGTGGTACTGTGAGTCACGGTAGCATGAAATCATTGGTGATTGAGTCGCGCGTGAGGCGTGTGAGGCAAAGAATGCAAGTGACTTGGGCGCGCACACTTTGTCCGGTTCAAAGCGCTGAATACTGTGCTTGTGCAGACGTGTCATGCACAATGGGACTCCAAGTGGACCTTTGAGTGTGACCAGAATAGGTTGGGAATAGAAGTTCACTAATTTACTCGTTGGATAGGACTGTAGTGAGAGTGACTCTTGTATCGTAACTAATCCACTTTAGAGGCCGATGGGGGTATTGATAGAAATTGGAATATCCATGTTGTTTCTAATTGGTAGTGTGCCTTAATATATTATTATTTTTATTTGCAGGAAAATACTATCTTGGAGAGGTTGGTTATGGGTGAAATGTGATTCTCTCTCCTTATAGTGGTGTTTGTTATCATTTAGACGAGTTTAGTGGGTATCCACCTCAAAATGGGAGAGAACTTTACAACCTCCGCCAAGCTTCTTTGCCAACAACTATTGAAAGAGGCTTTGGAATACTGAATGAGCGTTTTCGTGTGTTTTGTTGTTCCACATTTGTCATTGAAAAGACAGGTGGATGTAATTTCACATGTTGTATCCTGCACAACTAGATTGTGGGTGTGGATAAGAATGACCAAATTATTCAAGATCTTATTCGAGAGATAGACTCGCAACAACAAAGTGGACGAGAACAAGCACGATGAGAGCAAACTCCACAAGAGGAGAGGGAAGGCTATAGAGAATGAGCAATGAAAGGGAATCATACAACAAGGAAAATGTAGAATGATTATCTTAGAAAGGGCCCGTTTGACAGAGTTTTTTTTCTAGTTTTATAAACCGGAAAAAATAAGTGCGTTTAGCGGACAGTTTTCGTTTTTTTCTTCAGTTTAAAAAACCAGTTTTTAAACCAAGGCTGTTCTCAAAAACTCCAAAAATAAGTGTCGGTTTTTATTTTGAGATCACCACCACCATCACCACCCTCCCACCGCCGGCAGCCACCACCCACGCCACTGTCCACCACCGGCGACCACCGTTGACGGCCGGTAGCCACTGCCGATGACTGCTGGCGACCATCGTCGGCCATTGCCGGCGGCCGGCAGTCGCCTCTGGCTACCAACGTCGGCGGCCGGCAGCCACCAACCACCGCCTGCCACCATCGACGGCCGGCCACCACCACAGTCGGCCACCGCCACGCCCCACTACTGCCACTGCAAACCACTACCAAAGAAAAAACTCAAAATAATAACTGGGTTATCAAAAACCTACTTGTTTTGTAAAAAAAAAATTAAACTGATTTGGTTTTTTTTTTTGGAGACAAAACAAAAACTGAAAAAGTTGTCAAACATAGCCTTGGTAATTGTTTTGGCATTTGTAAAAGCGTCTATGGAAACTTTTGCTAAGTGTTTCTGGTAGAAAGTGGAAGCCTTCGAAAGATATTGATAGCAAATTTCACGGCATAACATTCAACGGAAAACTAACTTTAGGGTTTGCTTTGATGCACATAAATTGCTCTTCTTGGCTACATGAGTCCATATTTTTATTGTAGTTATTTGCGCTAAGAACGTGTATAAATTGGAAAAGATCGTTGTATTGTTTATTGACTTTTTTTTATGATTTTATCATGTTTATAGTATTTTCTTTCTACAATTAATTTCTGCCATTGTACCATGAATAGTTTCATTATTTTTTCGTCCGTCCAAATAGCGAAAAATGAAATTGACGAAAATGTTTACAAAAAGTCTACTATTTTAACGAAAGCATTTTTTGAAAAGCATTTTTCGTGAAGTATTTTTTGTAAAACAAACAGAGCCTAAATTCCAATATGAATTTTGATAGACGCATTCATTAATCTCTAGCCTTTGCTACCCTTGAATGAACCTTTCATTTTGATTTAAACAACCGTACTCCTTACCAAGTTCCACATTCACACTCACTAATCCTCTTTATTTTGTGTTGTGTTGGAATTGTTGCAAGAAACATGCAAGAATAACTCTAAAAAAATGTAAAATCAACTGGTCGGATTACCACCGATGCAGCAAGGTTATCGACGTGTCGCCTCCGAGATACAACAACTTAGCTTTCTCTGTTGCTTCACTTGTAATTCTGCACAAACAAATGAAGCAGACGCTTTACTCGATACCTTACCAAAATTGCCTATAAGTCTAAGTGTATAGAGAAATCAGAATAAAGAGAGCAAGAGAGAAATCTTGAGTTGTGTGTCAAAATGTGAGGAAGAGGTCTCCTTCTATAGGTGAAGAAAAAGAGCTGTTGAAAATCTGTTACAAAGAATTAAGTGTGAAATTCATTTCAGAATAAAATATTGTAATAAAAAATATGACTGTTGTGTAATAAAAAAAATGCGACCAGCTATATTTTATGCATTCGTAAACTTTTAAAAACTCATATCTTCTCTACTTATCCTTCCCCCCTTGCACGTGCGAGTCTTAGACTCAAGCATATCTTACTAAAAGGCCAAGAATGTCATCGTATATACTCTTTAAAATTCTTCACAATGGTCTATGTGGGACAAGTGTTTTTTCAAAAACTTAAGTATGTAAGAGAATATCAACTTTTCATTTTCAAGCAATGTGAGACTAAAGCACTTGTGATTTTTTTCAAAACTCTTAATGTTTTCTCAAAACCATCCTTGAAAGGAATTTTTTTGTTAAAATACTTCAACAATCCCCACTTATATTTTTATAAAAAAAATTCACAGCTTAGAAAATGGGCAAAAGGTGAGAGTCTCATGCATTGTGAAAGTGGCTCTGCCTTGAAACCTTCAATTAATATTTCAGTCTTCCCGTATTAGAGTCAAAGTAGACTCAGTCTTGAAACGATGGCTACTTGAGAATACGTTGAAGACATCACACACACGAGACTCAAGGTAACCTATATCAAGCTTCATAAGCCAGCACGTTATGGTCATGTGCTTTATCCTAGTTTTCATGAGTGCTCTAAAAAAATAGTCCGATTCTCATAGGAAGCGGCCTCACTTCCACACACATGTATATGAGTCTATCAAGGATGCTCTCGTAACTATTACATCCCATCCATATGGGCTATAGAACTCATTAAGAGATCATAATGAATCTCAACCTCCAACATTGTTACGAGAAACATGTACTTACACTATAGGAATGGACATTGTCATAAGACAAAATTAGTACATGTATAACACCAGTCACTCTATAATTCGTTGGTCCCCTTACCTAGTTCTTGCGATCTCAAATCCCTAGGAGGTTGTACCCTTATAGGTGACTTATACATTTTTGGACTTAAGTCCCATCCCCCTTGATGTATACCAGATCTTCTCTCTAACTATAGCTTTTGTAAGTGGATCAACAATATTATCGCCTGATCTCACGTAATTAATATTGATCACACCTTTACTAAGGTATGATCTCATAGTACTGTGTTTGATTTTAACAGATCTAAATTTTCCATTATGATTTTGCACTCTGCCAATTATTGCAGTGCTATCACAGTGAATCAAGACAGGTGGCACTGGTTTTTCTCACATAGGCATCTCGAACAATAGATCACGTAGCAAACCTGCTTCTTCAATTTTCAAAGCCAAGGCAATTAGTTTGGCTTCCATGGTGGATTTGGCAATAATTTGTTGCTTCTTGGATCTCCAACATATAGCTCCACCACTTAGTGTAAACACATAGCATGTAGTTAACATGGAATCTCCAAATTGAGAATCCCAATTTGCATCACTAAAACCTTCAAGAACAGCTAGTTGCCTTTGATACATCAAAGCCACGGTTAATTATTCTTGTAAGATAACCCATAACATGATACATGGCATTCCAATGTTCAAGACTAGGTTTACTTGTAAATCTCTTAAGAATACTAACAACATATGCAATATCAAGCCTTGTGCAATCAATAGCATATCTAAGACTACCAATTATACTTGCATATTCTTTTTGATTCATGACATCAACATCAAGCTTAGTAGGATGTAAATAATTTTGAGTATCAAAAGGAGTGCATACAGTTTTGCAATCAAAATATTTGTATTTCCTCAAAATTTTCTCAACATAATGAGCCTGACCAAGAAATATGCCACCACGAGTTCTAGTAATTTTCATGCCTAGAATAACATCAGCTTCACCCAAATCTTTCATTTCAAAGTTCCTTTTTAACAAAGATTTGGTGAATTCAATAATTTTCATGCTAGTGCCAAAAATTAAAAGATCATCCACATACAAGAAAACTGATAACATGCTCACTATTTTCAGATTTATAGTAGATGCATTTACCGCTAGCTAGAAGACATTGATCAAATTTATCATGCCATTACTTGGGAGCCTGTTTCAACCCATATAAGGATGTTGTCAACTTACATACCTTGCTCTCATGCCCAGGTTGAACATAACATTCTGGTTGGTCTATATAAATCTCTTCTTCCAATTCTCCATTTAGGAATGTTGTTTTAACATCCATTTGGTGAATCTATAAGTTATGGAATGCTGCGATAGCAATTAAAAGCCTAATGGATGTTATTCTAGTGACTAGCGAGAAGGTATAAAAAAGTCAATATCCTCTCGTTGTTTGAACCCCTTTGCAGCCTACATTGCTTTAAACTTATCAACTATACAATCAGGTTTAAGTTTTTTTTTTCTTAGAATCCATTCACAACCTATGGATTTACAAAATAGAGGTAAGTTGTAATGCCCTAAAAATCCGGAGCTCCGTCGCCCCAAACTCCCAGAACGTTAACCTATCACATCACATCAAACCTGCCAAATCCTATTCTATAACACATACTTCGAAGCATTTAATCTGATATCAACTCAAATTCTTCAAAATACAAGATAAGAAAACTGCTTGGACTGGAACTTTTAAAACCTAGGTTCTTAACAAACTTGAGTCCTTATAGAACAAGTTGACAGTACCGACCCTCGCGGGAGTCTCGCTATACAGTAGTGGTGGGCTCATCAGAATCTCACACAGACTTTAAACCCTATTTGTGAGCATGCTACGGCTGATCATCACCTGCAGAAGGGAGTCAGACGAAAGGTGAGCTTTTGAGAGCTCAGTAAGGTTGTACAAGGACAATTGACGAAATTACAAAACGAATCAAAAGAATCCAACCGACGATGATTTCCAAAAATACTTCAAAATCGATATAAGTAGCTCAATGATTTCCAGAATGATCAAAATTCGTTATAAATAGATATCAAAATAAACAATAACAATCACGACGGGTTCCAAAACGATAATAAAGATCATTTCCAAAGCCATCATTCCAAAATACAATGATGGTTTCCCAAAGGATTTCAAAACGAATTGAAAGACAATCTGGAAGGGATTTTAACAAACGCAAACAGTGTGAAACAGTATTTTCCAATCATTTTTGAAGCAGTCACTATAAAATACAATGTAAACAAATTAACGATGTCGATCCATGTTGTGATGCCATTCAGGTAAAGCCAGAATACGATGCCATTCAGACAAAGCCTGCGATACCCTCAACCCTGGTGACGTCACCGGGCTGAGTTATCGACCATAATCACATTCAAAACCCTGTGCTGAATATAGAGCAACTACATCCTCATACTCACACATCATTAATAGACGCTCCAAAATGCGTCCTTACAAAAAATTTTCTTACAAACATACATCATACTGCAGCGGAAGACTCTCAAGTCTACGAACAACATGCATATGTACAACCTAATATACGACTGTAGTCGTAGGATTCTTAACAACCGATCTCACGGCTCAATCTTTATCTCACACAACGCATCCCCTTGCTCAACTTTTCTAACTTGTTTCTCTTCCCTTCTCTAGAGGGTTCTCCTTATAGCCTGCACAATACAACATAAGGAATGAGCGCAAATCGCCCAGTAAAGACAACACGAGGAATATCGTGTACAAATGATTCAAAAGACTCGGAAGAATAATAATCATCTCAACGATAGCAATGAATCAAGAGTAGTCAATAAATTTCAGCATCAACATAACTTGTCAAACGAAAAGTTTTCTTTCGTTAGATTGAGCGTCTTTAAGGCCCAATAGAACAGCATTACTGCCACCTCCTCATGGACTGGACTGACTGACCGACAGACAGACTGACTGACTATGCAAGTGAATACTAAAACAGGCAATTGAAAGATAAACATCAACGAAATACAAGTCATTAACATCAAAAGAAAATCAAATGCAATGCAACTCAGACACGACAGACTAGACTCGACCAGACATGACAGACTCGACTAGCGCACCCTACATCCTCTTTGCCAGTGATCATGTTTCACAGGCCATCCTCCTCATATTGATGTCCCATTTTACGGGATGTTCATCTCAGTCTCAAGTAAATAAAAGAGACATTGTCAACAAGCAGGGAACTCATTTAGAGTGCTTTCCCTAATCACGTTACAGCCAAGCAACAAGACATCATCAACAGGGCGGACAAAGGAAAAATTTATTCCACCTTATGTCCTCAACAACACAGCTCAACAAGGAATACCAGATCAGAAGATTGACCGGTGTTCAGACCTAACAACAAGAGTTCAACGTAACATCATCAACATGGTGGACTTGGGAGAAGATTACCGCAAGCCCTCAACAACGTTCTTACATAAGAGAAATGTCGGTTATCAATAAATACCAATATTTCACAACAACACGCAACGACCTCAACAACATCAACGACATCATTATCAACGATAGGACGGACTCGGGAGAAGATTACCGCAAGTCCTCAATGGTGTTCTCAAAGAGAAGAGATATCGGCTATCAATAATTACCGGCATCTCACAACCACCACACAACAACCCTACACAACATCATCATCCACTTCAGGTATGCTAATCAAATCAAGTCATAGCATACAAGGACGCCCATCATCCTCACTAAATTCTATCAACAGGGCGGACTAAGGGAATTTCTTCTACCCTAAGTCCTCAACAGCACAATTCAAATATACGTATACCGGTCACAATGACTACCGGTGTCAACCCATAACAGCAAGAGTCCAACATAAACGTCATCAACATAGTATGCTAATCGAAACAATGCATTAGCATAATAGAACCGCATTGTCCTTACCTGCTTGGCTTATAGTCGAAGCAACTTGCAATCTCTGATCGCAATGAGCTACATCACCTAGTCAAATCATATCATGCTCGTTAGTCATCATTCATCATATACGCACTCCTTATTCTACCCATTCCCACTTAACCGTTCATAGTATCTTATGTTAGCTAGTTAATTCGATCCGATAATTGGATCCTTAATCTAGCCTTATCGACTTATTATCGATAACAACCCTCATTTTAGACATACTACCACTATTTCTCGCTTCCCACCCCTCCGAACGCTAAATTATGCGCGTCCTAAAAAATTTAGCGCCAACATGGCAAATTACCAAAATACCCCTCTGATGGCCATCGCTCCAACAAACACCTCAGAACTACTTTAAAACAAATTTTTTAGTTTTTTTATACTCCTTTCCCGAACTAAAAATCATTCAAACAATTTTATTGGAAAAATTATCGAAATACCCCCCGCTAAGTGCGACAAATTACCGAAATGCCCCCTGGAGTTCACTATCACCCCAACGCCCCAAATCAGCTTCAAAATAACCTTTTAGGTGTTTTACAATCCTTCTGGGACTCAAAAGTCTGTCAAAAAACTCTACCAAAAAAATTACCAAAATGCCCCTCTTTAGGTGGCAATTTGCCAAAATGCCCTTGAGGGTTCCCGGCATCAGAAAAGTCTCAAACACGGTTTAAAATGCTATTTTAGGCTTCCTGAATTCATTCTCGAGCTAAAAACTATTTTACAGAATTTTTGCCCAAAAATCCCGAACCAGTGTCCGGACCGAGCGCTTAAAAGCCTGTTCGGCCCAAAAATAGCTAACGACTTTGGAATGACCCAAAATCATGGGAATAGAACTTCATAGCATCTTAAGGTCCTCATAAAATTTTCACGCAAAACTGCGCTAGTTTGATGTTTTAAATTTTACCGTAAAGTTCCAAACTTCCAATATTGGTTTACTCCCTTGCCGACCTCGGAAAAATCTGAAATTGTTCCACGATGCCGGTCTCCTGAAAATAACTAGGGTATCTGTTTTGTACTTTGGCTAAATCTAAATCTAACTATTTTTAGAAAATCGAATTTTAAACTGTTAACTTAATTTCCACCTTTAGTGACAAAAACAGTCACTATTCACATCAAACACACACACTAATTCACCTTTTCTTCACACAGTCTTCATCTTCTTCCTCACTTCATTCACTGCCGATTGCAACCATCACACGAATTTCATCCTTTCCACCCAAAATCATTTCTAATTCCATTCAAATTCATCATATCTCACTCCTTTATACATTCTAACACACATTTACACTCATTAATCCAACCCAAAATCTCCATATTCAACCACCCGAATCATATTCATATACATACACCAAGAACACGCACCAACTACACTCTAAACACACACTTTACTATGGAATTCTATCCATTGTTCATTCTTTTACCATTTAGGCTCTCATATAAACATTATACAACCTAAGTCATTCGAATCCCTTTCTCCCCAACCCATATACACCGCGACACACACACATATGTATACACGGATCACCTTCAACAAAAACCCACAAACTTTATACAATAATTTCACATGATTAGTGGAAAGATGATGAATTACCCTATTAGGGTTCGAAAATCCTTTCTTTCTTCTCCTTTTTTCCTCTCTTCTTCCTCTTTTCTTCTCTTCTTTTTCTTCTCTTTTCTCCTCCATGTTTCTAGGTTCTTCACGGGTTACTGTTCACGACTTCCTCATATTACATTTTCCTCCCCAACACTTTCTTTTCCCCCCCTTTTTTTCTCAAGCTTTATCCTCCTATTTAGCTCCCTAACACTTAATCATCATCAATGTATTGCCACGTAATAAAAATAGTACCCCTTAATTAATCAAACTCACGGTTAGATTAATTTTCAGTATTTTCGGGGTATCACACCCTCCCCCCCTTAAATAAATTTCGTCCTCGAAATAGGGGCAAACCTCATTCTGCAACTAGATGCGGAATATTACCGCATTAGCACCTTGAGTTTCAAGGTAGCTTCCTTGACCGCATGATTTTTCCCAATCAACTTTGACCACTAGCATTCATGTGAAACCTGTTCCTTTTTATCAGTCATCCTTGTCGATGCCTCCTAATACGAGATATTATCTCGTATTTCAACTTATTTCTCTTGGATCCCAAGTGTAGAATCGAAATCATACTTCCTCAACATTGGCACACGATACATGCCATGCAGTTAACTCAATCCTGAACGTAGATCGAGCTTATATGCTATCTTCTTAATCGTAGATAGGATTTTAAACGGTCCGATGAACTTCGGACTCAGCATCCTTCACTTCCTGAATCACATGATTCTTTTCCACGGTGACACTTATAAAATGTACTATGTCATCTACTTCAAACTTCAACATCCTATGCCTCTTGTCAGCATAACTTTTTTGCTAATTCTACGCAGTATGATTTTTCTCTTGGGTATCGATCACCTTATTTTTTTTTATTTCTTTGCACAGTCTCGTGCGAAACAATCTCGACTCTAAGCACATTCTACAAATAGGTGTGTGACATCTTCGGCCATACAACACTTCATAAAGAGCTATTTTTTTCTTTGCTCGACCGATAACCATTTTTATAGGAGAATTCGACTAAGGGTAACTTTTTACCCTATGCTCTGCCAAAATAATTAATGCAGGCCCTCAACAGTCTCTTAGTATTCATATCATACGTCTTAATTGGCCACTTCTCAAAGGTAAAAGGCCGTCCTTATGATCAACTTTGTTTTCATTTCTTCCTGAAAACCTTTCTAAACTCTAAAGATGAACCTTGCGTCTCTCTCTTGGACACAGTGGTTACTTGAACTCCATAACGACTAACCACTAGCTTAACATAAATTTGGGCAAGTCATTCAGAAAAACATTCTTCCCGAACAAAATAAATCGGGACATCTTAGTAAACCATCCACTACAACCCAGATGAATGTATATCTCTTAGTTGTTCGTGGTAACCTTAACACCAAAATTCATCATAATGTGTTCCCACTTCCACTCAGGTACAAAGAGTGGTTGCCACTATCTGGCGATCTTATGATCCACTTCTACCTGTGAACAGGTCAAACATCGGGATACAAACTTTTATATATCCCTCTTCATGTTAAGCTACCAAAATTCTTTGGGCCGTAACTCAGGGTATACTTCCGTCTCCCTTAAGTGAATCAGCACTTAAAACTATGAGTCCCTTCAAAATTCCTTTCCTCAATTCATTATTAGGTGGAACATATGTCCGACCTTCACATTGTAACTACCACCCTCATCAGAATCAAAATTTCTTTTTATTCATTTCAAATCCCCGCAGGATCTCAACATCCTTGCATTTTTACCTTAAGCTTCCTTGATTTAATTAAGATGCGATGGTCGCATTTCCATGTGAAACGAACTATTACTTCCATTTCTTCCTTCTCGAACTTTGACTTCGAGTTGTTCACATTCTTATTAATTTGGCGTAACAATCATTATAGTCACTTTTCTTCGATAAGGCATCTTAGAGAGATTGTCAATCACTCTCTGGTAGCCTCCGATCAAGCTTAGGAAGCTACTAATCTCAACGCCGATTTTTATGACGTTCCCTATTTGTCACTTTATTTTTCCCGATCTCTTAACCTGCTTTTGCATCGACCCCATATACCCAAATTCCCCAGTCAAAATTCACATTCCTTGAATTTGACATACAACTTAACGTTCTTAAAATTTGTCAAACTTGCCATTGCGCAAGTTCCTCTTTGCCTTTAGTATCATTCATAAGGTCACCAATAAGGCTACAACACAATGATCAAGTACTCTCAAAAGGCTTGATTCCTCAAATTTATAACTGCAACAGGGGCCTTAATTGATTTACCTAACACCACCAAAAATTTATAATGCCCTTTTTCTGTTTTTGAACACTATCTTGACAACTTCATCCTTCCTTATTCATTAACCGGTAATGACCCGCTCTAAGGGCAACCACATAAAGAAAACACTTAGCACCCTGCAATTGATTAACATATCCTCTAGGTCAGGCAATCAGTAATTATTCCTGACTCTCATCTTAATCATCTTAATCAGCTTCTGATAGCCAATACTCAGTCTCATAAATCCCTCATTTCTTCTTACTTCAATGACCATCACCCTCTTTTAGAGCACCTCTGTCCGGTCAATATACTCTGGCTGTTGACATTTGAAACAGCCCCCTTTTTTTTGCTTCATCTTAAACATTATTTCAGTGACTTGCTCTCATACTTAAGATATGCTTTACTGGCCTTAGCATAGTTCACACCCTCGTGCCTTAATCCACATCATCTACATTTTCGATCTCCTCTTCTTGGTTCTGAACTTTGTCCGGGCTGTTCTTCATCTACTCTCTTCTTACCTTTCTTTTCACCCTTCTAGTTTCGTTCCCGGATTCTACCTCCTTTCCGTCCTTGCTTCATTCCTTCTTCCTAGACCTCTTTATTATTTACGTCCATCGTATGGTGTTTCTACTAATCCAATAGAAATTCTCCATCAGAGCCTCCTTACTAGCCTTTGGAAAATTATTTTTGAACCCTTTTCAACTTGTTCCACCTTTAGAACATTTCGATCATCACTTAATAAGGGATAATAATAATAGGACAACTCCCCAATTGCCCTAATATGCCTTTTCACCTTTCTATCTTTCTGCTTAGTATGAGAAACCTGTCTCCAACTTACTCTGCAATTTGAGCAGAAATATACATCATTAACATGTTACCTGAACCTATTACAATAATATAGGCTCGATAGGTACTCTTACTGTCTCAACTTGTTTGTTCTCGCACTTCTAATCACTTGTCACCCTCTTTTTACGTATAGCTGGCGAACATTATCTTTTAATATTTTCCCACATCTTGTTATTTCAACTACCTTCTCCATCTCTCAATTCAACGTATTTGTCTATACTAACCGCTTTCTCTCCCGTGAGATTCTACTCGACGGGCATCCTTAAAGTGCTAAGATCTACATTATTTTCTTCCTTTTACTGGGGCTGTCATAACAGCAGCCACCAGTCGTACCTTTAGAACTCCCACAATCTTTTTGTAGAAGTCTCACCAGCTCTTTCTTAAGGTCTTCTTGACCTGATACAACTCTCTGCTTATTCCTTCCACCTACATCCTCAACATTCACCATAATCACTTCTATTGAGGGCCCCTCTCGATTGGGAACCCTCTCTCTTTTCGAGGAAGGAGTATCACGATAATTGAAATTGCACAACATAATATTAACCTTCACGTTTAGACAACTAATGGTTTCATCACTAAACAACCTTTTTTTCTACAATAGTATGTAAATAATACTAGTTTCCCCATCATCATTCCCTTTCTCAATCATACTTTAGGTCCGATTTCAAAAGCGGACTCCACCCCTACTCGTACACCTCATCATCCTCAGAGGAACTATCACGCTCTTATAACAATTTCAGGCTTCAATGACTCCCTCTTAGAATCAATTGTTGCCTGTCTTTAGGTATTGCCCTATCAGGAGGGCAATCACGAACAACCTATCATGTTCTTTCGAGTGACCCGCATACTGGTGTCCACCGTCTCCTTTAATAGCTAATTCACGTCTTCTCATTCAACTTTCAATATCTCTATCGTTTAGTTAACATCGCTAATTTGGGACTCGAGCTGACTTGTTGATCAGTCCCTTTTTCCTCATTACTTGGAAGTAATTTCTCTTCCAAAAGTCCATCAAAACTTTACTCATTCTCACTTTCTGCTCCTCATTTCTTCATTCCAAGTTCACGCAATAAAAGTGTTCAACCTCATCTATCCTCCCTGTGGTTCTTACAAATTCACTTCCTCATAGACCTTCATCTCGTTCTTTCATCCCTAGTTCCATCTCGTTTACCTTCTCACCAGGATCCTTTTTCAAGATCCGACACCGCAACCTTATCATCCTCAAACCATTCCTGTAAAGCTAGGTCAACCAACTCTTTCTTCATTTCCCTACAACAATAGTAGGAATGCTAAGGTCACAATATATATGCCTTAGTCAACCCCAATCCACATATCTTAACGATCCTCCTAGTTTAACCAAATCATCAAGATTTTTCTTCTCCTTCTCACATCAACAACTAAGGCCTTCCACCAGACACTTCAAAAGTCTACAGAATTATTTGCCGAAGCTCTGATACCAACTTGCGACACCCTCAACCTGGTGACGTCACTGGGCTGAGTTATCGACCATAATCACATTCAAAACCCTGTGCTGAATACAGAGCAACTACATCCTCATACTCACACATCATTAATAGACGCTCTAAAATGCGTCCTTACAAAAAAATTTCTTACAAACATACATCATACTACAGCGGAAGACTCTCAAGTCTATGAACAACATGCATATGTACAACCTAATATACGACGGTAGTCGTAGAATTCTTAACAACCGATCTCACGGCTCAATCTTTACCTCACACAACGTATCCCCTTGCTCAACTTTTCTAACTTGTTTCTCTTCCCTTTTCTAGAGGGTTCTCCTTATAGCCTGCACAATACAACATAAGGAATGAGCGCAAATCGCCCAGTAAAGACAACACGAGGAATATCGCGTACAAATGATTCAAAAGACTCGGAGGAATAATAATCATCTCAACGATAGCAATGAATCAAGAGTAGTCAATAAATTTCAGCATCAACATAACTTGTCAAACTAAAAGTTTTCTTTCGTTAGACTGAGCGGCTTTAAGGCCCAATAGAACAGCATTACTGCCACCTCCTCATGGACTGGACTGACCGACCGACAGACTGACTGACTATGCAAGTGAATACTAAAACAGGAAATTGAAAGATAAACATCAACGAAATACAAGTCATTAACATCAAAAGAAAATCAAATGCAATGCAACTCAGACACGACAGACTAGACTCGACCAGACATGACATACTCGACTCGCGCGCCCTACATCCTCTTTGCCAGTGATCATGTTTCACAGGCCATCCTCCTCATATTGATGTCCCATTTTACGGGATGTTCACCTCAGTCTCAAGTAAATAAAAGAGACATTGTCAACAAGCAGGGAACTCATTTAGAGTGCTTTCCCTAATCACGTTATAGCCAAGGAACAAGACATCATCAACGGGGCGGACTAAGGGAAAATTTATTCCACCTTATGTCCTCAACAACACTGCTCAACAAGGAATACCAGATCAGAAGATTGACCGGTGTTCAGACCAAACAACAAGAGTTCAACGTAACATCATCAACATGGTGGCCTTGGGAGAAGATTACCGCAAGCCCTCAACAACGTTCTTACATAAGAGAAATGTCGGTTATCAATAAATATCTGTAGGTCCCTAAATACACCTAGAAGGGGGTGAATATGTGTTTTACAGCTTTGAGTATAAATTAAAAACTGAGATACAAAGTGATGACAAATATAACCGTGATAAATTTAACACAGAGATTTATACTGGTTCGGCCCCACCAGCCTACGTCCAGTCCTCGAGCACTCTACGCAAGGGAGACCTACTCGAGCCTTTCACTAAACCAACTAGCTTTGGGTGCTAGCTCAAACCGCAGTACAATTTCCGAAACCCTTCCAATGTTTCCAACAGATTACAAATGAAAAGAGATTTACAAGTTGAATGTAAACAAACAAGCTCCTTCTTAAGCAAATATTACAATGAATAATAAGATTTAAGCCTTCTGAGGTGGGAAGATCTATATCCTTTCAAGAACCAAACCAAGAAGCTTACTATGAACAATCTCAAGGATAAAAACTCACTCAATAGAGAATGAAAGATAAGATATCAAGATGAGAGAGAGTTTTTGAGATGTATTTGAGAGTATGAAAAAGATTTTCGCAAGAGAGAGAGTTAATGCTCCCAAAGACCCTCTATTTATATATGTAGCAGAAGTGAACCGTTAGGAAGGAAAAGTCCAAAAAAGGATTCGACTAAAAACAAATGATTTGGCTTCGACTAAAAGTTTTTGTTTCGACTAAAACATTTAGCTTCGACTGAAACACTTGACTTCGACTGAAACTGATGACTTCGACTGAAACACTTGACTTCGACTAAAACTGATGACTTCGACTGAAAAGCTTGACTTCGACTAAAACACTTGGTTCTTTACTAGAATTTCTGTCAGATCTTTTAAGAAAGACTTATACTGACAAGAAAAAAAATTTGACATCAGGTTCTTGCATCTTCAATGTAGTCCATCGCTTTAAGTCCCGAGTCCAAGTTCTGATTCAAGCTTTGTCCATGTCAAGATCTTGTCTTTGTTTGATTAAGAGATAAATCCTGAAATGTTTATCTTAATAAAGTTGTCAGATTAATGTTAGAGATAATATGTCTGGAATCATCAAAATCAATAAGTCAACAATCTCCCCCTTTTTGATGATGACAATATTAGTTCTAACAAAAAAACGATAGACTCCGCCTTAATCAGTTAAACATTTTAAACAAATAATTAATAAAGATGCATACAAAAGAATGATCAATTCAAACAATGATCAAACAAGTACTTGTTCTCCCCCTTTGTTTAATCAAAAAGAGGGGCAGCTAATGCAACAAGCAAAAGAAGAAATGAATAAAACAAAAACTAAGGCCGACGGCGGCAAGCACCCTGGGTAGAGGAGGAGGGATCAGCAGGTGGCGGAGCGGTTGCAGGGACTTCAACGACTTTGACGACACGAGGAGAGCGCGGCTGCGAAGGGTTGTAGGGAAGATGTGGGTTAAAGAACCATTCTTCCCCTTCAGTGCCAGTGTGTCGAGAAGGAAAAATATCCGGACGAGTCACCCAAAAGTCGTGTGCCTGATCGAAGATCTGATAAGCCAGGTAGCGGTTTTGTTCAGTCAGAATGCTCGTAGTGAGATAAGCCTGGCGACGATGAACTCGAAGGGCAGTTTCCTGCTGGCGACGAAGATCTTGCTGCATCCGACTCAAACATTCCACGAGGGGAGTGTGATTGAGGGGAAGAGAGGAAAGATTAGCAGTAAGGTCATTAAGCAGGTTGTGAAAGTTGATTTGGTTCGAGAGAAGCTGAGCGGAGGAGTGTTAACCGACTGCTAAAGGGCAGTAAGCTCATGAAGGAGAGCGGTGTGGTTAGCTGCAACAGTAGCAGCAAGGGTGGTTTATGATTCAAGAATTAACTGAATCGAAGTAAAAAGTTGTGAAAGAGTTTCAGAGAGGTTGGGGGTGTCGGAAGAGAGGAACTCATCAAAATTTAGGTTGGAGAAGTCGTCAAGCGGACTAGAGAAAAAAAGGATGAGGAGGAGTGGGCAGATGTGGGATCGAGGAGGAAGGGTCAAGGGGAGGAAAGGGGAAAGAGCTAGATGGGTCAGTCTCTGCAGGGGGGATGAACGGAGTAGAAGAAGGTGGTGTTGGTGGAATAGACGAGGGAGGAGCAGAAAACGCGGCTGAAGGAATTTCAGGAACAGGCGAGGGAGGAGGAAGAGAAGCAGGAGCAGAGGCCGGAACAGACTGGGTGTGGGAAGGATCGGTAGTAGTGACGCGCTCAAGAAGGACAGTGTCGGAGGTGAGATCAGAGCGAAGGACGAAACCAGCACGATGAAGAGAGGTTTCGTCAAGAACATGGTGACTCGGAAGGGGGATACACTCCGAGGTAGAGGTGGGCAGAGGGACATGAAAATGTTCAAAAACACGGGTGAGCAGGAGTCCGAAAGGAAGATTGGCAGAGGATTTTGTTTTTCGGGCATTCATTACGAGCATGATGATGCCCGCAATGTTTAAAGGAGAACCCCGAATGAAGTGGGTGAGAAGGATGATGTCTAAATAGGAAAAGGTAGCATAAGATCCTGAGCGAGTAGAGAGATTATAACAAAGGATAAGATGAAGAACACGGTGAAGAGGAGAGAGGTCACCTAGACTAGGTTTACGGGGCCGAGAAATGGACGGGTCGCCTAGAAGAGTTTGGGTTTGTTGGAGGGGAGTAAAAGAGCTGGAGGTACACCACGTGTTTGCGGTGAAGACAAGGGTTGAGGATGGATTGGTGAAACCGAGTATTTGGGCTAAGGTGGTGGCATCGAGACGTATGTGGACCCCATTCACAGAAGTGGTCAGAGAGGAGGGTGGTGGAGCGAAAAAATGCATGTTGGAGTAGAACATGCGAACAAGGGCCGGGTAATAAGTGGCGGGAGGAGAGAGAATGGAGAGACATCCCATTCGCTCAAAAATGCTGGTAAGGCCAAGTTGAATCATGAGAGCGACATCACTTGGGCGACCGGGGATGACCTCGCGATTGACGAAACTGGTATAGTAGGTGAGTTGGTCTTCGACGGAGGGGAAGAAATGGGGAATGTGAAGTATATCGGTAGGTGAGATATAGGGACAGGTAGGGGGTGGACAGGTTGGTGGCGGTGCAGATGAAGATGAAGAAGGGGCAGGGCAGCAGGTGGAGGAGGAGTAGGAGCAACATTACCTGAGGATGGTGGAGCAGTAAATGGCGGAGGGACTGGTGCAGAGGACGAAGGACGGGTAGCAGCGGCTGAAGTTTGACGAGTGCGGCGGCGGGAGGATGGCGGTGGAATAGCAGCAGCAGCAGTAACAGGAGCATCAGTCGAGGCAGCCGCGTCGGACTCATTGTCAGAGTCAATGAGCAGACGACGACGACGACTACGAGGACGTGGATTCAGGTCCATGTGGGTCCTTGTAGTGACAGGTGGACATGAGAGAGAAGAAAAGTATGAGGCTGTGAAAACGAAAAGCAAATAGTGAAAAGGGAACAGTAAGAAGTTAAAGTGAAAAAGGTGGGCCTATTTATAGACGACAAACTTTTAGTCGACTGAAACATGACTTTCAGTCGACTGATTAGGTTTTAGTCGACTGAAAGAGTACTTTGAGTCGACTTAAACCGAATGATCCTGAAAGTGGATGACGACTCGCATTCGACTGAAAGTGAAGTTTTAGTCGACAGAAAAAGTACTTTTAGTCGACTACTTTTAGTCGACTGAAAAGCTTTTAGTCGACTAAACGATGAATGAGCAAAAAATGAAGCGGTCATTTTGGTAAAAAGGAATTTAGCTAAGATCATACATTCCTAAGCGACGACGAAGTGAACAAAAGGAGGATTCAGCTAACGGTTTTGTAAATATATCTGCGAGCTGATCTTCAGAGCCAACTTTCTTGAGTTCTATTAATCCTTTCTGAACGTTGTCTCGGAGAAAATGGTGACGAATATCGATGTGCTTCGTGCGTGAGTGTTGGACAGGATTTTTACTAATGTCAATAGCACTGCTACTATCGCACATAATAGGAATATGATCTATGAAGACACCAAAATCTCGTAAAGTTTGACGCATCCATAATACTTGGGCACAACAGCTTCCAGCTGCAACATATTCCGCTTCAGCAGTGGAGAGAGCCACAGAAGTTTGTTTCTTACTATGCCACGACACTAAAGCATCGCCGAGGAACTGACATGTGCCACTAGTACTCTTTCGATCAACAAGACATCCCGCATAATCAGAGTCAGAAAAACCTACTAGATCTAGTGAAGAGTTCCGTGGATACCAGAGTCCCAAATTTAAAGTTCCAGAAAGATATTTAAAAATACGTTTAACTACAGAAAGATGAGATTCTTTGGGACAAGCTTGAAAACGAGCACAAATGCATACACTAAACATTATGTCAGGTCTAGAAGCAGTAAGGTAGAGCAAACTACCAATCATGCCACGGTAAAGTTTGTTATCCACATCTTTACCATTTTCATCTTTCACAAGATTAACGCTAGGAGAAATCGAGGTCCCTCTAGGTTTAGCATTATCCAAGCCAAACCGTTTCAAAAGCTCCCGTGAGTACTTAGACTGACTTATAAAAATTTCTTCTTTTGACTGCTTGATCTGAGGTCCAAGGAAAAAAGTAAGTTCTCCCATCATACTCATCTCAAATTCCCTGCGCATATTCTCAGCAAACTCTTGGCATAAGTCATCGTCAGTGGCACAAAAAATAATGTCATCAACATATATTTGAACTATTAAGATATGCGAATTCCGAATTTTCGTGAAGAGAGTGGTATCGACTTTGCCACGGGAGAATTCATGATCAATGAGAAAGCTGCTAAGATGATCATACCAAGCTCGAGGGGCTTGTTTAAGACCGTACAAAGCCTTTTTCAGCTTGAAAACATGATCGGGGTATTTTTCATTTACAAAACCAGGAGGTTGTTTAACAAAAACTTCCTCCTGTATTACCTCATTCAAGAAAGCACTTTTCACATCCATTTGAAAAAGTTTAAAATTCAAATGACATGAAAATGCCAAAAGCATTCGGATAGCTTCAAGTCGAGCAACTGGGGCAAAGGTTTCATCAAAATCAACCCCTTCGACTTGATTGTATCCTTGAGCAACTAGTCTAGCTTTGTTACGAACAATATGACCATTTTCATCAAGTTTGTTTCGAAAAACCCACTTAGTTCCAATGACCTTCTGTTGAACAGGAGCCGGGACTAGTGACCAAACATTGCTTCTCTCAAATTGATTCAATTCATCTTGCATGGAAAGAATCCATTCAGAATCGTTTAGAGCCTCAGAAATATTTTTAGGCTCAATTTGAGAAAGAAAAGCAAATTCTGCACAAAAAGATTTACCGTAGATCGTGTAGTAACTCCGCGTTCCACATTACCTATGACTTGTTCTAGTGGATGACTTGATGAGTATTTCCAACTTTTTGGGAGTGGCTGTGTCACATCACTGTTGTTGTGAGTGGATGTTGTGCACTCCCCCTCTGTTGAAGAAACATTAAGTTTGTTGTTCAAGTCCAGTGAGAGTTCTTCACTGTCATCACCTGCATTCTTACCAGGTTTTTCAACGTTAGATTCTTCAAATACTACATGCATAGATTTTTCAATAGTCATAGTTCTACGGTTATAAATTCTATATGCTCTACTTTTAAAGAATAACCAAGAAATATTCCCTCGTCAGATTTTGCATCGAACTTTCCCAAATTTTCACGATTGTTCAAAATAAAACATTTACAGCCGAAAACCTTGAAATAATCGATTTTTGGTTTTCTTTTTGAGAACAATTCGTAAGGTGTTTTATCAAGAATTGGTCTGATGAGTACTCTGTTCAACACGTAACAAGAAGTGCTGACGGTTTCGGCCCAAAAATATTTTGGCAAAGAATTTTCATGAAGCATGGTTCTGGCCATTTCTTGCAAAGTACGATTCTTTCTCTCTACAACCCCATTTTGTTGAGGTGTTCGAGGAGCAGAAAACTCATGTGAAATGCCATTTTCAATGCAAAAAGGAATAAAATCTTTTTCAAATTCACCGCCATGATCACTTCTAATTTTTACAAGCTTCAACTCCTTCTCATTTTGAAGCAGTTTAACAAGACTAAAAAAAATTTCAAACGCCTCATCCTTATGAGTTAGAAAAAGAACCCAGGTGTACCTGGAGAAATCATCAACAATAACGAAAGCATAAAAATTTCCACCAAGGCTAACATTTCTCGAAGGGCCAAATAGATCTAAATGAAGGAGTTGAAGAGGGCGAGAAGTGGAAACGACATTTTTGGCTTGAAAGGATGTTTTTGACTGTTTACCATATTGACAGGCATCGCAGACCTTATCCTTGACAAACCTTAGCTTAGGAAGGCCTCTGACAAGCTCTTTCGAGAGAAGTTTCTTGATTAGGTTCATGTGAACATGACCTAATCTACGATGCCACAACCAAATATCATTTTACTGAGCGGAAAGACAAACTTCCCGCGAAGAGTCAGATGCATCAAAAGATAAAGTATATATATATTACCATCTCTCTTACCGACCAAGGTACCTCCATCTGACGCATGACATATTAGGCATTTATCGCCTTCGAATTGCACTTTGTGTCCGCTATCGATGAGTTGACTGATACTTATCAGATTGAACTTCAACCCATCAACCAAGGATACATTGTCTATAGTAATGGAGCCTGTACCAATTTTACCTTTACCAATGATCTTCCCATTTGAGTTGTCTCCGAAGGTAACAAGTCCTCCATTCTTTGGAGTGATGTGAGAGAAAAGAGAGCGATCACCGGTCATATGTCTTGAACATCCGCTGTCGAGAATCCATTTGTTGGAATCTGTCCTTGCTTTCAAGCATACCTACAATAGACTCTGGTTTCGTTCCTTTAGGTACCCACACTTTCTTGGGTCCTGGAAGATTAGATAAATGAAATTTTGGCACCCAAACTTGTTTCACTTTGTTTTTTGTAATAGAAGGGAATGCCTTATTTCTGACAGCACTACGAGGACAATTTTTAGCTAAGTGCCCTTTCTTTTTACATACTGTACAAAGTGTGAAAGGCGAGCAAGAAGCTAAATTTTTGTGAAAGAAGTTTTTATAGTCCTTTTGCTTCTTTGAAGGGTCGTATCCAATTCCACATTTCTCAAAAACACATCTTTGTCTTCCCAAAAGAATATCTAAATTCTCTCTTCCTTGAGTAAATTTTGAAAGGGTAAAATTCATATCTTCAATCTCCTTTTCTAGATTAATTTTTTGCATAGAAATATCTTCCAGTTGAGATTTTAAAAGATTGTTTTCAACTGGAGCTTTTACTTCATGGAGAGATTGAATTTTAGAGGACAAAAGAGAGTTTTCCTTCTTAGAAGCGTTCAGATTATTTTTCAAGGAAGTATTTTCAAAAATATAGAGTTCAATCTTTTTTTGAAATTCTTCCTTTTCGCCTTCCAACTCTTCAACAGTATTAATTAAAGAAAGAGCTTTACTTTTTAGATTGGCATTCTTAACTTTTAACTTTTAACTTTTCATAATTTTCATTTAGTTCTAGAAAAGCTGAGTTGAGTTCATTGAAATCAGGATTCTCAGAGATTACCTTGGAATTTTCGTCTTAGGCCATGAAGCAAAGTTGGGCTACTTCATCATCTTCATTAATTTCTTTGTCGCTTTCATCCGAGTCATCCCAAGTCAGCAGAGCTTTTCTAGGCTTGAACTTCTTTTCTCTGAAATCTCGACTGTTGCTACTTACAGTCTTGTTTTTGAGTTGTGGACAATATTTTTTGATGTGCCCAGTTTTACCACACTCATAGCAGGCGTCAGCACTTTCCTTTACATTCCAATCACCATTATTTCTCTGATGTGATTGGTTTGTAGGATTTCTCCTAATCTTCCCGTCTCGCTTGCTTGCAAGAAACTTCTTGAACTTTCGAGTGATTAGTGCCATTTCAGGATCAGAGTCGTCGCTGCTTTCTGAAAGTTCATGTGAGGCCTCAGCTCTAGGAGCTAAGTTCTTCTTCTTGGAGATAGTTTCTTCTTCGTCATGAATTTTCATTGTAATTTCATGAGTCATTAGAGAACCCACCAATTCTTCGAGTTTCAGCACATTCAAATCCTTTGCCTCTTGAATGGCTGTGAGCTTTGCTTCCCATCTCTTTGGGAGATATCTGAGAACTTTTCGAACAACTTCTTTCTCGGGGTAGATTTTACCCAAAAGCTTTAGTCCATTTATAATAAATGTGAATCTGGAGTACATCTCATTTATGGACTCGTGCTCCTTCATCTTGAAGGCCTCATACTGCTGGACCAACATATTGATCTTGGTCTCCTTTACTTGATTTGTACCTTCATGAGTAACTTCCAACAACCTCCACATTTCTCTAGCAGTCTCACATGCTGAGACTCGATTGTACTCATTCATGTCGAGGCCACAGCTGATAATGTTCTTACCTTTGTCATCCATAGAGAAGAGCTGCGCCTCATGAGAGTCCATTTCAAGAATTCCTTTCAGAATCTTGGTTCCATCTGGTCCATCCTTCATCGGAATTACAAGACCATTTTCAACAACATACCAGACGTGTGTATCCTACCTGAGAAAATTCCTCATGCGATTCTTCCAGCAGCTGTAGTTGTCATTTTTCAACAGTGGTGGCCTGGTGGTTGCTGAACCTTCTTCCATAACGCGATCTTTAGCTCCTGACGATTAAGTCAAAGAAAATAACCAGAGCACACGGCTCTGATACCACTTGTAGGTCCCTTAATACACCTAGAGGGGGGTGAATAGGTGTTTTACAGCTTTGAGTATAAATTAAAAACTGAGATACAAAGTGATGACAAATATAACAGTGATAAATTTAACACAGAGATTTATACTGGTTCGGCCCCACCAGCCTACGTCCAGTCCTCGAGCACTCCACGCAAGGGAGACCTACTCGAGCCTTTCACTAAACCAACTAGCTTTGGGTGCTAGCTCAAACCGCAGTACAATTTTCGAAACCCTTCTAAGGTTTCCAACAGATTACAAATGAAAAGAGATTTACAAGTTGAATGTAAACAAACAAGCTCCTTCTTAAGCAAATATTACAATGAAGAATAAGATTTAAGCCTTCTTAGGTGGGAAGATCTATATCCTTTCAAGAACCAAACCAAGAAGCTTACTATGAACAATCTCAAGGATAAAAACTCACTCAATAGAGAATGAAAGATAAGATATCAAGATGAGAGAGAGTTTTTGAGATGTATTTGAGAGTATGAAAAAGATTTTCGCAAGAGAGAGAGTAAATGCTCCCAAGGACCCTCTATTTATATATGTAGCAGAAGTGAACCGTTAGGAAGGAAAAGTCCAAAAAAGGATTTGACTAAAAACAAATAATTTGGCTTCGACTAAAAGTTTTTCTTTCGACTAAAACATTTAGCTTCGACCGAAAGTCTTGGCTTCGACTGAAAGTCATGCTTCGACTGAAAGTCTTGGCTTCGACTGAAACACTTGACTTCGACTGAAACTGATGACTTCGACTGAAACACTTGACTTCGACTGAAACTGATGACTTCGACTGAAATGCTTGACTTCGACTCAAACTGATGACTTCGACTAAAATGCTTGACTTTGACTAAAACTGATGACTTCGACTAAAATGCTCGACTTCGACTAAAACGCTTGACTTCGACTAAAACTGATGACTTCGACTGAAAAGCTTGACTTCGACAAAAACACTTGGTTCTTTACTAGAATTTCTGTCAGATCTTTTAAGAAAGACTTTTACTGACAAGAAAAAAATTTGACATCAGGTTCTTGCATCTTCAATGTAGTCCATGGCTTTAAGTCCCGAGTCCAAGTTCTGATTCAAGCTTTGTCCATGTCAAGATCTTGTCTTTGTTTGATTAAGAGATAAATCATGAAATGTTTATCTCAATAAAGTTGTCAGATTAATGTTAGAGATAATATGTCTGGAATCATCAAAATCAATAAGTCAACAATACCAACATTTCACAACAACACGCAACGACCTCAACAACATCAACGACATCATTATCAACGATAGGACGGACTCGGGAGAAGATTACCGCAAGTCCTCAATGGTGTTCTCAAAGAGAAGAGATATCGGCTATCAATAATTACCGGCATCTCACAACCACCACACAACAACCCTACACAACATCATCATCCACTTCAGGTATGCTATTCAAATCAAGTCAAAGTATACAAGGACGCCCATCATCCTCACTAAATTCTATCAACAGGGCGGACTAAGGAAATTTCTTCTACCCTAAGTCCTCAACAGCACAATTCAAATATACGTATACCGGTCACAATGACTACCGGTGTCAACCCATAACAGCAAGAGTCCAACATAAATGTCATCAACATAGTATGCTAATCGAAACAATGCATTAGCATAATAGAACCGCATTGTCCTTACCTGCTTGGCTTATAGTCGAAGCAACTTGCAATCTCTGATCGCAATGAGCTGCATCACCTAGTCAAATCATATCATGCTCGTTAGTCGTCATTCATCATATACGCACTCCTTATTCTACCCATTCCCACTTAACCATTCATAGCATCTTACGATAGCTAGTTAATTAGATTCGATAATTGGATCCTTAATCTAGCCTTATCGACTTATTATCGATAACAACCCTCATTTTAGACATACTACCACTATTCCTTGCTTCCCACCCCTCCGAACGCTAAATTATGCGTGTCCTCAAAAATTTAGCGCCAACATGGCAAATTACCAAAATACCCCTCTGATGGCCATCGCTCCAACAAACACCTCAGAACTACTTTAAAACAATTTTTTTTTAGATTTTTTATACTCCTTTACCGAACTAAAAGTCATTTGAAAAATTTTATTGGAAAAATTATCGAAATACCCCCCGCTAAGAGCAACAAATTACCGAAATGCCCCCGGGAGTTCACTATCACCCCAACGCCCCAAATCAGCTTCAAAACAACCTTTTAGGTGTTTTACAATCCTTCTGGGACTCAAAAGTCCGTCGAAAAACTCTACCAAAATGCCCCTCTCTAGGTGGCAATTTACCAAAATGCCCCTGAGGGTTCCCGGCATCAGAAAAGTCTCAGACACGCTTTAAAACGCTATTTTAGGCTTTCTGAATTCATTCTTGAGCTAAAAACTATTTTACAGAATTTTTGCCCAAAAATCCCGAACCGGTGTCCGGACCGAGCGCTTAAAAACCTGTTCGGCCCAAAAATAGCTAACAACTTTGGAATGACCCGAAATCATGGGAAATAGAACTTCATAGCATCTTAAGGTCCTCATAAAATTTTCACGCAAAACTGCGCTAGTTTGATATTTTAAATTTTACCGTAAAGTTCCAAACTTCCGATATTGGTTAACTCCCTTGCCGACCTCGGAAAAATCTAAAATTGTTCCACGATGTCGGTCTCCTGAAAATAACTAGGATCTCTTGTTTGCACTTTGGCTAAATCTAACTCTAACTATTTTTAGAAAATTGAATTTTAAACTGTTAACTTAATTTCCACCTTTAGTGACACAAACAGTCACTATTCACATCAAACACACACACTAATTCACCTTTTCTTCACACAGTCTTCATCTTCTTCCTCACTTCATTCACTGCCGATTGCAACCATCACACGAATTTCATCCTTTCCACCCAAAATCATTTCTAATTCCATTCAAATTCATCATATCTCACTCCTTTATACATTCTAACACAAATTTTCACTCATTAATCCAACCCAAAATCTCCATATTCAACCACCCGAATCATATTCATGTACATACACCAAGAACACGCACCAACTACACTCTAAACACACACTTTACTATGGAATTCTATCCATTTTTCATTCTTTTACCATTTTAGGCTCTCATATAAACATTATACAACCTAAGTCATTCGAATCCCTTTCTCCCGAACCCATATACACCGTGACACACACACATATGTATACACGGATCACCTTCAACAAAAACCCATAAACTTTATACAATAATTTCACATGATTAGTGGAAAGAAGATGAATTACCCTGTTAGGGTTCGAAAATCCTTTCTTTCTTCTCCTTTTTTCCTTTCTTCTTCGTCTTTTCTTCTCTTCTTTTTCTTCTCTTTTCTCCTCCCTGTTTCTGGGTTCTTCACGGGGTTACTGTTCACGACACTGTTCACGACTTCCTCATATTTACATTTTCCTCCCCAACACTTTCTTTCCCCCCCCCCCTTTTTTTCTCAAGCTTTATCCTCCTATTACTTTATAGTTTATATTACTTAGTCAGCATAAATTAACTAGGAGGTGGCAACTTTGGGCTCCCAGGTTTGAGACACCTCTTGCAAATTTTTACAATTTGCACTTTGGCCCCCAAAGTTTATGAAATTGCACTTTGGCCCCACAACTTTGAGAAAATTATAATTCAACCCCAAAATCACCCTAACCCCTCCTTTAGTCCCCTAACACCTCATTATCATCAAAATGATGCTACTTAATAAAAATATGCATCCCGTTCATCATATTTTTCAAAATTACACTTTTACCCCTTTAACTTTCTAAAATTACATTTTGACCCCCAAGGTCAAACTAACCTCCCATTTAGCTCCCTAACACTTAATCATCATCAACGTATTGCCACGTAATAAAAATAGTACCCCTTAATTAATCAAACTCACGGTTAGATTAATTTTCGGTATTTTCGGGGTATCACAAAGCCAATATGGTGTACACATGCATGATGTAAGAATACTAGTCCCACTGGGTACTAGCCGGCGTTTCACGCAGGATTCAAACCATTCTTATAACGCTTCCCCATAGTACAGTTTCCTAGGTCAACACAAAACCAACAATATCAATGAGAACAGAAACTCAAATCACCGATATCAATTCAGGTTTCAATAACAATAAACATACTGATATAAGTCATTACTCGAAATTTCAGAATAACCACAAACAAACAGTAAGAATGATTACGAACGGTTATCGAATTTAGGCACAATAGTTCAGAAGAAAGAATGCAAACAATTATGGAATATGCTCAGCATGCAATAATTGGCGAGTATCGATAAGATTTCTAAATAATCAATTCATGTTCAATATTGGATTTTTTGGATAATAACATGCTGATATCGATACATAATTCAGTGTTTGACATTAATCATAAGTAAATCGAAAGAGTATGTACGAGTGCGAGTTATCAAAATGAGGGTTCGGATGAAAGTCCTTATCCAAGGTTCAGATAGAAACTCTTACCTGGATCCACAACTAAATTATCCTACCCGCGAGTCTTTAGCTTTAACCTAAACGAGATAATCAAATCATCAGAACACAGCCTACATTATGATATTATAAATTAATGTGGACTCACTCATACTTCTAAAATGAATCCCCTTCATCGGGTATATAAATTTATCAAAATGCCCCTTGGGTGTAAAATTACCAAAACACCCCTCGCACCCTTAAATCAACAAAACATCATTTTCGTAAATAAAATCACTCAAATAAATTTATTGTATGTGAATTTATCCAAAATATCATTTATAAGTAAAATTATCAAAATACCCCTGCGAGGTGACAAATTATCAAAATACTCCCTCTCACATTTAAATCACCAAAACCAACCTTTTTGTAAGTAAAATCACTTAAATACCCTTACTGTATGTAAATTTACAAAAAAAATACCTTTCATATGTAAAATACCAAAATACCCCTTTAGGGTGGTAAATTACCAAAATACCCTCTGGGGGTTTCTGGCACCGAAAAAATTCTAAAACACATTAAAGCACTATTTTACACATTTTGAAGTCATTTTTGCGCTAAAAATATTTTAGAAAATTTTCGCTTGAAAATTTCGGATCGATGTCCGGACTGAGCGCTCAGAAGCCGGTTCGGCTAAAAATAGCTATTGACTTCAGAATGGCGCAAAATTTTAGTCAATGGAATTTTCAGTAAAATAAGGTTTTTCTAAAATATCCATATTAAAATAACTTGGTTTGCTATGTGATGCCAAGGATAGTGGGTTCGCAGTCGACGTGAAGGTGCCACAAGGAATGCAGTTTGAGTCAGATGCCAAGTATGTTGATGTGGGACACAGCAAGGGCAGAGACCAAGGGCTTCCCAGACAGAGCCTGAGGGTGGCAATGCTGTGAGGGCGACGGCGCACGGTGAATATACGTGACAGTCACAGTCCAATGCTTGGGTCCAGCGTCAGGGGTCCAGCGTCAAGGGTCCGATGTCAGAGGTCCAACTATGTTTCTATCTATAGAATTCCAGAGAGAATAGGTTTTAGATAGAGAAGTGAAATTGTCAAAATGAAAGAATCCTCCTAAAATCAATTCTCAAGACCCCTATTTATAGAGGTTGAGGTGACGATGTCATCAACTGACACGTGGCACTCCTAGGGAGTGACACGTCACTGAGGGGGTCCACAAATGCCGGTGCTTCACGAACTGTTAAATCGCATATTCACCTAGCCTGTTCTACACAGTGTCGCTCTGTCTGTCTAGAAAGACTGGCTCCCACAACGTCGGTGTGGCCAGAGAACCCCCTTGATCTAGCCACCAATCCAAGCCTTTGCGGAGTCCCACAGGCCTGGCAGTGGTAGGGAAGACCCGACGCCCAACTGCCAACTGAACTAGGCGCGATGCCCTCCGAAGACCTGCTCAAGTCTCAGAGTGACCCGGGGGTCATAGTCCCTAGGGGTGCCGACGAGAGCCCCCAGTGCTGGAGCACGTAGGCCAGTCACGCCGATACCCTGGTAGAGATAGTGTCCTGGAGGAGTCGCCTATCCCGCGGGTGAGTCCTTGTGCCTGGGCACTTGAGTGCGTCAAGGTAGCATCCCGGATGAGCTGTCTACCTGACGGAAGGGGAGTTGAAAAGCTCCCTGGCAGAGATAGTGTCTTAGAGAGAGAGCTTATCCCGCGGGTGAGTCCTTGTGTCGAAGCATTCAGAGCGCGTCGAGGTAGCATCCCGGAGGAGCCGTCTACCTGACGGGCCGAGGTCGCATCCCGGAGGAGCCGTCTACCTGGCAGAAGGGGAACTGAAAAGCTCCTTGGTGGAGATAGTGTCTTAGAGAGCGAGCCTATCCCGCAAGTGAGTCCTTGTGCCGGAGCACTTGGAGCTGATCAAGGTAGCATCCCGGAGGAGCTGTCTACCTAGCGAAAGGAGAGTTGAAAAGCTTCCTGGCGGAGATAGTGTCTCGGAGGAGTTGCCTATCCCCGCGAGATGCTGCACACTCTGGAAAGTGGGTCGAGGCATATTCCACATCCATGGCGGGGGCGCATGGTGTGGTGAATGAGCGTGGTGCCTGTGGGGCATGTAACATGATTGTGGCGCACGGGCGCGATGAAGTGCGTATGGTGCTGAGGGCACGATAGTGTGACAGAGAGCCAGTGGGGCACGACTGTATCAGTGGCGCGACGCATGGGCGCGGTGGAGTGTGTATAATGACGGCGCGCGGGCGACAGGGGTTGCGGCGAGTGCGCGTGGCCCATGTGACGAGTGTCATGAATTCGGCGCACGGGCGACGGTAGATGTCACACGACCACGGGTGACGAGCACCGCGAAGCTGACGCGCGGTCGACTTTGAGCGTTGTGTGGATGGCGCGCAGCCGCAAGCGACGGTCGTCTTGGCGACGGAGTATGGCCACGAGCGACGGTAGTCGCTACTACGACAGAGCGAGGCCGTAAGCGACGGTCGTCGTGACTACAGGGCGCGACTACGAGCGACTACTACCGCAGAGCTCGGCCGTAAGCTACAGTTGTCGCGACTACGAGCGACGGTCATCGCGGCGACGGAGCATGGTCACGAGCGACGGTTGTTGCGACTACGGCGGAGTGCTGCCGAGAGCGACGGTTGTGGCGGCCCTGAGCAATGGCCGTCGGTCGTGAAGGTAGGTGGCTGACCCCCCAAGGTGGTCGACCCCCAAGGGGGAAGGCACCCCAAGGTTGTTTCACGATTCACGTGACTTGAGCATGGTCGCTTTGACCGTCTTGGGAGATTGAAAAATTGACCATTGAAAAAGTGACGTGTTGTGCAAAACGGGACCCTTGGTGGACCCTTGGGTGCGACCAAAGTAGGTTGGGAACCCTATGTCAAATAATTCGAGAATTTTCTTTAATCGGTACTATAATTTAGCGTCCTTCGCAGACGCCGAAAGTTCCCAAAAAAAAACCTGAGCGTACGCCTCGTAAAAATATTAGGGGTTACTGTTCTGAATTTTGTTAAATTATGACCCTAACCATTTATAAAATTTTAAATTAAAACTGCCTAATTTTAGTGACGATTACGGTTACTATTCAAATCAAAACACCCACCGTTTCACCTTAAACACACACACACACACAGTTCCCAAACACACACCCTACCACACCTCTAACCACACAACTCCACCCTAAATACATCCCAACACACACTAATTACACCTATCAACACCCAGATTACACACATTAACACAACACGCACACACAGTCACACCTTTAATACACTCATGTACACAAATCTGCACTTTCTTGCCCGAAACACTCATCAGTGCCACCCCCCCCCCCCCCCTCTCAGTCCTCACATACAGATACACTACACAATTCACGCACACAAACACACATCAAATATAACACACCCACAGTCACACCTGAATACACACACGCTGAAACCATATGAAAACACACACACACAGTCGCACCCAGAACACACACAATACACATTGAGACACTCACACATCCTTTAGGAATCCACTGAAACACACAAAATCGCAGCTTTACAGTCCTCACATACAGATACACTACACAATTCACGCACACAAACACACATCAAATATAACACACCCACAGTCACACCCGAATACACACACGCTGAAACCATATGAAAACAGACAAACAGTCGCACCTAGAACACACACAATACACATTGAGACACGTACAGATCCCTCGGGAATCCACTGAAACACACACAATCGCAGCTTTAGAGCAGCCCCCTCTTCCCTTCTTCATACACAAGAACTCACACAGGTTCTACCCACACACACCTCACTGAAATTCACACACAATACACCTTGAACACACGTGACGACACACACTGAATTTAACACACTAAAAAAGGGTAGAGGGATTACCCCGAAGAACTCTTTCATTTTCTCCCAATTTTTTGCTTTCTCCCCTGCTTTTTTCTTTTTCCTCTGTTTTTCTTCCCCATTTTCTGTTCTTGTTTACTGTTTCCTCTATTTTCCATTTCTCCCGAATTTTCTCTTTATTTTCTTCTTTCTTTTAATTTCTTTAAAGATCCTTATCTACTTCCTTAGTTTAACGTTAAATGCATTAGTCATCATAAAACTAAGCAGGAGGTGGCACTTTCTTATGATCTATTTTTCCAAAGTTTGAAACATAGTGTCCAACTTTCAAAAATTGTAATTTAGGCCCCAAAATTTCATATTAACAAAATAACCTCAAACTTTATGCAATTACATTTAAGCCCTGAAATTATTCTAATCATTATATTTAGACATCACTGAAAATATATACTATAAGTCATTTTATAATTTTTCATCACTAAAACTACAATTTACATCTATGCCCCCAAAGTTTTTCAAAATTACAAAATGACCCAAAAAGGTTTCAAAATTACATTTTTACCTCAAAATTGTTTTCAGCTCTCATACCCTACTAATACCCGAGCATTGTACAAAATTAGCACCTGCTTATTTTTTGGGTCACTGATAATTATTCTAAGCCGCTCTAAAAAAGTGCGGGATATTACATGTCAACTAACTTCCATGTTCTATTAGCCATTAGAGATTCTATTTCATCATTTATGACTTCTCTCCAAATGTCAGAGTCTGTTGAGGATAAGGCTTCTGCCCTAGGGTAATAGGACTTTCCTCAATATTATATTCAAGGTAGTTAGGGCCAAAGTCTTTTTCTACACTTGCACGTTTACTCCTATGTTCTTCATCTCTTATGCTTAGAGGTTGTGAGGAATGTGCTTCTTGACTAGGTTGGGATAATTCTATGGCTTCGGTTTTCTCACCCCCACTATCTTGGATTTGTAAGGAAACTTATCTTTATGAAAATGACATCCATATTTTCAGCCATAACATTGTTCTTAGGATAAAGACGCCTATAGGCTTTACCATTAAAAGCATAAGTCACAAAAATGTAACGTGATGCTCTAATTCCCAACTTGAATATTTTTGGATCAGAAATCCTCACAAAGGCTAAGCATCCCCAAACTCTAGGGTATTCTAAATTCTATTTCTCCATAACTCATGAGGGGTTTGAGAATTTTCTTTCTAGGTGTTCTATTAAGGGCATAGTTTGCAATGAAGAGAACTTCACCCCAAAGATTCTTAGGTGTACCAGAGCTAGCAAGCATGGCATTAGTGAAATTGATCAAGGTCCTATTTTTCCTTTCATCCATGCCATTACAAGCAGATGTATAAAGATGGGTAGTTTCGTAAACTATCCCTAAAGATTGGATATATGTGATAAGGCCTAAGGAGTCATATTTCATACCTCTATCACTTCTCAATCTTTTTATTTTCCTATCAAAACGACTTTCTACTTCCTTGATAAACAAAGTAAGCATTTCAAATACATCACTCTTATTTTTCATGAAATAAACATAACAGTATCTAGAAAAATCATCAATAAAAGTGATAAAATATCTTTTTCCATCACCTGCCAAAATGCCTTTAAATTCACATATATCTAAATGAATTAACTCAAGTAAATTAAAATTTCTTTCGATTTTGTGGTAAGGTTGTTTAGTGATTTTGGTCATGCCTACAAAATTCACATTTCTCAAGTTCATTATGTAACTTAGGCAATAGTCCTGCATGACTCATATCTTTAAGATATTTGCCATTTATGTGACAAATATGAGATGTCAAGTATTCACACAAGACACAATATAAACAAAAGTAAATGCTTTATTCATTTCAACATTGAGTTTAAACATTCCATCACATGTATAGCCTTTACCAACAAACATATCGTTCTTTGACAATACAAATTAATTGGACTCGAAAGTTTGCTTGAATCTTGCCTTATTGAGGAGATAACCGGACATCAAGTTCTTCCTAATATCTGGAGTATGTATAAAGAACTGGCCAGCCTGGCCCTAAACATGAATAGTGACAGCCCTGGTCCATAGGGCCAAATATGGGCCAAGGCCAGGGGCCAGGCCAAAGAATTGGAGGAAAAATCCTGGCTCGGCCTTAAAAAAGCCCGGGTCAGGCCCGACCCAAGCCCAAAATGGCCCGACACTTTTTTGGCCTGAAAAATTAATTTTTTGGGCTTGGATTTTGTGATTAATATCTTGCGCTTATAACGAATAGTTCACGAGCATCTTTATGAACACTTTTATATGTTCATGGTTTTGTTTAAGTACTAAAAGCTATTTTAATGTGACAAAATGACCAATAATTTAACATTTGAATAACATATGTTAAATGTCTGTGTAATTAATTAGGATAATATGGTAGTTTAATTGGTCAAACCCAACCATAAGTTGTTCTTAAATAAAATTCTATCATCCTTATAAATCTCTAGAAACAGGCTTTTATGTGTGTATCCATCTTACTCTGGTCAGTATTATTTCAAGATTGTTAACTCCTGAGTCCACAACAACAAATTAAAACATGAAAATCATGACAGAGATGAATCTGAGAGGGCCAGTTGGTTACAAGGAACATGCATTTTACCAGAACAAAGGCAAGGAATTTTTAAATGGACTTCATAATTAAGCAAAAAGAAGAGGGCCTATGAACAAATATTTATCCAAAATTTCATTTTTTCACAACATACAAACATGAATAGAAAGAATTTTAAAAAATAATTTGTTTTTAGTCCCAGGCCTACCCCTAGCCCGGCCCTAAAGTTAGGGCCTAAGGCTTGGGCTTGGACCGGACGTTGGTATCGTTGAAATGGGCCCGGCCCGATTTCCCAGTCTCGAAGCCCTGCCCCAGCTTGTTTTCTCTTATGGCCCACTGGGCCCGGGCTGGGCTGGCCCATTGACATCTCTAAGTATGTAGCACGTCCTTAAAAGTCAAAGTTCTGCCTAAGGTAAATTTGAGAAAAATATCTCCCATACTTAAGACTTTTGTGGAATGAGAATCACCAAGCAAAGTCATCTTGTCCTTTTCCATTGGGACATAGTTTTGGAACAAATTTTGTCATGACAAACATGTCTTGATGCCCCGGAGTTGGCCCACCATCCTTCTTCATTTCCAACCAGATTTATTTTCGACGTCATAACAACAAGTGGTTCCTCGGTAATATTTACTTGTGGAGTTAAACCGAGTTTTCTATGACGACAATTTCTTGCATGGTGCCCTTGTTTTCCACAAATAAGTCATGCACCATTTGCAAAACCTTAATTTGCAAAATTGTTGATGCTTATTTGAATTTTTATTTCTCTTGTTGCTATTTGCATGGTTGAAGAATGGCCTTGATTCCACTTCGTTGAAGCAAAATAAGAATGTTGATTTTTAAAACCTTTGTTTTTCATATGCTTACCTCTAGCATTCAAAAATTTATTTTGCCTTTGAAAATTGTTTTGACCCTTAGAAGCGCCATCATTAGATGTTAGGAAGTTTACCTTAACACCATTACCGTTTGATCACATTACCTTGGTGGTTGTTGGTATGGCTGGTACGTGTGTTGTTGGTAAGAGCTTCATTCTTCTTATCTTGCTTTCTCGCTTCCTCCTCAATCTGAAGCCACACCTTAAGGTTGACAATTGACAGTTCCGGTTACTTGTGACGGAGGTCTTTTTGGAATTCCTTCCACGAATTCGCCAACTTGTCTATGATGACAACCACTTGCATTTGTTCATCTACTTGGATTCCTTCGGAGATGATTTCGTGCGTAATCATCAGGAAGTCGTGCTTTGGAGCAACAATCGACAATGTTCTCCGACATCTTGTAGTTGAAAAATGGCTACATGCATACTTTTTTTTTCGGCTTCCTCGATGTTGTATTTTTACTGCAATACTTTCCACATTCTCTTTGCAGAATTGTAAGTATGTGAATAATAATCATAAAGTTCATCGGAAAGACAATTGAGCAAATAATTATGACAATATTCTTCGTCGTCTTCCCACTTCTCAACATATTTCTCATGCTCCGCCAATTCCTCCTCATTGATGATTTTTGTATCTACCTTCTTCGGTTTTTTGGCATTTAAAACCTATACTACCTTCATCAACTTGAGATAGGATAATACCTTGCTACCCCACCTTTGAAGTTTTGTCCACCAAATTGAAATTGCTTATTCAAGTCATTCTAGTTGATAGCATGAGTAGTATAAGACATGGTAGAATCCGCTATTCGAATTGTCTTAAATTGTTGCAAGAAACATGCAAGAACAACTCAAAAAATATAATGTAAAATAGCTGGTTGCGGCGCGGACTAGGTCGCTCTCTTATGACATTCGTGCCCTTTTATATTACCACCGGTGCAACAAGGTTATCGATGTGTCGCCTCCGGGATACAACAGCTCAGCTTTTACTGTTGATTCACTCGTAATTCTACACAAATAAATGAAGCAGAAGCTTCACTCGATACATTACCAAAATTGCCCACAAGTCTAAGTGTATAGAGAAATCATAATAAAGAGAGAAAGAGAGAAAAGCTTGAGTTGTGTGTCAAAAAGTCAGGAAGAAGTCTCATTTTATAAGCGAAGAAAAAGAGTTGGAATTCTGTTACAAAGAATTAACTGTGAAATTTATTTTAGAATAAAATGCTGTAGTAAAAAATATGATTGTTGTGCATCTCCCCCACTTGTCCTTCCCCCTTGTCTGTGCGAGTCTTAGACTCTGGCGTATCTTACTAAAAGGCCAAGGAATGTCATCTTATATACTCTTTAAAAATTATTGACAATGGCCAATGTGGGATAAATAATTTTTCAAAAGTTTAAGTATGTAAGAAAATCTCAACTTTCCATTTTCAAGCAATGTGAGACTAAAGCACTTGTGGTTTTTCTCAAAACTCTTAATGTTTTATCAAAACCATCCTTGAAAGGAATATTTTTGTTAAAATACTCCAACACTTTGTATTTGTGACCTTAAAATTTTGTTCATTACTCCTACTTCATTACCTACCTTGAAAGCAAAGCAAAGCAAAGCATCCCTGTCCAATCCTTACACCGGACCCAGTTCACTACTTTACACTCAAATTTCATTGTGATGGTTTATTATAACCAGTTGTGGGTTTATTATAACCAGTTGAGCCCACGTGCGATGCACATGAACATCAATGTTTTAGAAGGTTCATAGTCAAAAAATTTAGTATGCATCACAATGAAAATCAAGTAAAGAATTAATAGAGGTTACATAAGCAATTCAACATATAAGTTGCTAAGCAGCAGACATATGAAAATATCGACACAAATCAAAATATTTTGGTCGTGGAACGGATTTTCATAAACATGGCATAAGTTTGGCAATTACCTTTTACAACTAAGTGTATAACATTTAAGACTGAAAAATAAGTTGATGCAACAATCTAGCAAGGCATAAAACGACCACCTTCTGAGATTAAAGGCTAAAATCTCTCTTTCTAAGCCTAGTGGTCAAACTTTTTTTCAATAACCCCTCCTTTGTTTTATCGGTCAATAGGAAAATATTTCATTTGTATTAGAGATAGAATATTTACATTCCCGCAACACTAATGTAGCTAAAGTGTTGGACGTCTTTTAGTTATCAAAGTGTTACATCTATTAAAGATTAAACAATTGTATTTTTCAAAGGCTAACTTAGGCTAAATGAGTTATTGACATGCAACATCAGCGTTCGTCGCTAAAAATGTTGTGTGGTAATTTCTCAACAGCAATGATTGAAATATAACTTTGTAGGCTATTCTCGGTGGCCATGGCTATTTTTGGGTGGCTATGAATGGGTTTCCTCAGTGTTTTTTTAATACAAAAATGCTTTTATCTTGTTAATCTTATTTTTGGCTTTAACAATAATTTTCCTTCACTTTTCTTTTTTTGGTTAAATCTCTACGGATTAATTTATAGAAGAAGAAAAGTGACCTCATCATATACAAGAATAGAATATTCAAACCACACACATACTCCAATAAAGTTTACAAGTTCACAAATTTGAAAGAATATCCTAACAAGTTTGTTCTGGGGGAGTTAGGGTTGTTTGCTCCACATTCGATAACTCTAATTTAGTACATGGAATGTTTTCAAAGTTATTAGCGACTTAAACATAACACTTGTCAATTATACTGTCTATCGATAACACCGAGTAAAATGCCTCATCCTGAAAAGTAAAGGTTTAGCTCTCACCATTTTATCTAGACCACTTTTTTATCCGGTAAATTATCTATAGATAATTGGTGTTGATAATATTTTGATGCCTACATTGAAAGCTGATCATGACACTTAAAATAAACCCTAGAGTTATCAAGCCTCATCATAGAAAAAGTCAAAATTTATAAAGAGCATAAGAGATTAGGAAGCTTACCTCTATAGAGCCTAAACCTAGACAACTCACAAATCAAAACTCTTTTGAGGATCAGAGCATGTATTCTTTTTGGATTCTTTCTTTAAATCTATTTTGTGAGGGTATGTTATGATGCATCAGTTATGTTGTTCTAAATGCTGAAGTAACTGTTCCGCACATAAGCTGAGCACATCAACCCTTTGCATATCCTGCAATGGCGTTGAAGAAAATTATATCAATTCTAATTCGTAAAAAATTCTATTGGATTTTCTATTTGTATTGATTTGTAAAACTGGACATATATCAATTTGAGTTCTAGTTTGTAGTCATTAAATTTAGTTTTCTACACGTTGAGCACTTCGATTGCTAGTGTATCCTGAAAACTACTTTTCCTATGACTAGATAAGGTAATGAGTTGTCAAGAATAAGTTGCAACATTGGTTACGGGTCCTTCAAAGAAAGCATATAGATTTATAGGATATGTAATTGATGGCTTTTAGTATCACAAAGGATTGCATGACTTATTGGTTTTTACTTTTGTGCAATAATACGTGTTCTTGTTTACTTTATTCATTCTGAATGTAGTACATTAGGATGCGTTTCATATTAGAGCATTGATTAGAATATTTTGAGGTTTGATTTCTGATTGAAGGGGACTTGCCAAAGAAAACCTACGTAATTGTTTTTGGTTTTTCATAGTTTTTTGATATTGCAGTATAAGCCAGAATCTTGTGAAATTCAGGCTCATAAGGCTGATAGGATCAGAATACACTATAGGGTAAGTGGAATGTTAGCTTCAGCATATTGTAACTAGGTTTGTTTAATTAGCGACTTATTGCTCTAAGGAATTACATGCTTATAATAGGTAGGAGGATATGATAAGTTTCTACACAAGATTTATGTAAAAAGTTGAAAACAAAGTATATGGAAGGTTTTTAGACTTGTGAAGAATCAGTTTGATGCTTGTAGCGATATGGTAGCAAAGCTCTTGAAGTCTAATTAAGGAAATTATAAAAGCTACTGGATATATACATTCATTTTATTATGTTTAAGAGAGTATTCCATATTAATTTTGAATAAAAGTTCATAAATTTTATTACGTTGGAGAAATATCCCATTTGAATATCGAATAGAAATTCAATTACAAGACTGTATGGCAACATACGGGCTAAAGTGACAGCCTATATAATAATCCCCAGCTAAGATATCAGTAATGAATAAAATGATTGGATAATGAATGAAGTATTGCGAAGATGAATTTGAATTTTTTCTCTAAACGTAGAGAAACTGTACTCAAGTGACGCTGTCATCTCCTTCTTTGATATTGGCTCTCTCATATTGGTAGGGAAAACTTACAGATGGAACTATTTTTTATTCCAGCTTTTAGAGGGGTGACCCAATTGAGTTTGAGCTTGGTGGTGGTCAAGTGATTAAAGGTGTATAGTTATGTATTGCTGAGTTACTGTTTTGTTAAAAGTACATTATCTTCTTTTTTGAGAGCAAGGAGAACAAGCAAGGAGGCATAAGTTCTTATTTCTACTTCCTCAGTCTCTCTTCCCCTTCCAAAAGTAATCTTTATTCTAAGTTATTAGCTCTTATATGACTGCTTATGATCTAATTTTGTCTTTTCTGTTGTGGGGATAATGGTTGCTTATTTTCTCTCTCTCTCTTCAGGTTCTTCAAGATAAGAAGGCACAGAAGAATTTTGTGACTTTAAAGCATTTGCAAACTAAGATGTAAGAATTAAGGGGCAAGTCAAGATGTCTTGAGTTCTCTTGTTGCCTTCTTTTTGCAGACTAGTTTCTTGATTTATTTTTGCTTATGTTATGCCAGCAAACTTCATAACACTTTTGTTGGTCATTTTTTTCCTTCCCTTTTGCAGGTTTAGTTTACATGTTGCAAGACCATCAATGCTTTTGTCGGACTTAAATGAATCAATTTGCGTTTTTTTTAACGTTTTGGAGGAGACAGACTCTTTAGGTTCTTATTTAAGAAAAGAAAATTTGTATTTTGTTGGAAATAAGAATCTCTGGAAGTTTATGGCTGTAATATGGATTTGTAGTGAATGTTTCGAAAACAAGAATCTCTCATTTTTTGTGAATGGGAATTAGATTGTCGTGGATTCTTAGGATTAGTTTATTTGCTCGTTAAAGTGACTTGATTGTTGTCATTCTGCATACCCAACGTTTTACACAATCCTATAGCTAAATCTTAGCAACGCTGGTTGAAAAGTGCTGCAAACAGAAAGGATGCTTGCAACATAATGCCAAGCAATGCTTCTGGCACTTAAACCGAAGTGTCACAAATTTACTGACGTTTTCATGTAAGTGTCGCAAACAAACAGGTTGTGTCATGAACTTATAAATGGCACTTTTAAGTGTCGTAAATAGGTCGCAAATTAATTGCCGACACGTACCAAAAGTGTCGGGGACGGATAATTTTGCGACATTTTGGATAAGAGTTGGTGAAGTGTCGGAAAATTTCTTTGTGACACTTTTATTGTCGTTGGCGACACTTGAAAAGTGTCGCCTAAACTCTCTTTTTTTTTTGGTAGTGAAACTAGGATCTGTACAAACCATCATATATAGAGCATTCAAACATTTTCTAGTTATATCTGGTGCTCGTCAGCTCTTTCTATGACAGGTTCACAAGTTTGGAGAGCCAAAATGCAATCCTTCGGTTATGGAGTGCTTTCTTGTGGAAGTAACTTTCCGACCAAGTCAACAAGTTGGGGGGGGGGGGGGGGGCATGGCACCCCTCAAGATTTTTTGAAATCCTCTTTTAGTTTTTGGGATAATGAATAAATATATTTAAAATATATAAAATATTTGTAAAAATGTCACCATATTGTAGTATTAATTTATTAAGATTTCATTTTGTCTTGTTTTTTACTCTCTCTACCTTGTCTTTGTCTTTGTCTTTGTCATTTTCTTGTTCTATTCTATATTCTAAATCTCCATATTACAAAAGGACAAGAATAAATTAAGGTTAGTTATTTCTATTATTTTAGATTCTTATAATTTGTTAACTTATACGTGATTAACATAGTTATACAATTGATAATCACATTAGTAATATATCTATAGAGTAAGAGTTAAGTTTTTTTTATGCAAAAGTGGTAATTTATTATTGATCAACCTTAACAAGTTAAATAAATCACCATGCATAGCAAAGATATATTATTAGTGGTCAAATTGAACGATCTATTTACATTTAACATTTTTAATAGTGACGCTTTTATAATGTTTTTTTATTATTCATATTTTATATGAACTCTTTTGAATTCTTTTATGTTAGCCACGTTTTTTTTATTCTTTTTTGGCACCCCCGATTAGACTCTCTGGATCCGCCCCTGAATACCTTCACCATATTCATTGGTCATGTCAAGGTAGTCTGCTACACAATACACCATTACTATATATGTTCCCCGATCTTAAATCCACCCGAACACCATAGCAGACATTAGCTGCATCTAGAAATGTGTTGACTCCGCCAGAAGTGCCATGCCAAGAGTTATATTATGCTCTTCAAGAAATTTTGCTATCTTCCCGCATTTTGATATCAGACGAAAATGGAAAACCATGAATTGTTCCACAATTTTTTTTAGAATCCGCAACAGAAGAAAAGCAGTTCTTTCATTCCACTAAAATATCATATTTAAACAATATACACATGCAATATAGACCATGCAAAACTTGCAGCAAACTCCCAGTATTGAAACTTTAACCCGGAAAATTACATTTACAACCACGAAACTCTATGCAATTAAACTTTAGGAACCGGAAACAAGGATATACATAAAAAGGCAGAAAGAAGAACGAGAAAAGTCGACAAGTCAAAATTTAGATTTGTAAGAATGCTTTTTCGATTGCTTGTCGAAATTTAGATTTCTAAGAGTGCTTTTTCTTTTGTCGCACAACAATTTGTGGGGAAGATCACTAGAGAAATAAGTTCTGCGAATATTTTCACTTACGGAAATAGAATAAAATTACAAAAGAACAACTACGATATTTAATACTCTTTAACAATTACTGGAGGTAGCTACTGGTTCGGCAAGAAATAAAACCCCAGACAGTTGTGTGACCAGAAATGTTTGATAACTCCCTCCAGTTGGACGAGAGTTTAGCACCTTTAAATGATAATAAAAGCAGTGTATGCTTCCAAAAGTATATGTGCATAAAGCTGGATTTAACCATTAGAATTGAAAGCCAATGGAAAGAATTTGTACCACGACCCACATATAATGAGACCAAGACTGAAAATACAATCCAACATAAATGGTGCACTATTTAGCTAAGAATAATGACGATTGAATTTACCTTAGAATGCCAAATAAATCCCGACATATAAGCTTAGTCATTCTTCCCATATATGTCACCTTTAAAAAGAAGAGGCAATACCCTGTGAAGATGAAAGTTTACACCATCTACAGTAACAGTAATATCGCAGGGCAAGCTTGCATTGTAGAACCTGTCACATATATACCAGAAAGAATTCACATGACAATACTCTTGGTAGTAAATATTATCTCCACCAAATTAATCAGCCTAAGAACATCTATATGGATTGGGTAGAGCCGGATGATGGAGTTGGTTTAGATTTTTTATTAGTTTGTTTACTTAAGCCTCTGTGAGGGAATTAGTTTGTACTTACTAAATTAAGTACTATAATTTTGTCTTTATGTTTAAGAATGATTAGCTGAGAATTTGAGTTATTGTAGAAGCTCTTGTATGGATATTTTTGGTTAGAAGGTCTGATATATGTATTGGGGTTTTCTTAACGAATTAAGATGATTGAATGACTAAGTGATTGACTATTTAATACTTCAGAAATTCTGGAGTGTTACAGTTGGTATCAGAGCTTTGGTATGAGATTCTGTAGACTTTTAAGCCTAAGATAATCTGGGACTGAGGTTGGACTTTGAAAACTTGTACTAGGTTTTAAACACTTATATGGGGTTTTAGCATTGGATTAAGATTTGGGCTAAATACGCAATAGTAGGCAGCTTCTTTACTTTAGAAATATGGGATTTTAAGTATTAACCAAAGAAAACGATTGAAGGATAAGACTATAATCTTTTGGTTCCTTTGAGTAGCTCTCTTAAATAGAAGCTATGAAAGGTAAAGCTCGTGATTGTTAATAGATGTGTGATACATGTGTATGTAGAATAAGATTTTTCGGTCCTTTAAGGTAAAACTTTACCTGTGATGGATTTGGTACTAGTTCAAACTAGTTTGGTTTGATATTAGAGTGCACCGTGAAAGCATAGTGGTTACAGTTTCAGTATTTGGTAAGTGCTTATAAACATGGTTAAGGTAAATTTTCTTATATGCTTAAATAGTGGTCCATTCAAGTATTAGTGTATCTTGAGATTTTGGATTTAAGAAACTCAGTGACAAAGCTATCCTAGAATTAGCTGATGATAGATGTTTGGTGTTGTAAGAATTTTGCTTGGGCAGTGGCTGGTCTATAATATTAGGCCGTGAATATTATTAGCTATGTAACATTTCAAAAATTTTCGGAACGTTAACACACACTCAATCACTTACACTAAAATAGAATATCCTCAATCTCAATAAATAATCCATCCACTGTCAGAGCAACTAAACCATTAATCAAAGTATTTTTCTCTCAATGTACAATTATATCTGGAAACTAATTTCAACCTGAATAAATAAACTATCGAAGTCACCCACGCAGGGGTTCTAACAATCAATACCAAGATTTATTTGCTTTTTTTTTCTTTCGCTCGCTCTAATCCATGTTCAGATAACCTACGACTGGTTATCACCTGCGAAAAGGAAATCAAGGAAGAGTGAGCTTTCGAGAGCCCAGTAAGGTCGCTCAAACAAAGAAATTATGAAATAATTTACATATGCAAAACAATGATGGTTTGGTTTTGGTTCAAAGAAACAATTCGATGATGAATTTCAGAATTTCACAATGATTAAAACTAATTCGATCAGATATTAATAAGACTTTCGGATACGATGCAAACAATCACAAATGCTATTAAGCATGAGTAGTTGCAAAGCCACCCAGGCAATGCAGGGTAATTACTTAGCAAAGTCACATAGGCGATGCTTACTAACACTTTACACCGACTAGTCCATCAAGGCAGTAGCCCACACCAATACACCGACTAGTCCGTCAAGGTACTAACCCACACCAATATACCGGTTAGTCCTTCAAGGTACTAGCCCACGCCAATATCCTCCAATATACACCAACTCCCACCAAACACTTCGACACAAATTCTCATGTCAATATGCAGAATGACAACAAACGATAATACAATGATTAAATCGATGCACAACGAGAAATAAATACAGAGCATCGAGTATGATTTCCAAAAAACGCTTAAGGCTCAAGAAAAAGGTATTAAAGGCAAAACGCATTCTCATAACAAATATAACAGAGTCCAAAGAAATTAGATACCAATTTTGAAAAATATCTACGAGGAAAAATTGATGAATTGGGTTTCGGATAGAAATCCCTTACCTCGGTCCAAGCTAAGTAATGTTATCAAACCTCGATCAATAATTTTTGAATAAACCTAGATAGGCAATCCATTGGTTAGAACACAATCTATGCTACAATACTATTTACCTAATATCAATTAACCACCACGTGCTCACTTCTAATTTCAAAATTGCTCAACTCAAAGCGCGCTTCGCTGGCGGCCAACCCAACCGAGAACTCGACACGCTCTTTAATGCGTAACATTATTCCAAATTTATTATAAATTACAAAGAAAACACTTTCATAGCTTAAAAAATTATAAAAATTAAAATATGAAATTTTTGAAATTTTGAATATTTTCAAATTAAAATAATTTCTTTAAATGCAATAAAAACCCATAAATTCTAAAAATTTCTTCTAGATGAAAATAAAGTCCCATAAATTTTGTAACAGCTTTAAAATATGTATAAAAAATTTTAGAAATTTAAATCAGAAATTAAAGGCATTAAATATTTTTTAAAATTATTCATTTTGCTAAAAACAATGCGATACGGAAACTGTAGTAAATCAACTCTAAAATTTACGAAACTGAAACTGAGTTGTCTTTGTGATACAAGAACATTACTGAGAAATTTCCAAAACATTTTCATTAGTTCTAAAGACTCAAACAAATTTTATATATCTATATTTTCAAAAAATATTAAAAATACATACGATATCAGAAAAATATAAAATTTTAACAGTAACTCTAGTAATGAGCTATGATTCTTCCTGTAATGTTTCAAAATTTTTTGACAATTGTATGATATCTAACAGTCACGTGGTACAACTGTGCAAGCACAGTGCACCACTCCACTGCAAACCCAGCACTGTTCATTCATCTTCTTCTTCCCTCTCTCTGCAAGAAAAGCCACTATTTGCCGTTACACGGACCCTCTTCAAGGCAGCCCCTTTTCTCCTTTTTCACTCACTCTACCATCAAAACATTGCCATAACTCACAACACACAATTATATACAAAACTCATAACCCATTTGAAGCCATACCCACTACACTCACCTCACATCTGTTGAGCAACCTTGTTTTCCCCTTCCATTTCTCAAATACACACACACACACATAACATACCTATACTCATGGTTCCTTCACACAACACAGCCCACAACTAGGAACTTGCCATTTCACTTCATCCACAGACACAACACAACCATTACACTGCCTCACGGCATTGGCCACTTCATGCTTCATAACAACCACACTTGCAATTTAGGTGTAGTTACCATCAGTACCAAATTTTAACGCCCTACTTTTCTGAAACCAACATGCACACAAAACATTTACACGCACGGTAAAACCCCATTTATACACACTATCTGCGACACCCTCAACCCTGGTGACGTCACCGGGCAGAGTTATCGACCATAATCACATTCAAAACCCTGTGTTGAATACAGAGCTACTACATCCTCATACCCACACATCATTAATAGACGCTCCAAAATGCGTCCTTACAAAAAATTTTCTTACAAACATACATCATACTGCAGCGGAAGACTCTCAAGTCTATGAACAACATGCATATGTACAACCTAATATACGACTGTAGTCGTAGGATTCTTAACAATCGATCTCACGGCTCAAACTTTACCTCACACAATGCATCCCCTTGCTCAACTTTTCTAACTTGTTTCTCTTCCCTTCTCTAGAGGGTTCTCCTTATAGCCTGCACAATACAACATAAGGAATGAGCGCAAATCGCCCAGTAAAGACAACACGAGGAATATCGTGTACAAATGATTCAAAAGACTCGGAAGAATAATAATCATCTCAACGATAGCAATGAATCAAGAGTAGTCAATAAATTTCAGCATCAACATAACTTGTCAAACGAAAAGTTTTCTTTCGTTAGACTGAGCGGCTTTAAGGCCCAATAGAATAGCATTACTGCCACCTCCTCATGGACTGGACTAACTGACCGACAGACTGATTGACCGACAGACTGACTGACTGACTGACTATGCAAGTGAATACTAAAACAGGAAATTGAAAGATAAACATCAACGAAATACAAGTCATTAACATCATTAACATCAAAAGAAAATCAAATGCAATGCAACTTAGACACGACAGACTAGACTCGACCAGACATGACAGACTCGACTCACGCGCCCTACATCCTCTTTGCCAGTGATCATGTTTCACAGGCCATCCTCCTCATATTGATGTCCCATTTTACGGGATGTTCATCTCAGTCTCAAGTAAATAAAAGAGACATTGTCAACAAGCAGGGAACTCATTTAGAGTGCTTTCCCTAATCACGTTACAGCCAAGCAACAAGACATCATCAACGGGGCGGACTAAGGGAAAATTTATTCCACCTTATGTCCTCAACAACACAGCTCAACAAGGAATACCATATCAGAAGATTGACCGGTGTTCAGACCTAACAACAAGAGTTCAACGTAACATCATCAACATGGTGGACTTGGGAGAAGATTACCGCAAGCCCTCAACAACGTTCTTACATAAGAGAAATGTCGGTTATCAATAAATACCAACATTTCACAACAACACGCAACGACCTCAACAACATCATTATCAACGATAGGACGGACTCGGGAGAAGATTATCGCAAGTCCTCAATGGTGTTCTCAAAGAGAAGAGATATCGGCTATCAATAATTACCGGCATCTCACAACCACCACACAACAACCCTACACAACATCATTATCCACTTCAAGTATGCTAATCAAATCAAGTCATAGCATACAAGGACGCCCATCATCCTCACTAAATTCTATCAACAGGGCGGACTAAGGGAATTTCTTCTACCCTAAGTCCTCAACAGCACAATTCAAATATACGTATACCGGTCACAATGACTACCGGTGTCAACCCATAACAGCAAGAGTCCAACATAAACGTCATCAACATAGTATGCTAATCGAAACAATGCATTAGCATAATAGAACCGTATTGTCCTTACCTGCTTGGCTTATAGCCGAAGCAACTCGCAATCTCTGATCGCAACGAGCTGCATCACCTAGTCAAATCATATCATGCTCGTTAGTCATCATTCATCATATACGCACTCCTTATTCTACAAATTCCCACTTAACCGTTCATAGCATCTTACGATAGCTAGTTAATTCGATCCGATAATTGGATCCTTAATCTAGCCTTATCAACTTATTATCGATAACAACCCTCATTTTAGACATACTACCACTATTCCTTGCTTCCCACCCTTCTGAACGCTAAATTATGCGCGTCCTCAAAAATTTAGCGCCAACATGACAAATTACCAAAATACCCCCTGATGGCCGCTACATCACCAACACCCAAAAACCACTTTAAAACTACTTTTTAGATGTACTGCATCATTTATAGACCAAATATTCCCTCAAAAAAAGTTTAAGGGAAAATTACCAAAACACCCCCTAGCGGCCATCGCCCCAACAAGCGTCTCAAAACTACTTTAAAATAACTTTTTAACTGTCTTACATCCCTTTCCGGACTAACAAGTCCTTTGAAGCATTTTATAGAAAAACTTTACCAAAATACCCCCTCTGACGGCAAATTACCAAAATGCCCCCGAGGTTCACTATCACCGCAACGCCCCGAATCAGCTTCAAAACAACCTTTTAGGTGTTTTACAATCCTTTATGGACTAAAAAGTCCCTTGAAAATATTTACCAGGAAATTTACCAAAATACCCCTCTCCGGGTGACAAATTACCAAAATGCCCCCTGAGGGTTCCCGGCACAATAAAAATCTCAAAACCACTTTTAAATGGTATTTTAAACCTTCTGAATTTATTCTTGAGCTAAAAAGTATTTTACAAAATTTTCGCCCAAAAATCCCGAACCGGTGTTCGGACCGAGCGCTTAAAAGCCCGTTCGGCCAAAAATAGCTAACAACTTTGGAATGACCCAAAAACTTGTAAAATGGAACTTCTACGCAAAACCGCATTCGTTTGATATTTTAAATTTCACCATAAAGTTTCAAACTTCCCGCATCCGTTCACCCCCTTCCCGATCTCGGAAAAATCTAAACTATTTCCACAATATAGGTCTCTCAAAACTAACTAGGGTCTCTTTTTTGTAATTTGGCTAAATATGACCCGAAGTATTTTTAAAAATTTGAATTAGAAACTGTTTAACTAATTTCCACTTTTAGTGACAAAAAATGTCACTATTCACATTAAACACACACACTAGTTCACCTTGTACACACACACACTCATCTTCTTCCTCCTTCAGCCGTCCCACACCTGGGCACACTTTTCTCCTTCAATTGCACATGAATTTCTCATTTGGTTCACATTTGAATCACTTGGTTACATGACTACTACACATTAACACACAAAATCCACTTAATTACACAATTCTGCCATATAAATTCATAACCATATCCACCCGAATCTATATACACAGCCATACATATATAACATGTTCTTCAACCAAAAATTCCATCTAATTTATCCATAATTTCGCGATTAGGGTTCAAAATCATACCCGAATGAGTTCGGGGTTCTTCCTTTCTCCCTTTCCTCTCTTCTTTTCTCTTTTTCCTCCCTTTTTCTTCCTCTTTTTGGCAGTTTTCTTCACTGTTTCTGTGTTCTTCACGGCACTGTTCATGCCCAGCTACTATTGACGAGTTTCCCTTAATTCCACTTTCCACCCCACAAACTTTCTTTTATGATTCCCTCATTCAACTTCATCCATTCTTTATTTTATTATTTGTTTCACTTAGTCAGCCTAACATCAACTAGGAGGTGGCCAACTTCAGGCTTATTTGCCCCCAGATTCGTGATACCTCTTGCAAATTTTCAAAATTTGCACTTTAGCCCCTCAAGTTTCTAAAATTATATTTTGGCCCCTCAACTTTGAAAAATTACAATTTGACCCCAAAATCACCCTAACCCCTCCTTTAGCCCCCTAACACCTCATTATCATCAAAATGATGCTACTTAATAAAAATATGCATCTCGTTCATCATCTTTTCCAAAATTACATTTTTGCCCCTTAACTTTCCAAAATTATATTTTTTTAACCCCTAAGGCCACACTAACCCCTTATTTAGCTCCTTAACACTTAATCATCACCAACATATTTCTACTTAATAAAAATAGCACTCCTTAATTAATCAAAATCACGGTTAGATTAATTTTCGATATTTTCTGGGATATCACACCCTCCCCCCCTTAAATAAATTTCGTCCTCGAAATAGGGACAAACCTCATTCTACAACTTGGTGCGGACATTATTACCGCATTAATGCCTCTGTTTTCAAGCTAACCTCCTTGACCGCATGATTTTACCCAATCAACTTTGACCACCAACATTCACGTAAAACATATTTCTTCTGATCAGCCATCTTCGTCGGTGCCTCCTAATACGAGATATTATCTCGAATTTCAACTTGTTCCAACTAGATCCCATGCATAGAATTGGGATTTTACTTCCTCAACATTGACACGTGATGCACGTTATGTAATTAACTCAATCCCGAACGTAGATCGAGTTTATATGCTATCTTTTCAATCCTAGGCAGGATTTTAACCGGTCCAATGAACCTCGGACTTAACTTCCTCCACTTCCTGAATTGCATGACTCCTTCCCACGGTGACCCTTATAAACGTTACTAGGTCATGCACTTTAACTCCAACATCTGATGCTTTTTGTCATCATAACTTTTCTGCGCAACACGAACTCTTTCTCAAATAAACCTCACCTTGTCTTTGGTTTATTTGCACAGTTTTGTGCAAACCAGTCTTGGCCCTAACCACATTCTACAAATAAGTGTGTGACATCTTCGGTCATACAGCACTTCATAATGAACTATTTTGCTTTGCTCGACCGATAAGCATTTTTTTTTATAGGAGAATTCGACCAAGGGTAACTGTTTATCCCATGCTATGCCAAAATAATTAATGCAGGCCCTCAACGCTCTCCCAGTATTCATACCATACCCCTTAATTGGCCACCTGTCTGAGATAAAAGGCCGTCCTCGTGGTCAACTTCGTTTTCATTTCTTCTTGAAAACCTTTCCAAACTTTAAAGATGAACCCTATGTCTCTATTGGAGACAATAGTTACTGGAACTCCATAACAACTAACCACTTGCTTAACATAAGTTTGGGCAAGTCGTTCAGAAAATGTTCTTCCCGAATAAAAATAAATCGGGATGTCTTAGTCAACCTACCCACTACAACCCAGATGAATGTATATCTCTTAGTTGTTCATGGCAACCTTAACACTGAAATTCATCATAACGTGTTCCCACTTCCACTCAGGTACAAAGAGTGGTTGCCACTATCTGGCGATCTTATGATCCACTTCTACCTATGAACAGGTCAAACATCGGGATACAAACTTGTATATATCCCTCTTCATGTTAAGCCACCAAAATTCTTTGGGCCCTAACTTAGGGTACATTTTCTTCTCCCCCAAGTGAATCGACACTTAAAACTATGAGTACCCTTCACAATTTCTTCTATCAATTCATCACTAGGTGGAACACATATCCGACCTTCACATTGTAACTACCACCCTCATCAGAATCAAAATTTCTTTTTATTCATTTCAAATCCCTGCTGGATCTCAACGTCCTTTCATCTTGGCCTTAAGCTTTCTTGATTTGCTTAAGATGCACTGGTTGCATTTCCATGTGAAACAAATTATTACTTCCTTTTCTCCTTACTCGAACTTTGATTTCGAGTTGTTCACATTCTGACTTATTTGGCATAGTAATCATCTCAGTTCATTTTCTCCAATAGGTCATCTTAGAGAGATTGTCAATTACTCTCCGGTAGCCTCTGATTGAGCATAGGAAGCTACTAATCTCAACGTCAATTGTTTTACGACTTCCCCATTTGTCACCTTTTCAACTTTTTCCAAATCTCCTAACTTACTTCTGCATCAATCCCATATATCCAATCCCCCAGTCAAAATTCAAATTCCTTGAATTTGACATACAACTTAACTTTCTTAAAACTGGTCAAACTTACCATTGTGCAAGTTCTTTCTTGTCTTTAGCATCATTCATAAGGGCACCAATAAGGTGACGACACGATGATCAAGTACTCTCAAAAGACTTGATTCCTCAAATTTATAACTGCCACATCGGCCATAATGAATCCACCTGACACTACCAAAATTATAATGCCTGTCTCTGTTTCTAAACACAATCTTGACAACTTCATCCTCCCTCATTCCTTAACTGGTGATGACCCGCTCTAAGGTCAACCACAGAAAGAAAATACTTAGCACCCTGCAATTGATCAACATATTCTGTAGTTCAGAAAATGAGTAATTATTCCTGACCCTCATCTTAATCATCTTAATCAGCTTCTGATAGCCAATACTTAGTCTCATAAACCCCTCATTTCTTCTTACTTCAATGACCATCACCCTCCTTTAGAGCACCTCTGTCCGGTCAATATACTCTGGCTGTTGACATTTGAAACAGCCCTTTTTTTTGCTTCATCTTGAACATTATTTCAGTGACTTGCTCTCATACTTAAGATATGCTTTACTGGCCTTAGCATAGTTCACACCCTCGTGCCTCAATCCACATCATCTACATTTTCGATCTCCTCTTCTTGGTTCTGAACTTTGTCCGGGCTGTTCTTCATCTACTCTCTTCTTACCTTTCTTTTCACCCTTCTAGTTTCGTTCCCGGATTCTACCTCCTTTTCGTCCTTGCTTCCTTCCTTCTTCCTAGACCTCTTTATTATTTACGTCCATCGTATGGTGTTTCGACTAATCCAGTAGCGTAGCAATTCTCCATCAGAGCCTCCTTACTAGCCTTTGGAAAATTATTTTCGAACCCTTTTCAACTTGTTCCACCTTTAGAACATTTCTATCATCACTTAATAAGGGATAATAATAATAGGACAACTCACCAATTGCCCTAATATGCTTTTTCACCTTTCTATCTTTCCGCTTAGTATGAGAAACCTGTCTCCAACTTACTCTGCAATTTGAGCAGAAATATACATCATCAACATGTTACCTGAACCTATTACAATAATATAGGCTCGATAGGTACTCTTATTGTCTCAACTTGTTTGTTCTCGCACTTCTAATCACTTGTCACCCTCTTTTTACGTATAGCTGGCGAACATTATCTTTTAATATTTTCCCACATCTTGTTATTTCAACTACCTTCTCCATCTCTCAATTCAATGTATTTGTCTATACTAACCGCTTTCTCTCCCGTGAGATTCTACTCAACGGGCATCCTTAAAGTGCTAAGATCTACATTATTTTCTTCCTTTTACTGGGACTGTCATAACAGCAGCCACCAGTCGTGCCTTTAGAACTCCCACAATCTTTTTGTAGAAGTCTCACCAGCTCTTTCTTAAGGTCTTCTTGACCTGATACAATTCTCTGCTTATTCCTTCCACCTACATCCTCAACATTCACCATAATCACTTCTATTGAGGGCCCCTCTCGATTAGGAACCCTCTCTCTCTTTCCGAGGAAGGAGTATCACGATAATTGAAATTGCACAACATAATATTAACCTTCACGCTCAGACAACTAATGGTTTTCATCACTAAACAACCTTTTTTTTCTACAATAGTATGTAAATAATACTAGTTTCCCCATCATCATTCCCTTTCTCAATCATACTTTAGGTCCGATTTCAAAAGCGGACTCCACCCCTACTCGTACACCTCATCAACCTCAGAGGAACTATCACGCTCTTATAACAATTTCAGGCTTCAATGACTCCCTCTTAGAATCAATTGTTGCCTGTCTTTAGGTATTGCCCTATCAGGAGGGCAATCACGAACAACCTATCATGTTCTTTCGAGTGACCCGCATACTGGTGTCTACCGTCTCCTTTAATAGCTAATTTGATACTTAATTCACGTCTTCTCATTCAACTTTCAATCTCTCTATCGTTTAGTTAACATCGCTAATTTGGGACTCGAGCTGACTTGTTGATCAGTCCCTTTTTCCTCATTACTTGGAAATAATTTCTCTTCCAAAAGTCCATCAAAACTTTACTCATTCTCACTTTCTGCCCCTCATTTCTTCATTCCAAGTTCACACAATAAAAGTGTTCAACCTCATCTATCCTCCCTGTGGTTCTTACAAATTCACTTCCTCCTAGACCTTCATCTCGTTCTTTCATCCCTAATTCCATATCGTTTACCTTCTCATCAGGATCCTTTTTCAAGATCCGACACCGCAACCTTATCATCCTCAAACCATTCTTGTAAAGCTAGGTCAACCAACTCTTTCTTCATTTCCCTACAACAATAGTAGGAATGCTAAGGTCACAATATATATGCCTTAGTCAACCCCAATCCGCATATCTTAACGATCCTCCTAGTTTAACCAAATCATCAAGATTTTTCTTCTACTTCTCTCAACAACAACTAAGGCCTTCCACCAGACACTTCAAAAGTCTACAGAATCATTTGCCTAATCTCTGATACCAACTTGCGACACCCTTAACCCTGGTGACGTCACCGGGCTGAGTTATCGACCATAATCACATTCAAAACCCTGTGCTGAATACAGAGCTACTACATCCTCATACTCACACATCATTAATAGACGCTCCAAAATGCGTCCTTACAAAAAATTTTCTTACAAACATACATCATACTGCAGCGGAAGACTCTCAAGTCTATGAACAACATGCATATGTACAACCTAATATACGACTGTAGTCGTAGGATTCTTAACAACCGATCTCACGGCTCAAACTTTACCTCACACAACGCATCCCCTTGCTCAACTTTTCTAACTTGTTTCTCTTCCCTTCTCTAGAGGGTTCTCCTTATAGCCTGCACAATACAACATAAGGAATGAGCACAAATCGCCCAGTAAAGACAACACGAGGAATATCGTGTACAAATGATTCAAAAGACTCGGAGGAATAATAATCATCTCAACGATAGCAATGAATCAAGAGTAGTCAATAAATTTCAGAATCAACATAACTTGTCAAACGAAAAGTTTTCTTTCGTTAGACTGAGCGGCTTTAAGGCCCAATAGAACAGCATTACTGCCACCTCCTCATGGACTAGACTGACTGACTGACCGACAGACAGACTGACTGACTATGCAAGTGAATACTAAAACAGGAAATTGAAAGATAAACATCAACGAAATACAAGTCATTAACATCATTAACATCAAAAGAAAATCAAATGCAATGCAACTCAGACACGACAGACTAGACTCGACTCGCGTGCCCTACATCCTCTTTGCCAGTGATCATGTTTCACAGGCCATCCTCCTCATATTGATGTCCCATTTTATGGGATGTTCATCTCAGTCTCAAGTAAATAAAAGAGACATTGTCAACAAGCAGGGAACTCATTTAGAGTGCTTTCCCTAATCACGTTACAGCCAAGCAACAAGACATCATCAACGGGGCGAACTAAGGGAAAATTTATTCCACCTTATGTCCTCAACAACACAGCTCAACAAGGAATACCAGATCAGAAGATTGACCGGTGTTCAGACCTAACAACAAGAGTTCAACGTAACATCATCAACATGGTGGACTTGGGAGAAGATTACCGCAAGCCCTCAACAACGTTCTTACATAAGAGAAATGTCGGTTATCAATAAATACCAACATTTCACAACAACACGCAACGACCTCAACCATCAACGACATCATTATCAACGATAGGACGGACTCGGGAGAAGATTACCGCAAGTCCTCAATGGTGTTCTCAAAGAGAAGAGATATCGGCTATCAATAATTACCGGCATCTCACAACCACCACACAACAACCCTACACAACATCATCATCCACTTCAAGTATGCTAATCAAATCAAGTCATAGCATACAAGGACGCCCATCATCCTCACTAAATTCTATCAACAGGGCGGACTAAGGGAATTTCTTCTACCCTAAGTCCTCAACAGCACAATTCAAATATACGTATACCGGTCACAATGACTACCGGTGTCAACCCATAACAGCAAGAGTCCAACATAAACGTCATCAACATAGTATGCTAATCGAAACAATGCATTAGCATAATAGAACCGCATTGTCCTTACCTGCTTGGCTTATAGCCGAAGCAACTCGCAATCTCTGATCGCAACGAGCTGCATCACCTAGTCAAATCATATCATGCTCGTTAGTCATCATTCATCATATACGCACTCCTTATTCTACAAATTCCCACTTAATCGTTCATAGCATCTTACGATAGCTAGTTAATTCGATCCGATAATTGGATCCTTAATCTAGCCTTATCGACTTATTATCGATAACAACCTCATTTTAGACATACTACCACTATTCCTTACTTCGCACCCCTCTGAACGCTAAATTATGCGCGCCCTCAAAAATTTAGCGCCAACATGGCAAATTACCAAAATACCTCCTGATGGCCGCTACATCACCAACACCCAAAAAAACATTTTAAAACTACTTTTTAGATGTACTGCATCATTTATAGACCAAATATTTCCTTAAAAAAATTTAAAGGGAAAATTACCAAAACACCCCCTAGCGGCCATCGCCCCAACAAGCGTCTCAAAACTACTTTAAAACAACTTTTCAACTGTCTTACATCCCTTTCCGGACTAACAAGTCCTTTGAAGCATTTTATAGAAAAACTTTACCAAAATACCCCCTCTGACGGCAAATTACCAAAATGCCCCCGGGGTTCACTATCACCGCAACGCCCCGAATCTGCTTCAAAACAACCTTTTAGGTGTTTTACAATCCTTTCTGGACTAAAAAGTCCCTTGAAAAACTTTACCGGGAAATTTACCAAAATACCCCTTTCCGGGTGACAAATTACCAAAATGCCCCCTGAGGGTTCCCGGCACCATAAAAATCTCAAAACCACTTTAAAATGATATTTTAAACCTCCTGCATTTATTCTTGAGCTAAAAAGTATTTTACAAAATTTTTGCCCAAAAATCCTGAACCGGTGTTCGGACCGAGCGCTTAAAAGTCCGTTCGGCCAAAAATAGTTAACGACTTCGGAATGACCCAAAAACTTGGAAAATGGAACTTATCAGCATTATAGAGTCCTCATTAAATTTTTGCGCAAAACCGCATTCGTTTGATATTTTAAATTTCACCATAAAGTCTCAAACTTCCTGCATCCGTTCACCCCCTTCCCGGTCTTGGAAAAATCTGAACTATTTCCACAATACAGGTCTCTCAAAACTAACTAGGGTCTCTTTTTTTTAATTTGGCTAAATATGACCCGAAGTATTTTTAAAATTTTGAATTAGAAACTGTTTAACTAATTTCCACTTTTAGTGACAAAAACTGTCACTATTCACATTAAACACACACACTAGTTCACCTTGTACACACACACTCATCTTCTTCCTCCTTCAGCCGTCCCACACTTTTCTCCTTCAATTGCACATGAATTTCTCATTTGGTTCACATTTGAATCACTTGGTTACATGACTACTATACATTAACACACAAAATCCACTTAATTACACAATTCCGCCATATAAATTCATAACCATATCCACCCGAATCTATATACACAGCCATACATATATAACATGTTCTTCAACCAAAAATTCCATCTAATTCATCCATAATTTCGCGATTAGGGTTCAAAATCATACCCAAATGAGTTCGGGGTTCTTCCCTTCTCCCTTTCCTATCTTCTTTTCTCTTTTTCCTCCCTTTTTCTTCCTCTTTTTGGCTATGTTCTTCACTGTTTCTGTGTTCTTCACGGGTACTGTTCATGCCCAGCTACTATTGACGAGTTTCCCTTAATTCCACTTTCCACCCCACAAACTTTCTTTTATGATTCCTTCATTCAACTTCATCCATTCTTTATTTTATTATTTGTTTCACTTAGTCAGCCTAACATCAACTAGGAGGTGGCCAACTTCAGGCTTATTTGCCCCCAGATTCGTGACACCTCTTGGAAAATTTCAAAATTTGCACTTTGGCCCCTCAAGTTTCTAAAATTATATTTTGGCCCCTCAACTTTGAAAAATTACAATTTGACCCCAAAATCACCCTAACCCCTCCTTTAGCCCCCTAACACCTCATTATCATCAAAATGATGCTACTTAATAAAAATATGCATCCTGTTCATCATCTTTTCCAAAATTACATTTTTGCCCTTTAACTTTCCAAAATTATATTTTTTTAACCCCTAAGGCCACACTAACCCCTTATTTAGCTCCCTAACACTTAATTATCACCAACATATTTATACTTAATGAAAATAGCACTCCTTAATTAATCAAAATCACGGTTAGATTAATTTTTGGTATTTTTCGGGATATCACACTATCACAGATTAGCACATTCACACAACTCCTTTTCACATTCACCCACTGGCCCCTACTCACCCACACACACCGACCCAGTTCGCATGCCTACAATTTACTATAAACCCACCTCAATAGTGCTGCCCTACAATGGTCTCCCTTCCCTTTCTCCCTCACATAAGCCACAAGAATACACAAAGGAACACCACAAATAAAAACAGCCCCATATTCTCATCATACCCACGCAAAACAACTTGAACACAGCCATGCATCACGCACTATGCCTGTTCCATTTCATTGCTCATCTCGGTAGGACCATGGCTGTGCGGAGCACAAACCACGGCAGCCGTGGCTACCCACATCCCTAAACTTTTTCCCTTCACAACCACAAATATAACGGATATATCTCACTCTACACGACTCTCTAAATACACCCAAAAATTGATATTGTAACAATGAAAACTTACCTAGAATTTGTGCTTTGATTGCCGGAGTCCCGTATTGGCAGGCCCCCCCCCCCCTCTCTCTTGTTAGTGTGTACGGCAGCTTGAATGGGAGGTGGGCGACTGCCAGAGAAGGTTATACATATATATGATATGAAACCCTAGTTAGACAAAGAAAAGAAAACCCCACCCCCTTCCTTTGTCGCTAATTCTTCTTATCCAACTTACTATTGCGAAAATGGTCCAATGATAGAATATTTATGACAAATTATGCGCTAGAAAAATTATTAACAGCTTGTTTATCTCTTTTGACAAAACGTCACTATTAAGTATACACTACTAAAGAAAACCTCATTGTCATTAAAAGTATGTCGAATGTTAAGAAAAATATAATTTGTCGATAAAAATACACGCCAAAGCCCAAATATTTATAGGTTTACGCTAATTATCACTAAATACCTCGATCAATATCATTTATTGTTAAATTATAACTTATAGTTTTAAAAAATTTTGTCGTTAAAGATAGTCGTTAAAATTTCAATCACGTTAATCGTTAAACATTTAATCGCCGCTAAAAGTTGTTAAAAAAAATATTGACACTAAGAAAAATGTATTCGCTACTAAAATATTTAAATAATTCCGAAAAAGAATCGGGATGTTACAAGCTACCAACAGGATGGAAAACAAAGATCTTAAGTATCAATCATAGGCCGTGTAAACTTAAAAAATTTAGCTCTTCTATCAGGGTGTTGATGATAGAATTAGTTTTGTACTCGAGTGTATTCTGGGATTAAAAAAAAGTAGTAGGTGCTCTACTCAGACAGTCTTAATTCTATTATAATGCACTATGGGTGGAAGTCAAAGACTAAGCTTGCATTTGGTGAGGTTAAGTATCGCTTAAAGACCTATAGGTTCTAAATTTTTTTTTTATTGTGAAAACCTTGGAAAGAGAACTGACTCTCAAACTTCATAGTCATTGGACCATGAGGCTCTACTAACATTAAAGCATAAGTGATGGTCCCATATATATGAAGCTTAGCGATACGACTTGAACGAGAATTGTAATGTTTGGGTATTCGTGGGACATATACATCATTGCAAAGTTTAGGCAGTTCAGTAGTATTATGTTGGTTGTTATCAGAGTTACATAATGGAAACGTAGTGCCTAGACATTGTCAACATTGTGAAATTCGAGGACGGATTTCGTTAACAGGGGAAGAGTGTAATATCCCGGTTACAGATTAAGATAAATTTACTTGGACTATTAGGGATGATTAAATGGTATAAATGAAGAAAGGGTAAATTGTAGAGATAATGTTTACATCATAGCAGGGCGTGTGATTTAAGAGTATTGATATTTAAGGTAATATTTATCGGTGAATTAAAGTGTGTTAAAAATATATCGGTCAGCCTTGACTTTAAGGTCTTTAATGCATATACTTTTTAAGTCGCTTAGAATTGTATTTGGATTGTTTTGCCACCATTTATCTGGATCAAGTTATATGATTCTGTAGACTCGTAACTAGGCTGACAATAATGAGAGTTAGAACTCAAGGTTGGATCCTTTAGAGTGTAAGTCATATGAGATAATTATGGGTCCCTAAATACACCTAGAGGGGGGTGAAGAGGTGTTTTACAACTTTGAGTATAAATTTAAAAATGAGATTACAAAGTAATGACAGATATAAAGGTAATAGATTTAATACAGAGATTTATACTGGTTCGACCCCACCAGCCTACGTACGTCCAGTCCTTGAGCACTTCACGCTAGGGAGACCTACTCGAGCCTTTCACTAAACCAGCTAGCTTCGGTGCTAGCTCAAACCGCAGTACAATTTCCGAAACACTTCCAAGGTTTCCAATAGTTTACAAATGAAAAAAGATTTACAATTTGAATACAACAAACAAACTCCTCCTTGAGAAGATGTTACAACAAAAACTTAAGACTAAGCCTTCTTAGGTGGGAAGATCTATATTATTTCAAGAACCAAACCAAGAAGCTTACAATGAACTATCTCAAAGGTAAACTCACTCAATAGAGAATAGATGAGAATAAGAGATCAAGATGAGAAAGTTTTTTTTAGAGAGAAAAAATTTGCGCAAGAGAGGTATAAAATGCTCTCGAGGACCCCTTTTTATACAACAGAAGTGAACCGTTAGGAAGGGGAAGCACAAAAAAGAAGGATTCGACTAAAACAAGAGAATAAGTCGACTAAGAGTTTTGCTTCGACTAAAAGATTTGGCTTCGACTAAAAGTTTTGACTTCGACTAAAACATTTAGACTTCGACTAAAACATTTGACTTCGACTAAAAGTTTTGGTTTTGACTAAGACATTTGACTTCGACTAAAACATTTTGGCTTCGACTAAAAGATTTTGGCTTCTACTAAAAGTTTTGACTTCGACTAAAATATTTTGACTTCGACTAAAACATTTGGCTTCGACTAAAAGTTTTGGCTTCGACTAAAACATTCTTCGACTAAAAGTTTTGGCTTCGACTAAAACATTTTGACTTTGACTAAAACATTTGACTTCGACTAAAATATTTGACTTCGACTAAAAGATTTTGGCTTCGACTAAAAGATTTGACTTCGACTAAAAGTTTTGGCTCTTTACTAGAATTTCTATCAGATTTTTTAAGAAAGACTTAGAAATGCTAACAAGAAAAAATAGACTTCAGGTTCTTGCATCTTCAATATAGTCCAAGTCTTTAAATCCTGAGTCCAAGTCTAGGTTCAAGCTTTGTCCATGTCAAGATCTCGTCTTTGTTTGATTAAGATAAATCCTAAAATGTTTATCTTAATAATGTTGTCAGATTAATGTTAGAGATAATAAGTCTGGAATCATCAAAATTAATAAGTCAACAATCCCTCCCTTTTTGATGATGACAATATTAGTTCTAACATTATAAAGACATACTCCCCCTTAATCAGTTAACATTCACACAAGGAGATAACTTAAAGAGCATCTTCTAATATTTAACAAAAGAATTAATAAAGATGCATACAAAGAATGATCAATTAGTACTCATTCTCCCCCTTTGTCAAATCAAAAATAGGGGCAGCTAGTGCAAGAAACAAAAGAATAAAAAAAATGCTAATGCCGACGGCGGCAAGCACCCTGGGTAGAGGAGGAGGGATTAGCGGGTGGCAGAGTAGATCAACGAGCACCGTGTGCAGAAGAGGAGAAAGGTCACTTAGACTAGGTTTGTGGGGTCGAGAAATAGATGAGTCGCCTAAAAGAGTTTGTGTTTGTTGGTGGGGAGTAAAGGAGCTGGTGGTACACTACGTGTTTGCGATGAAAACAAAGGTAGAGGATTGATTGTTAAAACCGAGTATGTGGGCTAAGGTGGTGGCATCGAGACGAATGTGGACCCCATTCACATATGTGGTCAAAAAGGTAGGTGATTGAACAGTAAAATGCATGTTGGAGTAGAACATGGGGACAAGAGCAGGGTAATAAATGGAAGGTGGAAAGAGAATGGAGAGACAGCCCATTCGCTCAAAAAGGCCTGTGAGACCAAGTTGAGTCATTAGATTGACATCACTTGGACGACCGGGGATGACCTCCCGATTTACAAAATTTGTATAGTAGGTGATTTGGTCGTTGACAGATGGAAAGAAATAGGGAATGTGAAGTATATCGGAAGAGGAAATATAGGGGCAGGTAGGGGTGGACAGGTTGGTGGAGGAGTAGATGAAGAAGAGGAAACAGGTGGAGGAGGAGGAGTAGGAACAACAGTACCTGAAGATGATGGAGCAGCAGATGGCGGAGGGACATGTGCAGAGGACGATGGACGGGGAGCAGCAGTTGATGTTTCACGAGTGCGACGGTGGGAGGATGGCAGTGGTGGAGCAACATCAGCAGGTGAAGAAATAGTAGAGGCAGGAGCCACGTCGGATTCATCATTAGAGTCAATGACAAGATAACGCCGACTACGAGGGTGTGGATTAGAGTCCATGTGGGTCCTTGGAGTGACAGGTGGACTAGAGAGAGAACAAGAGTAAGAGTCTGTGAAAATGAAAGACAAACAGTGAAAAAGAAAGGGAACAGTAAAAAGTTAAAGTGAAAAAAGGGGTGGCTATATAAAGGCAACAAACTTTTAGTCGACTGAAAAAGGTCAGAGACCAAGGAGAGAAAAGAAGAAAAAAAATGACTTTTGAAGCGACGAATGAACAAAACTGAACAGTCAAAGAGAAAGATTTCAGTAAAATTTTTTTTAGCTAAGATCACACATTCCTAAACGACGACGAAGAGAACATAAAGAGGATTCAGCTAAGGGTTTTGTAAAGATATCTGCGAGCTGATCTTTAGAGCCAACTTTCTTGAGTTCTATTAATCCTTTCTGAACATTGTCTCTGAGAAAGTGGTGACGAATATCGATGTGCTTAGTCCGCGAGTATTGAACATGATTTTTACTAATATCAATAGCACTGCTACTGTCGCACATAATAGGAATATGATCTATTTTGACACCGAAATCTCGCAAGGTTTGACACATCCACAGTACTTGGGCACAACAACTTCCAGCCCCAACATATTCTGCCTCAGCTGTGGAGAGAGCCACAGACCTTTGTTTCTTACTCTGCCAGAACAGTAAAGCATCTCTAAGGAATTGACAAGTGCCACTAGTACTCTTGCAATCAACAAGACATCCTGCATAATCAGAATCTGAAAAACCTACTAGATCTAGCGTGGAGTTTCGTGGATACCAAAGTCCTAGATTTAAAGTCCCAGAAAGGTATTTAAAAATACGTTTAACTGCAGAAAGATGAGATTCTTTGGGGCAAGCTTGAAAATGGGCACAAATACATACACTAAACATTTTGTCAGGTCTAGAAGCAGTAAGATAGAGCAAACTACCAATCATGCCACGGTAAAGTTTGTTATCTACATCTTAACCATTTTCATCTTTGACAAGATTAACGCTAGGAGAAATAGGGGTCCCTCTAGATTTAGCATTATCCAAGCCAAGCCGTTTTAAAAGCTCTCGTGTGTACTTGGATTGGCCTATAAAAATTCCTTCTATTGACTGCTTGATTTGAAGTCTAAGGAAGAAGGTAAGTTCTCCCATCATGCTCCTCTCAAATTCCCCCCGCATACTCTCAGCAAACTCTTGGCATAGATCATTGTTAGTGGCACCAAAAATAATGTCATCAACATAAACTTGAACTATCAAAATGTGCGAATTATGAATTTTAGTAAAAAGAGTGGTATCGACTTTGCCACGAGAGAATCCATGATCCATGAGGAAGCTGCTCAGACGATCGTACCAAGCTCGAGGAGGTTGTTTAAGACCTTACAAAGCCTTTTTCAGCTTAAAGACATGATTGGGGTATTTTTCATTTTCAAAATCAGGAGGTTGTTTAACAAACACTTCCTCCTGTATTATCCCATTTAAGAAAGCACTTTTCACGTCCATTTGAAAAGGTTTAAAGTTCATATGACATGAAAATGCCAAATGCATTCGGATAGCTTCAAGTCGAGCAACTGGGGCAAAGGTTTCATCAAAATCAACCCCTTTGACTTGATTGTATCCTTCAGCAACTAGTGTAGCCTTGTTATGAACAATATGGCCATTTTCATCAAGTTTGTTTCGAAAAACCCACTTTGTTCCAATGACCTTTTGTTGAACAGGAGCCGGAACTAGTGACCAAACATCGCTTCTCTTAAATTGATTCAATTCATCTTGCATGGCAAGAATCCACTCACAATCGCTTAGAGCCTTTGAAATGTTTTTAGGCTCTATTTGAGAAAGAAAAGCAAAATCTGTGCAAAAAAGATTTATCGTAGATCGTGTTGTAACTCAGCGTTCCACATTACCGATGACTCGTTCTAAGGGAAGACACTCCTCCAAAGGGTACGATTGTTCCACTAATTTGTTGTTGATTTTTATGCAGAAATTAAACGGAGCAGATTGTTCAATATTAGGACCCATCAGAAGGAGTTGCGGGCTGACTTATATCAGGGTGTAGAAGTTACGTTTGTCGCTGGAGATGTTGAAGCAGCAGCAGTAGGACGAAGATTTATTCTACCATCTTCTTTCTATGGTTGGCCACGAAACATGGTGCAACATCACCAAGATGCGATGGCAATATGCAAATCGCTAGGATATCCAGATCTTTTCATTACATTGACAACCAATTCTAGCTGGCCAGAAATACATCGGGATCTTAGGAGGATAGAAGGTCAGCGTGCAGAAGATAGACCTGATATAGTTGCCAAGTTTTTAGAATAAAACAAAGGCAACTATTAGATTATTTGAAGAAGAAAAAGATAGTTGGGACAGTGATTGCAAGTACTTTAAGCCCACCGCCCCTCTGCTACAACCTTCCTTTGGAATGTTTATAGTCTATAAACTGCATACGTTGACATGATTTTGTGCGTGTAAATAGATATTTCTGTCACAGTTCCAAAAACGTGGACTTCTGCATTCCCATATAATACTTACTCTAGCCCCAAGAGACAAAACAATGTCCATTGAAGACATTGACGATATCATATGTGCTGAAATACCTAACAAAGATACCAACCCACTGCATATGAAAACTGTTGTTCGATGCATGATCCATGGCCCTTGTGGCGCTATAAATCCAAACGCTCCCTGCATGGTCAATGACAGATGCTCAAAGAAGTACCCAATGAGATTTTGTAACGAGAAAACAATAGATGAAAATAGATTTGTATCGTACATGCGTAGGAACGATGGGAGAAAGGTTGTAATAAACAGCCACACAATAGACAATACACGGGTCGTCCCGTATTATTGCAATTGTATTTTCTGTTTTGATGCGCATATAAACGTCGAGCGCTGTGTGCAGGAGAAGGTGGTGAAGTATTTGTTTAAATATGTTACTAAAGATCATGATCTTACAATGATGTTCATTCAAGATAATGCTACGATTCAAGATGGTGGAAGACAACGACAGGGTGGCGTTGTAGATGAGGTAAAGCATTATTTAGATTGTCGATATGTGTCAGCCATTGAAGCATGTTGGAGGATATTCGAGTTTGAGCTACAAAAACAATACCATCTGTCATGCGACTTCAATACCATCTTCCAAACCAACAATTTATGACATTTAACGATATCGATCATCTTACCAAGTCGTTGATCGATCGGGCATACATGATACCATGTTAACAAAGTGGTTTGAAGCTAACAGAAGATATCCAGAGGCAAGAGCTTTGACTTACATCGATTTCTCATCTGAGTGGATATGGAAAATAGAGGGTAATAAAAAACATGGGAAAAAGAAAAAAATAAACATTGCCTTGGTCGACTTCCTTACGTACACCGAAACTCTGGTGAGCGCTATTATCTGACAATGATTTTGCACAAGGTTTGAGGTTGCAAGGATTGGGATGACGTCACAACTGTTAATAGAGTAGGAGCATTCGACGTATAAATCAGCTTGTGCAAAAATTGGACTGCTAGACGATGACAACGAGTGGCACAATGCATTATCTGAGGCAGCAACATAGGCATCTACAAGAAAGCTGTGTAACTTATATTGTACGCTGTTAATGATTTGTCAAGTTACGAATCCAACATAGCTTTGGGAGCGCCATTGGAGAGATCTCATGGATGATTTGGTCCATAATATGAGGCATGAATTGTGAGACATTAACATTCGTGTCGGAGACAAAGAATGAAGAAATTTGGGACTGGTGAAGATTGAGTACAAACAGAAATGGTAGATCCCTCAGAAATTTCTCACATATGCCTCTGCCTAATGCACAAGCTTCTAACTTGGTGACGAATAGACTTATCACGGAAGCTCTGGACTACGATAGCCTGGAAGAAGGCCACCCATTCGACACACTATTTTTCACTTAAAATAACAAAAAATGCTCAGTTTTTGATGCAGTAATAGAGGCATACAAAAACATGACAGGTGGGTTATTCTTTATGCATGGTAGTGGTGGAACCAGAAAAAAAAAACCCTTGTGGAGAAAGCTTATTGCAAAGATGAGGCAAGAGAAAAAAGTTGTTCTCTCGGTGGCATCATCTAGCGTTGTTGCGCTTCTACTACCGAACGGAAAAACTGGGCATGGCCTCTTCAAAGTTCCATTATCTCTTGATGAATTCTCATGTTGCCCAATTAATCACCAAAGTGAACTTGTAGGTTTAATAAGGGAAACATCGTTGATCATATGGGATGAAGCACCAATGAAGCATCGCTATGGATTTGAGGTTGTTGATCATTCTTTAAAATACATTCTACAAGGAAGCGAGTTAGGCTCTATCGAGTGTGTTTTTGGTGGAAGTTAGTTGTACCTGGAGGTAATTTAGAAAACCGCTGCCAATTATTCTAACAGGTGGACATCAAGCCATAGTGGCAGCTTCGTTGCCCGAATCAACAATTTGGAACCATTGTCGTGTGATGCATCTACATACAAATATGCGCATCATGAGACAAGCACGCTCCGAGGAGTCCAGGAATGAGTTATTCGAGTTTGCTGATTGGGTTATAAAGATAAATGATTGGAAATTACCGGGAACGTCTTTTCTTGATGGAGGTGAGACAAATCGGATACGTATCCCGAACAAGTTCTTGATTCAAAAAGGCCAAAATGCAATACGTCAGTTAATAGACACAACTTATCCAGATTTTGGGTCACAGTATAGTGATTGTGATTATCTAAAAGAGTATTGGTATCCTGACACCGAAGAATACCGAGAGCTGAATGACAAAATACTATCTATGCTGCGTGGAGAAAGTTGAACATATCTAAGTGCAGATACATTGTCTGAGAGCGAGACCACTGATTTAGACCAAAACCTAAATCCACTAGAAGTGTTGCACACAATCTCTTATTCAGGACTGCCAAGCCATTCTTTAGAACTCAAAGAAGGTGCACCAGTGATACTTCTGCGAAATCTCAACCAGTCCATAAGTTTGTGTAATGAAACGCGTCTCATAATTGAAAAAATGGGGGATAGAGTCATCGAGGTGCAAGTCATTACAGATTCACACTGTGGCGATACTTTTCTAATTCCGCGTATTGTTTTGTCACCTACTACCAAACAAACATCACTCCCACTGAGAAGAAGACAATTTTCATTGAAAGTGGCATTTGTGATGATTATAAACAAAAGTCAAGGGCAGATGTTGAAGAATGCTGGTGTGTACTTTTCAAACCATGTATTCTCTCATGGGCAGCTTTATGTAGCAGTATCATGTGCGAGAAAGCCTGCAGGGTTAAAGATCCTGATAGTTAACAAAGATGACGTGCCATCGGACCACACAAAAAACATAGTGTACCATGAAGTTCTTAATGCTATTTCATCTTAATGTTCGTGATCACTTTCTTCTTTACCAAATTGGTCGGTGATATATGTATATGTCAGTTGAGCTTCTTGCTCTATTTTATTGAACTTAATGTAATACTTAGCTTCCATGTGACGTGTTTGACCATTTTATTCATTACATCCGTCGGATGACACAAAAACTTTTAGTGTACCGTGAAGTTCTTAATGCTATTCCATCTAAATATTTTTGATCTCTTTTTGCCTTACCAAACTGGTCGGTGATATACGTATATGTCAACTAAGCTTCTTACTGTATTTTACTAAATTTAATGCAATACTTAGCTTATATGTGATGTGTTTAACTATTTTATTCATTACGTTCGTTGAATCACAGAAAAACCTTAATGTCCTACGAAGTTCTTAATGTTATTTCATCTTAATTTTTGTGATGTCTTTCTGCTTTACCAATTTAGTTGTTGATATATGTATATGTCAACTAAGCTTCTTACTGAATTTAACGTAATAGTTAGCTTCCGTGTGACGTGTTTGACTATTTTATTCATTTTATCATCCCTGTGTGTTTATGTTCACCGATACTATTAATAATGTCATGTTCAATGTTCTCATTATTTTGGAAAACAAAATTACAGGAGAAGGGCTCACCAGATATACATCTTTTGCGTTTCTTCATCTACTTGGATCAAGATGGAACATGAAGGCTTGTCATAATGATTATTCTTCGTGGGCATGACTGGCGAAATAAGGCGTACAAGAACTTCAAGGTGTTGTTTGTTGATGAACAAGTGAACACCATTAAAGCAAATTATTTAACAGTTATTTGAAAAATAATACTTAGACATTCAATTCATCAGGGTAATGCTATGCAAGGGATGGTAGCTGCAAGTGAAGTGGATTATTTTAATGAGCATCTTAATGAGTGCAAAATTTATTGTCTGAAAGCGGTTCAGATATATCTTTCTAATTCGAGGTACAACTTGGTGCCCAATCAATATCGGTTATATCTTATGGAGGACACTATCGTTGAGCGCATTATTGATCACTGCGATACAATATCACTTCACAAGTTTTTTCTTAATCAAATTACTTTACGTTGGTCAATTTGTTAAGTGAAACTATACCTTGAGAGGTACGTCGCAATGAATTTTTAATACTACATCGTATAATCACATATAAAGCAAAGATACTCACACGGCTGTCTACATTCGCAGATGTCATTGGTTTGGTGGTATCTGTCATGCAATGCCATATTATACAACATGATGATACACCAAAGAGAGATATTGTGCTCATTGATCCTAGGTTCGTTCCTTAAATTACTCCTCTTATTTTTTATTGAGTTGTTTATTTTATGAATCTCATAGAGTTCTACAACAACTCCTGAGTTAGGTTTGTCTTGAAATAAAAAGTATAACTGCTGTAAGACTTACTCTCTAGAGCGAGCTTGCAACTGTAGAGGGGAGGAACGTGTTTGAGAATGTGGCAAACGACATCACATTGAATGTCACGAGTGTGTATGTTAAAAAACACGAATGTAAATGCATATTCCCTTTTACTCTAGCATAAATTTAGAATTTGAAAAATAAGCACTATAATCTTCGAATCTATGCAGGATTAAGTCTATCGTCTAGCAGATTCAGTAAACTGTACATCAACATCAAACATGAAGCTAGCGACTCAATCAACAAGTGGTAGGAAAATATTTTGGTTTACGTGACATTTTTGTTATTGAATTTATTGCTTATTTTAGTTATACCTATCAATGAGAATGAATGCGGTGTGCTAGGTTTGGTGAGGATCAGCGTGCAAAACAGTTGGTACACTGGAATATAACAAATGGCTTATCCGTAGCACGCTCGCTGATGATTTCAAACTCAAAGAGAGTGCGCATACGGGATTTGGCACCAAGGACAAATGTAATGCAATTTGCTAAAGTTGGCACATTTCATTTATCAATTTCCAATGCTTACTAATGAAAAAGCATAACTATATAGGTCAAATACTTTTGCATAACGACACGTATTGAATTTATAGACATGGAGAATCTTTGGTATGATGCGTGTGTGGCATGTCTGAACAAGATGGAGTACCAGGATGGTAGGGCGATATGAAGTACCTGTAATAGAAAAGAAGTACAAGTTGTGCCCATGTATGTATTAGGCATCGAGTATTAACAGTACGTGCGTGAATATCTTAGCTGAGTAATCGTTGTTGGTGTTTTTAAAATAGGTACAAACTGCACATTGCAGTGTCTGATTCAAGCGGAAGTAAGCAACTTATTCTCTCAAATAAGCAAGCCAAGTATATTCTACAATGTACAGCATCCCAACTACGAAACTTGAAGCACCAGATGCATTTAAAACCAACACATCTTCCATTTTTAACTTAACGGACAAATGGTGTGTTTAGTATCTTAATAGTTGTAGAATTATGGAGATGACTTATTACAAGAATACGTGGAGTTGCTGAAGGACGATATGTATTCGTTCATAGGCTGCGCACCGAGAAACATGTATGAAAATACATATCCAAGGTTAAATTGGGAGGAAGAATGTGTGCATGCACGGGAAAGGTTTCATGACGAGAAGCAAGAACGGTAAGTAGAAGTTATAAACTCAATTCATGCGTGACTAGCATTTATCTAACATTCAGACCTACAATATTGAGGAGGAATGCCGAGAAGAAGCTGTTGCATAAGGACATGCATTTTAAAAGTTAGCAAAATAAAATTAAAAATGATGGGGAACTAAGCTCTGCTACCCATTTTTAAGCGAGCTGAAACCCATTTTTTTGTAGTGTTGTTTGGTTGACCAATGATGATGCATGGTAGCTTGCAGAGTGTAATACCCCGAAAATTCTGATATATTTTTATAGGCTAATTTAACTTTTTAACGATGAATTATTACTATTCTTATTATCATTCTCTTAACATCGATATACTTTTAGCGACAAAATTAGGGAACACTATAATTACGATCTTAGCGACAAATTTAAAAGCATAAGATATAACTTACGATAGCAATTAGAAATAACATTAATTGAGGTATTAGTGGCAATTAGCGAAACAATAATTTAGGAACTTTTGGCGACGAAATTCTTTTGTGAACATTGATAGTTTCTAAATGACCACTTTTAGCGACACATAGTGGAGCGGATTAGCGTAACAATCATTAATAATTTGCTAACATGTAGTTCATTGTAAGTATTTTATTTTCAAACCATTTTTCACAATCATAAGTTCGGTTAGAAGTTTTAGCGACAAATGGGAGTGTAGGTTTTCTTTTCAGTTTCTAATTAGGGTTTTCATCCTACATATATATTTATACATAAGACATAGTTATGGGGCAGCCACCCTTCTAGCCGTCAGACTCCATCTTGTTCATGGTAGAGAGAGATATCGAGAAGAGAAAGAAGAGAGCTTGAAGGGGAAATTTTCCGGCAAGCTTCGGCAATCGCATAGGAATTTCGATAAGCCTTCTTTAAGTTTTTTTCTCTCTCTTAGTTTATGGAGATCAGTTTCAGTTTCATTGTTGTATTGCATACATGACTGTGGGTATATGGATCTATTGGATGTGAGAAGCTGTGAAGAGGGAAAAGAAATTGTTGAGAGTTTAAGGAGTTTAGCATGATGTCATGAGGTTGCCAAATATGGTGAGTGCATGGTGGGCACGGTGAACTGGTTTGGAGCCATGAACGGCCACGGCTGCAGGGGATATGAGTTGCGGCACCGCCATGGATCATATGAGGGTAGAAAAAAATTTAGTGGCTGCGATCTAGATAGAGAAAACAACCATGACGAGGCTGTGGGTATAGAGAGAGAGAGAGAGAGAGAGAGAGAGAGACCTGCTGTGTGGGTGCCGAGTGTGTGAGCTATTGTATATGGGGACTGCAGTGGAAGAATCTAGGTGACAGTGTGTGGGTATATGCGTGAGTTTTGGCTGTGTGTGAGTGTTGTACGTGTATATGCGTGTGCGTGAGTATTGTGTGGGTTTATGCGTAAGGTGTGTGCAGTGTAATGTGTCTTGGAGGAGATGAAGGGGGAGTGTGACAGCAAGAGAGAAAGGAAACTTGGGAAGAAAACCCCACTACCGTGGACGGTGCTCTATTTGGGTTGGTAATGTGGTCTAGTGTGTGTTTACGTGTATGAGAAATGAACAAAGGGAGAGGGCACGGCACTGCTGTGAGGTAGTGTCTATTTTTATGTGTTTAGCGCCCAACTGTGAGGCAATTGTGTGTGAAAATATGGGTATTGTCACGACCCGAACCCACGGGTAAGCCCGTGTGCAGGCACGTGACCGGCCGCAGGCCCATTCAAACACTTGCCAGGGCTCTGTCTGGCCTTACTACAAACCAGTGACTTCAAATTAATTCTAATTTATGGACCTCAAAAAATTTAAATAAAACTCTCATTACATGTCTTTAAAACTTATAAATAAAACTCGAGGAGACCTAAGCTCCTTACATCAGTTCAAGCATAACATAAATTAAAATAGACTAAAATGTTCGAATAGTGGGCACTCATTATTCTAAAAGTTCTCTTCGGGCGCTACTCCCCCGTGTGACTCTTACGGCTCCACTTCCCTTAAGTCGTCACCTGAAAAATAAGGAATGAGCGAAAGCCCAGCAAATACACCAGCCATGTTCCTAAAATAAGTTTGAAATTTCTAAAACATGCCATGGGTTTTCTTTTAACAAATCAAACAATCGATTATTGTCATTCATAAAAATGTCCTTCATATACATATACACATATACATGAAATTTCAAAAGAAAAGATTTTCAAATCTGAGTACAATCATCGTTCATTCCATTCACATCAGACACATATATTTCTTTTCGTAGGTATGCTACGGTCTGCGTACGAGCCCCCCTGACTAGGGCCCGAAATCCCTCCTACACCCGGGATAAAATAATCATGTGGACGCAAGGGCGCACCACCAGCCACAATACTATTCATCAACGTACGAGCATCGTTGACCAGGGCCCGAAATCCAACATTCCCCCGTTGGATATGGGGCACAACAACCAAGATGAGTTCATTGCTCATTAACATGTACTCAGTAAAATTTTATAACTCACATGACATTCCATGGCATTCTTTCAAATTACATTTCTCATCAAATACTTTAGAAATAAAACATAGGCAGAATAAAACTTTAAACTTCAAATGATCAAATCATAAATACATATTATAGGTTTTGCAAATAAGTATACGGAGGAACATGACATGGGTACTTACCTCGCTCAAAATCTGCTTTAGGTATTTGCTCAAATGTCAGCCCTAGCTCTTGACTATCAAAACCTAAATAAAAAAAATTATACGGATGTCATTTATTGTCGCTCGGGCAAGTTTAAGTATTAGGTTTCTTTTAAATGAGTAAAATTTTAGCCGACCGTCCCTCGATTTTTGTATAATTACCTATTTGCTTCTAATGCCTAAAGTACCTTATCCCCCTGGATATAACCTAAAAGAGTCCTTTTTAAATCACTAATGGGTATTTCGAACATGAACGGTCATTCCGGAAATTTCTCTCATAGAACCCTAAACTGCTCATTCAATTGAGTGCCAATGCTCAAGCCCCAAAAATATAACAAACGGCACTGGAATGCCATGACATTTTAGACACTCAAGCGTCCATCATTTTAGATTACTATAAAATTCTAGGCTAAAAATAATTTTATTTACTATGTTAAATAATTCAAAATTTTGTTTTAAAAATAAAATTATTTGAGGCACTTCCCATGCCCAAGAAAATCTGAGAAAATTCCACTTTGAAGGTTTTCCAAAAAGAAGGGAAGTTTTAGTTTTGCCCCCTGGATATAACCTAAAAGAGTCCTTTTTAAATCACTAATGGGTATTTCGAACATGAACGGTCATTCCGGAAATTTCTCTCATAGAACCCTAAACTGCAATTGAGTGCCAATGCTCAAAAATATGCACTGGAATGCCATGACATTTTAGACACTCAAGCATTTTAGATTACTATAAAATTCTAGGCTAAAAATAATATTTACTATGTTAAATAATTCGGCACATAAATCTGCCACTTTGAAGGTTTTCCAGTTTTAGTTTTGCCCCCTGGATATAACCTAAAAGAGTCCTTTTTAAATCACTAATGGGTATTTCGAACATGAACGGTCATTCCGGAAATTTCTCTCATAGAACCCTAAACTGCTCATTCAATTGAGTGCCAATGCTCAAGCCCCAAAAATATAACAAACGGCACTGGAATGCCATGACATTTTAGACACTCAAGCGTCCATCATTTTAGATTACTATAAAATTCTAGGCTAAAAATAATTTTATTTACTATGTTAAATAATTCAAAATTTTGTTTTAAAAATAAAATTATTTGAGGCACTTCCCATGCCCAATCTGAGAAAATTCCACTTTCCTTAGCCCCCTGGATATAACCTAAAAGAGTCCTTTTTAAATCACTAATGGGTATTTCGAACATGAACGGTCATTCCGGAAATTTCTCTCATAGAACCCTAAACTGCTCATTCAATTGAGTGCCAATGCTCAAGCCCCAAAAATATAACAAACGGCACTGGAATGCCATGACATTTTAGACACTCAAGCGTCCATCATTTTAGATTACTATAAAATTCTAGGCTAAAAATAATTTTATTTACTATGTTAAATAATTCAAAATTTTGTTTTAAAAATAAAATTATTTGAGGCACTTCCCATGCCCAAGAAAATCTGAGAAAATTCCACTTTGAAGGTTTTCCAAAAAGAAGGGAAGTTTTAGTTTTGCGTTTTGTCTAAATCTGTTCAGAAGAGGTCTTTAAAATAGTTTAAATAAATTGTTGCAATAGTGAAGCGTTACGCGATACACGATCGAGCGCTACGCTGTTAATAACGTTAAAAATAGTAAATGACTTTCAAAACTTTTGAAACTCTGAAAAATATTCTATCATAGTTACATAAGACTATTTTAAAAGTGTCATAATTTATTAACTTAGTTTACTATTTTAAAATACTCCGAAATCTCCTATTCGGATAAAACTAGTTAGTACGCTTCCCGAGTTCAGAAAAATCTAAACCTTTTCCTGTGTGTAGGTCTTGAAAAATTAACTTAAGTTACTTATTTGAGTTTTGTCCAAATAAATTTCTAAATATATTTTAAGAATTTGAAAAGAATTGCTGAAATAGGATAGCTTTTTTGCAACACTTTTGAGCCCAACTTTAAAACATGGACTTTCCCTCTCGCTAAGCAGTCTTCTCCTTCTTCACGCCTAGCCAGTACTGTTCTTACATGAACTCACTTCAGCCATAATACCCATTAGCTTGCCTTTACACCCAAATTCTCATAAACCATTACTTTAACTCTTCATTACCATTTACAAGCTACTGCCGTGTTTCTTCTTGTCAAACTCATGCTCTAAGACCACTTCTCACATTATAAACACACAGGTACCCCTTACAAGCACTCTTGCACTCTTGGACACCCACTAAACCACACATAAAAACACACAGCACTACACGTTTCACCCACTATAATGCACATTCATCTATCTTTTTCTTCTAACATCACTGCCTCACCATTATAATTACCCATCTCCCACATTACACACACAACAGCTTGTATATATTCACATACTAACACACTCACGACACACCTACACAAATATATGCACCACACTCCTTGTTTTTCAATAGTCATCCATTCACCTTACACTCCACCAACCTGTACACGCCCCCATGATCCCATCCTCCTTTCACGGCAGCCACCATGGCTACCTCATCATCCCCCTTCTTCTTCCATAAATATGTAAGCCCACAGTCACATATACATGCCAAAACATACACACAGGTTACACTACAGTACACACTCAAATGGGTTTTGGGCGTACAACTTACAAGTACCTCTCCATTACACCTCAAATTGTTACGCATCCACAGCGGCAAACACGTGTAACCACGGCTCTTACAGCCACAACCCGTCATTTTTCCCCTTCTATGCAGCTTCCATGGCTGTTCTAATCTCACTGTACTACATATATATATGGATGTATAAGTACTGCTATTCATATAACATGAGCTTACCCGAAATTCTCGCCGGAAGGTCCTTCGTTCTCTTTCTCTGCTGCTGCTCCAAGCCTTCCTCCTTCAGCCGTTCTCCGAAATCTGAAATTAGGGTCGGCTGAGGATAATAAAATAGTAGTGTATATATATATATATATATATATATATATATATATATATATATATATATATATATAACCCTAAGCTACGAAATTACCCATAACCCCCATATTCTTTGTTAATTAATCTAACTTTTATCCGAAGTTTCCTCTTATAACAAAAAAGGGTCCAACAATTATTTTTAAAACTTGTTAACGGGTTATTACACTATTTTGTTTCGCAAGTCGTCGTTAGTATTAAAAGCACCGATATTTTAAATAACTTGTCGCTAATATATACCGACGTTAGTAAATTGTCGCTAAGATTTTCTAAAATACTGTTAACATTACTTGTCGTCAAAAGTTTGTAAATTATTGTTTCGCTAATTGCCACTAATACCTCAATCAATATTATTGATAACTGTTATCGTAAATCATATCTTATGATTTCAATTTTGTCGCTAAGATCGTAATTCTAGTGTTCCCAATTTTGTTGCTGTAAGCCGCCCAAATTTAATATACCAATGCTAGGTGAGAGTTCGCTGCTAAAAACTCGAAAGAACATCACTTCTAAAAAATGTCGCTAAAATAATGATAACCAGGTAAACCTAGGTTCGGGGTATTACAGGTATAGTGAGCGGCTAGGTGTATGTATGTAGTGTCGGATGAGGTGTGTGAAATGGGTTCAAAGAAAGAAAAAAAAAGAAGGGTGAAGGAAGAGAGTAGCAGGTGTGGGCTGTGCCCATGAATAAATTGAGAAGAGAATGAGGCTACTGCCGTGAGGCAGTAGCTTTGGGAAGACCTACTGGAAAGTGAAGGCAAGAGATGTGCTTGTGTGCGTATATACATATGAGTGTGTGTGGTTGTTTATGTAATGTGAGTGTGAGGTGCAAGCAAATGAGAGAGTGCAGGCAAGTGATGAAGTGGTTTCAGGTAACACTGCTGGGTGAGTATGAAGGAGTCGACTGTGTAGAGAGAGGGAAAGTCCTTGTTTTAAAATGGGACTAAAAAATGTCGCTAAAGGAATTATTGTTTTTAGCATTCTTTTCCAGAATTTTTAAATATAACTAGAAATTTATTTTGACAAAACTCAAAAGAGTAACTTATATTATTCTTGTAAAATCTACATACAGTAAAAATTTTAGATTTTTTGCAGCTCGGAAAGCGTGCTAACTAATTTTATTCGTAAAAGAGATTGCGGTGAATTTTAGAATAGTAAATTAAGTTATTAAATTCTGAAACTTCCACAATAATCTTATATAGCTAAGATGAGGTAGTTTCTAAAGTTTTGAAATATTTTAAAGTCGTTTACTATTTTTAGCACTGATAGCAGCGTAGCGCTTGATCGGAAATCGCATAGTGCATTACTATTACAAAAGTTTACTAAACTATTTTTAAAGGCCAGTTTTGAATAGATTTAGGCAAAGAACAAAACTAAAACTTTCCATATTTTTGGGAAACCTTCGACGCGAAATTTTCTGGGCATGAAAAATGTCTCGAACAATTTTATTTTAAAACAGATTTTTTTTGAATTATTTAACATAGTAAATAAATTTACTTTTAGCCTAGAATTTTATAGTGACCTAAAAGTGCTGAGAGGCTTAGATGTCAAAAATTTTGTGGCATTCTGGCGCCGTTTGATATATTTTTAAAAACATGAATATTAGTGCTCAATTTAAGGAGCGACTTAGGGTTCCGAGTGGAAAATTTTCCCGAAAGGCCATTATGGTCCGAAAATCGCACCTAGCTATTTAAAATATTCTTTCCGGTTATATTGGAGTATGTAACGGTACGTTAGGAAATTTTACAGAAGTCGAGGGGTGGTTTGGTAATTTTACTCACTTGAGAGAAACTTAACGTTTTGGTATGATTGAGTGGGAATAAATAACATCTCTTTATTGTTTAGGTTTCAATAGAGAAGAGATAGGGCAGGTTTTGGAACAAGAACCAGAACCGCTTAGCTTTCCAGGTAAGTACTCTTGCCATATTCCTCCGTATACCCTATTTTCCGTCTATGTATATGTACAAATGAATTGTTGTTTAAAGCCTTTCGCACGCTACTGTTTTTGTGTAAATTGTTTGATGAGAAAATACATCAAAATGCCATAGAATGTTTTCTATGAGTAGTGTTTTAAAGTAGGCTTACATATGTTGAATGAGACGGTATTATGGCTTGGTTGTTGCGCCCCATATCCATGGGGAAAAGTTAGATTGTTGGGTTCTGGTCAACGGGACGATAGATTGACGCACAGTACTGTTGCTCGTGGTCCGCCCTTGCGTCCACAACAATATGTATCCCAGATGAATGAGGGATTCTGGGCCCTTGCGGGGGGCGGGGGGGGGGGGGGGGCGCATACCCTGTCTGGGGGAATGTACGCTGACCGCAGCATACCTATGTTATGATGAACTGTGATAGTTGTTAACGAGCCTTCTTGATGTCATACATCGTTACTGTGAATCTTGGATGAATTGCTTTCATAAAGTAGATATATGTATAATAACTCTTATGAAAATATTTACCAGTTTCAAATCGAAGAAAACCTTGGCATGCTTTTATGAATCCCAAAACCTATTTTAGGAATGTGGTATGTGTACTTACTGGGCCCCAAGCTCACCCCGTTTTATAAATGTTTTCAGGTGATCAACTAGATGAACATGAGTACTGCTGGGGAAATGAGAATGAAGTCGCGGGAGATGCTCGTTAGGAGGCTGAATTAAGTTCCTTGAGAAATTATGATATTGCTATTTTATTTCTAGAATTGTTTGTAGCGTAACTCCAGGGGGTTTCCTTTAAACAAATTATATCAGTCATTATGAAGGAATTTAGTAGAGATAATTTTGGGGAGATCTCAAAGGACCTCTTAGGAGTCATATTGTGGTGTTAGTTAATGCATGATTTTAGAATTGTTGACAGGTTTTAAATAAGGCCTGGCAGAGCCCTTGATTTGAGTCCATTGGGTCTGCGGCCGGTCACGTGCCTAGCTCGTGGGCCTACACGTGGGTTCGGGTCGTGACAGAAATGGTATCAGAGCATTACGGTCCTGTGATAGTTTGAGTTTAAGTAATGATTTCGATGGTTAGGTTGTAGAACCCTAAGTGTTAATCCAAATACTATTGGTGATGTTTCTTTAGGTTGGTGTTGGTGATTGACTTATGTTTCGACGGTTATAGATACAATTAGAAGACTTACTTCATTTGAGTGAAGTTGGATTAGGATGATTTGGAGAAATGTGTTTTCAGTTGCCGAAGTAGGATTAGAGTGTAGAGACTTTGGGACTTTTTGAAGGTTATGTGATCTCTTGCGGTTCTACAAATGTTAGAGCATAAGTGATGACCTAGTAAATTCAAGCTTAGCATTAAGATTTGAAAGAGAATTATGACGCTTAATATTCGTCGGTGATAAATTTTGGTGCGGAGGTTAGGCACTGGTCGGATATTGTGTTGGTGGCCATATGTCTGAGTTATGTCGAGAGATCTAGTGTCCTAATGTTATAAGTATTAAATTCGAGGTCAAATTTCTTTTAATAGGGAGATGATGTAATATTCTGGTCTCAAATTGGTCTTAGGGTTGATTTTGATGAATGTACTTGACACTCTAGAAATCGTTCACTTAGTGAGATCTAGTGACACTCTAGAAATCGTTCACTTAGAGACGATTTAGTTTTGTAAATGGAGAAATGTGGATATAGAATTTATAATTGGCGAATGTTCTAATTTAAGAGTATTGATCTTAGACGTATTCTTTGTTAGTGAGTTAAAGTGAGTTTTAAGATAAGTGTCATGATGGTGGATGAGACCAGACACGATTAAGAGTAGCAATCTAGTAACGCAAAGTTTCGAGGTATGGCTTATCAATGGATTAAAGTGTGTTAAATGCATATCACACAACTTGGTGCTTTAAGGTCTTTAGTGCAGGTACCTGAAAAGTCGCTTGAGATTATATCCGAGTTTGGTTGTCAACCATTTAGTTGGATTTAGTTGTGTAGTACACTTGAGGTGTTATGCTGATGGTTATCTGAGATCCAACATGATTAAGATCAGCTGTGTAAGGAACACCAAATTTAGAGGACGAAATTTCTTTAAGGGGAACGTAATGTAATACCCCGAACCTAGGGTTGATTTTTATGGTAAATTGCAGATGATTATTTGTTATTTAGCGACAATTGTTGTAAGTAACAAGAATTGAGACCTTTAGTGACGACTTTACGATCGGTATGAACAGAATTTTTAGAGACCATTCTCACCATTTACACGATTTAAGAGGATAAAGTGGAGACAAAGTTAAACGTTAAGATGTTCTAGCATGGTAGAGCTTGTGATTAAAGAATATTGATATTTGAGGTAATCTTTAACAGTGGGTTAAAGGAATTATTATTTTTAGCATTCTTTTCCAGAATTTTTAAATATAACTAGAAATTTATTTGGACAAAACTCAAAAGAGTAACTTATATTATTCTTGGAAAATCTACATACAGTAAAAACTTTAGATTTTTTGGAGCTCGGGAAGCGTGCTAACTAATTTTATTCGTAAAAGAGATTGCGGTGAATTTTAGAATAGTAAATTAAGTTATTAAATTCTGAAACTTCCACAATAATCTTATATAGCTAAGATAAGGTACTTTCTAAAGTTTTGAAATTTTTTTAAAGTTGTTTGCTATTTTAGCACTTATAGCAGCGTAGCGCTTGATCGGAAATCGCATAGCGCATTACTATTACAACAATTTACTAAACTATTTTTAAAGGCCAGTTCTGAAAGATTTAGGCAAAGAACAAAACTAAAACTTCCCATATTTTTGGGAAACCCTTGAGCGAAATTTTCTGGGCATGAAAAATGTCTCGAACAATTTTATTTTAAAACAGATTTTTTTGAATTATTTAACATAGTAAACAAATTTGCTTTTAGCCTAGAATTTTACAGTGACCTAAAGTGCTAAGATGCTTAGATGTCTAAAAATTTGTGGCATTCCAGCACCGTTTGATATATTTTTGAAAACATGAACATTAACGCTCAATTTAAGGAGCGACTTAGGATTCCGAGTGAAAAATTTCCCCGAAAGGCCATTATGGTCTGAAGGTCGTACCTAGCTATTTTAAATATTCTTTCCAGTTATATTGGAGTATGTAACGGTACGTTAGAGGTCGGGGGGTAAATAGAAATTTTACAGAAGTCGAGGGGTGGTTTGATAATTTTACTCACTTGAGAGAAACTTAATGTTTAGGTATGATTGAGCGGAAATAAATAACATCTCTTTATTGTTTAGGTTTCAATAGATAAGAGATAGGGCAGGTTTGAGAACAAAACCAGAACCGCTTAACTTTCCAGGTAATATTCCTCCGTATACCCTATTTTCCGTCTATGTATATGTACAAATGAATTGTTGTTAAAGCCTTTCGCACGCTACTGCTTTTGTGTAAATTGTTTGATGAGAAATACATCAAAATGCCATGGAATGTTTTCTATGAGTAGTGTTTTAAAGTATGCTTACATATGTTGAATGATACGGTATTATAACTTGGTTGTTGCGCCCCATATCCACGGGGGAAAGTTGGATTGTTGGGTCCTGGTCAACGGGACGATACGTTGACGCACAGTACTGTTGCTCGTGGTGCGCCATTGCGTCCACAACAATATGTATCTCGGACAAACGAGGGATTGTGGGCCCTAGTCGGGGGGGGGGGGGGAGGGGTGAATTAAGTTCCTTGAGAAATTATGATATTGCTGTTTTATTTCTAGAATTGTTTGTAGCGTAACTCCAGGAGGTTTCCTTTAAACAAATTATATCAGTCATTATGGAGGAATTTAGTAGAGATAATTTTGGGGAGATCTGAAAGGACCTCTTAGGAGTCATATTGTGGTGTCAGTTAATGCATGATTTTAGAATTGTAGACAGGTTTTAAATAAGGCCTGACAGAGCCCTTGATTTGAGTCCATTGAGTCTGTGGCCGGTCATGTGCCTAGCTCGCGGGCCTATCCGTGAGTTCGGGTCGTGACACATAGCCCAGGCGGCGGGAATTATGCGTGCCGAAACCCATTTTTTTTGTAGTGTTGTTTGGTTGACCAATGATGATGCATGGTAGCTTGCAGAGCCCAGGCGGCAGCATCCTGTGGAATGGAGTAAATACTGGTGCAAGGATCCGAAGCAGCTCAGAGTCTAACTGGTGGTTTGATGACATTTTCATATCTTAGTGTGAGTTTGTTCCAGGGATTTATCCAGACAATGGCAGTTAGAGGTATAAGACCGGAGAACTTGCAGGTGCTGTAATGTACATTGGAAAAAAGTACCTTCCAGGATTGGGCCGATGGCATGGAGGACAAATTGGTGAAGCTATTACAGTTACAAGTTTTAGCGCGACACGTGCTACCAGTGATCAAAAGGTTCTACTGGAAAGCATCGAGAGGCTTGTTCCCCAAGAGAATGGGAAATCGTTTTGCTGTTTCTTGTTAGGACTTCTTCGTGTTGCATTGATATTGGGTGTTACTCGTACGTGCCAGGATTGTCTTGAGAGGAGAATAGGGATGCAGCTGGAACTGGTAACCCTAGATAGTCTACTGATACCTACTTACACAAATTCTGATTCGTTGTATAACATCAGATGTGTTGAAAGTATATTTAATCATTTTATTTCATCTAAACAAATGGCAATTTCATTTTTCCCATCATCATTTGATCTCGAAATGTCTCCATCGTCTGGACCATTACGGAAAGTTGCAAAGTTGATAGACATCTATATTGCGGAAATTGTTGCTGATGAGAACTTGAAACCTGAAAAGATACATTCACTTGGTGATGCCCTACCAGAATGTTCAAGATCTTTGCATGATGGGCTATATAGAGCACTGGATATATATTTCAAGGTTTGCATTAATTCAACCATCATTATGCTTTATGCTGACAAGATATGGTTTGACATTCCACAAAAAATACATTTCCAACTACAACTCTTTTCTTATTATTACCTACTAAATTTCCTCATCTTTCAATTGCCCATCGCAAGAAATGGGAGAAGAGAAATATGAGTCATTCCTGTGGAGCATTTGAATGGGTTCTTCTTCATATTTGTCACATTGATCGATTTTAGGACTAGCGAAAAAGGTTCTCGACGCCAAAGCAACACATGGATCTGTTCCAGTTGCATGGGGGCTCTAAGTTGCTGCAAGCTCTACTCAATTACTTTCAATAGAGATTTTGTAGGTCTCCTACCAATGATCCTCTTCCAACTGGTTGCTATGTTAATATTAGTAGTCACTCTCAAAGAATAACACTTCTAAAGTTGAAGCTAACTATGGCTATTGAGTCAATATGATGTAAATTTAGAATAGCAGATTTTGTTAATCGAAAAGTCTCTAGTTTTTCTTATGCTTGGTAACCTCATCTTGCTCCTGCCATTTCTCTTGTTATAAGAGCATTCTCTTGTTATAAGAGCATGGTGGCCTTTCACTATATTCATTTCGGCTAGGTTGTCAGCCTTATATTACTTTCATCTATTTACAGCTCATGATAATTCGATTAATAGTTAAAAACGGACATATCAGTGCTGCTGTGCATATCGACATACCGTTGTGTGAATATATTTTGCTGTATAATAACTTGAATTCTAATGAAATAGAGCAGGCATAACCTTGGCTTTCGGAGAAAGAAAAGGAACAAACTCTGTAACATCATCAATTATCAAAAGCTTCCTTTTGATGCTTGCGCTCATGCATCTCAAAATGAAAGGTTGCCACTTAGAGTTGTTCTTTAAGTACTGTTCTTCAAGCAGATGCAGTTGAGAACAGCTTTAGTTGGCTGCCTCCATGTCATGGATGCTGAGAATGTCCCTACAAGTCTTGCGTCAAGGCCAGCTGAGATGATAGATCAGATTGTACAGCGAGACGGGTGGGTGGCAATTGTGGGTGAGAACCAAGTGTTGAAAGTGAACATGGAAAAGATAAGGTCTAGAGTTAGGTACCTTGAGAATTTGGTAAAATGAAACAAGAGATGAAACCGGTAAGTAAATCACATAGTTACCTGAGTTCTCCTCGCTTTATTGTCTGGAAAATTGGGTGCAAGCTTCTTCCAAAGTCTTCAGATGCTCAAGTTGACATTATTAGAAGTACAGGATCCTCTCCAAAAGCATCAGTTGAGCAAGCTCGATCTTCTCGCCATTCCAGACATCGAAAAAGTTTCTCATTGTTTTGAGTCTCTTGGGTTGATGTACACAACGTGGGTTACATTCAATTAAGCTCATACTGATGCCTCATCATCATTTGTGGTGGATTTTGAGAGAACATGCAATTTGCTATAGATTGAGGTGCTTTTCCTTTTACTAGCACATCATCGATGTTCTATCTCAAAAGGGTTCAGGCACCCAGAAAATAAATACTCCGAGACACGAAGGAAACGCTATTGAAGTTTTCTCCCCATTGGAAGTTTTGACTGACAGGGCATTGCTCGCACTTATTAACTTCCATACAAGTAAATACGACATGCTTTCCATCACACAACACAGTAATGTGTTTAGTATCAATTTTTGGGTTATACGTGTATACCCCCATGAAACAAGTACATTTATCAAATGTTGTATATCTCAGAGGGTGGATTGGCTTCCGTGATGTCAATTGGCTATCTGCTCCGGTAGGACATGATTTGCCTATTCGCTTAGGCCACGTTTGACGCGATTTTTTTTTCCTCTTTTTTTTTTTCAGTTTTGAAAATTAGAAAAAAAAAGTGCGTTTGGTAACTATTTTTTTTTCCTTCTCCAATTTAAAAAACCAGTTTTTAAACTGAAGAGTAAAAAAAAAAACTCCAAAAACTGTTTTTTTTTTTTTTCACTTTTGGTTTTTTTTTGAGACCACCACCACCACCCTCCACCGTCGGCAGCCACCTCAGGCGACCACCGCCGGCCACTGACGGCCACCTCCGGCCTCTGGCAACCACCGTCGGCGACTGCCGGCAGCCACCTCCGGCCGCCGGCTACCATCGCCGGCAACTGTCGGCAGCCACCGCCGGCAGCCACCTCTGGCCGCCGGTGACTGCCAGCAGCCACCTCCGGCCGCCAGCGACCACCGTCGGCAGCCACCTCCGGCCGCCGACGACCACCGCCACCAGCCACCGCCGGCCACCACCACTGTCGACCACCGCTACGTCCCACCACCGCAAACCACCAAAAAAAAAAAGTCAAAATAAAAAGGGTTACCAAACACCAAAAAAAAAAAACTAAAAAAAATAAGGGTTATCAAACACCCACTTGTTTTTGTAAAAAAAATAAAATTAAGCTGCTCTTTAAAAATTGAAAACCAAAATTTTTTTTTTTGTCAAACCAACCCTTAAGTGTCTTGATGAACTCCTAGAATTTCAAATGGGGGATGGCCTCAATAGGGGAATACTAGCTTTGAGAGATAACAGCCTTGAAATGGTATGAACTAGGATAATTTCTCGGGTTTTATACAAAAGTCAACACATACGATTAGCTTAATAATGGAGAGTAAAAATTTCGCGTGATGTGAAGAGGAATTCTCCGACCTTGGGGAAATGCGAGCTCCCCAAATGCATGTCTATAAATTGCGAGAGGCTTATTTTACGGATTCGATCTGCAAGCTCCCATATGAAAGCACAACTCGAAAATAGCTTCTTTATCATCTTAAACCTTGTGACATGTCGAGCCTCACTGAAGTAATATCTGATTTCATGATGCTTTCTTGGACGCCTACCATATTATTCAATGGTGACCATTCCAGGCTAACCAACTTAGTACTACCAACCTCCAAGGCTACCCATGCCATGTAGTCATCGTTCCAACCATTTCATACAAATGACTTTCTCATTCTTTCCATGATGAGCGGAGGCCTGCACATGTCTATAATTAAGTAACATTTTTGATAACATTTTCAGTGATAACTTTTAGTGACACTTTTAAGTATTTTAAGTAAAGTCACTAAATTATTTTAAGAACCGATTTCGACCATTCCGGGTTCTTCTTGAGCGTAACTAAAGTACAATTTATTAGAAAGTTAGCCAAGTTTCTATGGTGTTCTACCTTTGCGTACCGTCGGTCCATAGTGGAAAGCTCCTCAGCTGAGCCTCGTTAGACCTTTGCAACCATTAATTATCCTTCTATACCTGTAGCAACAAAATGAAAGCATATTGTCGCTAGAACGCGAGCCCCTCACGACGCTCGGAGGAGCCAAGCCCCCCAGACTGCAGTTCCCGGTTCCCTCTGGCGATGTCCGTCGCGTCACACCATCAGCAGCTCCTCCAACTAGGGTTCACAGTTACTCTTCCAAACGCACACACACTTGCGTGCAAACACACACACTTGACCAGATTATTTTGGGACATCAGAATTATTAACAATAATTGGACCAGCATTTTCGAGTGATTCGGTGAGAAGCATGACACTCTATTCACCAAGCTTTGTAGTTTCGGAACAAATCAATCCGCCAAACGACGCCTTCTCGCTCCCCCAACCGGCGGCCCGTCACGTTACGTTCAAGCTCAGAGTCTCGGCTTCATCACAGTTTGGAGGCAGGCCATTTTTCAAAGTCAAGTGCTCCAAATCCGACACGGTCGCCGTTAAGGCCGTCACTGTGCCGGTAACAGATAACGGAGGCGGCCGGGATGACGGGAACGGGAGGCTTCCGTCCGGCGGCGGCGGCGGCGGAGATGGTGGTGGTGAAGAGGAGGATGATGGCGGCGAGGAGGAGTTCGGACCGATAATGAAGTTTGAGGCGGTGATGGAGGAGGTAGAATCGAGAGGGGCGAGTCTTCCTGTAGATATGTTGGAGGCCGCGAAGGCTACGGGGCTGAGGAGATTGATTCTTATGCGATACTTGGATTTGCAGGTCAATTCCTCTTTGCGTTTGTGAAATTAATGTAGGTTATTTCGTTGTTGGGTGGGTTGGGTTTTGATTGAAATGTCGATACATTTTGAGATTTGGTGTTTGCAGGGATCGGTTGGGCCACTAGGGTTCCTGATGAAGTACTGCCAAATGCTCCGCAACAGGATGCTTGCTGATCCAACTTTCCTGTTTAAAGTTGGAACGGAGGTTTGTTTAGTTATTTTCTTTTGTTAACTCGTGCGAGTACATATAGTAGTTTGTGCATGTATATGCCTAGCTCACTTGTGCTAGATACTACTTTTGTAAGTTCGTGAATCGTGAATCGCTAGAAAACACTTTCCGGTCGTGATAAAGAATATCTTATGTTCTGTTGCTCGTTTCGTTCTTCAGAACGTTCATATGATGGCTATTTTATTTTATCTGAAAAATGACTTGAACCTTTTACCTATAGGGTTATTTTGAGGCGTTATGCTCAAGTGCTTGTAGAAGTTTCCTATATCATGTTGAGGTGTTGCAGGTGGTCATTGATTCTTGTTGTGCAACGTTTGCGGAAGTCCAAAAGAGGGGAAAGGATTTCTGGGCAGAATTTGAGCTTTACGCTGCAGATCTCTTGGTTGGCGTGGTTGTTGACATTGCATTGGTTGGTATGTTAGCACCCTATGCTCGTATTGGGAAGCGATCTATTTCAAGTGGCTATTTTGGACATGTCCAGCATGTTGTTGGAGCTCTTCCTAGCAGGTGTGACGAAGGCATCTTGTGATTATGTTTTGCTGAATGCTTCCACCTCTTAGTCATTGTGATTGGCTACTTCAAGTTTTCTTTTGTCATTATGCTTGTTGTTATTAACAGAAAAAAAGGCCGAGTATGTGAAATAGGACGACACATAAGGTATCAAAAATATGAAAGGGGCAGAGGTTTAAGGATGGAGAGATCAATACGATAGTCAGTGACCTGGAGTCTTGGCTTGTCCTCCAGCAGTTATTGTACCTTTTACAGATCCAGTCTTGCCTGGGTCATTTTCCTAGAAAATTTAATGACAGTAATCTCTAGTCCAAGTTATTTTCATCGTGGATTACTGAATCAGTTGGGGAAGAATCATGAATTAGGTCCTTTTATGTTAGTACGCTTGATGTTTGGGATTGAGACACGCTATTATGTTGATATTGTATATTGCACAGTGATAATACCAGAGTATATCTCTGATCCTTTCAGTTCATTTGGTATCATTTAGTGGTCATCTTTTGAGCACCCTAATTTTGTTTTATATCCATTGCGTTTTTAGTGGCAGTAGTTGACATGATTTTTTGTTTTCATGGACTCCATCTACAAATTTGCCCACCATTATTTAGTTTTAATTTATTGAAGAACTATTATTTCTCAGTATCAATACTACCAGATGTTCAATCATGATCCTAAAAACAAAAACGGTGTCCAGGGTGAGTCATCTTATTTAGGTCAAAAGATAGATGATTCATAGGCTAATGAAACAGGCAAAGGGGTGTTTTTGTCATCTTATCTTGGTCTGTAGCCCCTTCACATCTCACATTTCAAAGAATATTGCAGTTTTAGTGTCCTAATAGAAGGAGTACTCTTAAGTATGAACAAATCTACGTGGGGCATAGTGAATCTTATCCCCTCTTTTGGCAAGACTTCTGTGGTTGAAGGGGCCAATGCTTGTAGCTTGCACCTAGAAAAAATTGAGCCAAGTTACCCTGAAATCTAAGTTGGAGGAGATTGATAGTAAGGCATAAGGTGGGTTGAGGAGAAAAGTTTTTTGAGGTATTAAAGTATAAGACTCGACACGTAGGGCATGACAATATTCATTTTGTGAGTGAAATCAACCACCCATTTTTTATCACCGTTCTGAATGATTTAACCTGCCTGAGTTCCATGCAGAGTTAGTTGACATTAGTCCAAGGCTGCAGGTGCTTCCGACTCGGTACTTCTTCGTAGGAGAGGGATTCTTTCGGTGGGTTGTTAGTAGGCAACTTTGGAGCCTTTGGGAAGGATGTAGCTTGCCTATTGTTGACGCTTTGATTTTCTCCCCTATAATTGCCGATATTCCTCAATCTTTGAAGTCAGCTCTGGAACTTTATGAGACGGGATCTAGATGTATGATAGTGAGCTCAATTTTTTTTTTTTTTTGTGTGTAGTTCCCAGAAAAGAATACTTCACCTCCCTTTTCTTCACTAAACCTTGCGAGCCCAATAACTTATGTTGATATGTCTTCTCGGCTCATTGATAGAGATTTCCAAACTTTATATCTCATGGGCCTAATGTGTTGTTGATGTTGGCTTGCTCATTACTTGATTGACACTCAAACAAGATTGTTCGTAACTGACTATAGCTGGATCTATCCCTTGATTATAGAAATTTACTCCGTCGTTTAAAGAATATTAACTCATCATCCATTTGGATTCTAGATTTACCTAAATAGATCTAGCACCACCCTTCATTTACGTCGTATAAGGCCAGGTATACCTGTAAGAGCTCTGGCGTGAATTTTGTTGAAGCCGGGACAACATGATGAATGGAGTTGTTGAGTTTCATCCCGATACAGGGTTTACCTGCAAGGGATCTGACTGAATATGACTCTTCTCCTTCGTTTTATTATTTTCCATTGCTTCATAACCCAGAGTTCCAGAGCTACTCATTTATGTTTTATCAATTCATTGTATCAAGTGATTGGAACCTAGAAGCTTACTGACTTAAGAGCACCAGTCAGCTGCATAACATCATTTGGAATCTTGGAGTATGAAAAGCAGCTGCTGGAACCTCCTATCCAAGTGACCCTCCCAATCAGGAATCTCGGACCTGCTCCCACTCCAAAATCTTCTATGCTAATGATGCTTCCACCACGGAACCTCACAGCTGCTCCTTTGTGCAACTACGAAGTAATAGCACTTATGTTTGCTTGCAAGAAAGAAACCAAAACAAAGTTTGGCTCTGTATTGGCTGAGTCGACTTAATATCTCCTGGAAAGAGTGGTGTGTTGGCTAAGCTCTGCCTCATTGCCTTCATCTAGGCTAGTTGCCTATGCTTAGTGTCACGGGATTTAGCATTAAAATAGCATGTATGGAGACCATTTGTGGTAGTCATATGTTCTCCAAGAACCTTTGAGCCATCATATTCACCTCATCTTCCATTTAAACTGTGCCAGCTGATTTTTTTTTAATTAATGCTGAGTGTACATTTAACATGGTTGCAGTGTTTTCGAAGCCGAGAGACCAGGTTGTAGATTCTCAGTGCAGCAGCGAGTTGCTACATATTTTTACAAGGTATTGGATCACATGCTAATGGACTAGTCTCGTGACCATCACAGTATCTCCCATCAACGAATAATGCTAGAAATCATTATAGGAACTGACCATTTATGCCGAGTTTTTTAATCATCTTCCGCTCGTGAGTTCAACTTTTACCAGATATATGGCTTTAGTGTCACCTTGTTAGACCACTTTTAGTGCTTATTCATGCCTTTATGATGCTTCTATTTTTTGGCTTTGCTATTTACTTTGTAATGTTGACTATTTATTTGCTCATTGTGTACCCAGGGAGTCTTGTATGGTTCAGTTGGATTTGGTTGTGGTCTTATTGGCCAAGGCATTGCGAATCTTATCATGACTGCCAAACGGTACCCTTTTTTAGATACATATATTTACTTTTCTTCATGGGTCAGAAGTTTTTAGAATTTAGCATAGCTGCCGTTTGAAATTAGCATTGCATTGAAATTATTTTGTTTATCCACCTTAATGTCAGCCCAATAACCTTCCTTTTTATATCCCTTTGATTGCCTGATACTTACTAATGTGTGGATTTAAAGACTCTTGGTAAAGCAGTTGCTTAAGAATATTCTTGTATGTTATTATACTTCCCATAGACTTGAATCAAGACTAATGTATTACAATATAGTAGGATCTTAGTAATTCGTAGCAGCTGTGAAATTGTTTACAAGGAAAGTAATCCTGTGAAAGATGTAAAGTTGTTCAACAGAATAAGCATCATAAACTTGTATTGATTTCTTGTTGCATAATATTATGATACTACCACTATGTGGAATATAATTGTCAAAAAGATCATAGAGAATTCATTATCCGTATTTTTTCTAATGGCATGGAATTCTGTATTCCAAATGACGTAAAAACAGAGTGCACAAAGGATAGAGAGAGGAGGTTGGTGAAACGGGGTTAAGAAGGGACTTGTTTCACCAGCATAAAGGATCCGGGGCGGCGCACATGACCAATTGGCTCAAACTTATCCAACTTTTGGTGATCACATTTACTTGGATAGAAAATGAGACCCTAAATATTACCCTAGTCCTCATTTATTCACCAACTTAAAATTGCAAATAAATCCTAGAGTTCCCAAATATGAGCCACTAAATATAATCCTTGTGTAGATCTAAGAGTACTCAACTTCTAGATGGAGTATTGCTTTACTAAATTATGATAGATCTTTGCATAACCACCGTGTGAATGGCGGGGTTGTTGAAGGTTTGTTCTCTTTTGCCAAAGAGCTGGGGTTCGAGCTTATACCAATATGGTGGGGTGAAGTATGCCTTAGTGACACACGATGGCCTTTGATGGCACAAGGAAACCGTGTGTGACACTTGTCTTGCCACTTACTAGAAGAATCTGCTGACCAATCTCAACAATTTATAGGCAACAATGCATCACCATTGCAATCAACAGTGCATAAAGAGTAAATTTCAACACAAGGGCAAAATGGTTCAAGATATTCTCATTACTTCAAAAGCACCATTACAACTTACAAAGAGCTTTGTTTGCATCCACAATATGCAATATAGCTAGACAGAAAAGCTAGAATAAACCAAGGGGCTCTTATGGCAGGGGCATCTAGCCCAAGGCTACATGACCCCCTATAGTACCATTAGGAGGAAACTCCAAATTGAATAGTTGACGTTCCTATGTGTGAGGAGTCATAATGCCTCTTTTCTACAAAATACAACTCGAAATGACTTGAAATTTTACATGGAAATTTAAATATGAATAAAGATGATCTTCACCAAAGATGAGCAAAACACAAGCCTGGATTTTCAAATCTTCACGGTTGGCATACGGGGTGCACGGGGACTGAAGACGGGTGCGCAGGCATTGTGCTTGAAGGGCACAAGGACATTAGGCAAAGCGAGAGTGCGAGTGCTATGCTGGAAGGGTGTAAGGGCATTGTGCTAGACGGTTGCACGAGCGTTGTGCTGCTTGAGTGGAGCAGGGGAGCTGTTCTAGGCGGGCGCAGACATTATGCTAGTCATTACTGGTGCCAAGAGGCAGCCGTTCTCCCTTATTAGAGCTGTTGAGGCCCTTGTCAATTTCTGCGTTTGGTAGGCTTCATTTGGTCATTATGGGCTGATAAATCTGCTTCTCTTTCTCCGGTGTTCTCAACTTCTGTATAACCCTGCCACTGGACCAAGTACTACTGATGATGCTTGCGGGATGCTGTAATCACTTTATCATCTAGAATGGATTCGGCACCTCGTTTTCTTATTGCTTTTAGTTTGAGTCCTCGTCTCTTCATCTGACCCCTCGAAGGGTCTACTACGTCTTCATAAAGTTGTTTCAACATGCTGGCGGAAGATGGGATGGAGCTGGCGGCTCCACCAGTGTGATGGGTCGACTTTGTAAGCCATTCTACCAATATCTTTTACAATAATCAAGGGTCCCTTATATTTTTGTAGATGGCGCAAGTCTCTTCCCTTTAGGAACTCACAGTCTTGTGGCAAAAGCTTAACCATGACTTTGTCTCCCACTGTGAACTCCTGAGATCTTCTGTTATTGTTCGCGTGTTACTTCATTCTTCTTACTGTTTTCTCAAGGTAAGAATGAGCAAGATCTATATTCTGCCTCCATTCCTCGCTGAAGCTTACGGCTGTTGGAGACTTTCCTGTGTTGGGGATGTTAACCGTGTGGGGGTAATAATGGCTGCTGTCCATTTACAATCTCAAAAGCACTCTTCCCAATAGAGGAGCTTTTGTGTGAGTTCAAGTATAGTTGGGCAACATCTAGAAGCTTCACCAAATTTTTATGTATTGAACTAACAAATGGCGGAAGTACTCTTCTAGCATGGAATTGAACCGCTGCGTATGATCGTTTGATTCTGGTGATAGCTTGTACTCATGGATAGTTGGGATCCAAATAGCTTGAAGAGTTATATACAAAAGTTCCCACAGGAGTCTTGATCATGGACAATGGCTTGTGGTATACCCCAATGCTTCACCATCATACTTGAAAAATAGTTGCTCTGTATCTTGGGCAGGGCAGTACTTTGGTGCGCCAATAAAAGTTGCATACTTACTAAGCTGCTCAATAACAACGAGAATTGTGCCCAAGCCTTCAACCTTTTGGTAAATTAGTGATGAAGTCCGACAACACTCTACCACGATTTCTTAGGGATTGGCGACAGTTGTAGCAACCTTGCTTTCTTCCTGCGTTCAACCTTCTCTTGTTCACAAGTGAGGCATGTCTTAAAATATTCTTGTACGTCATTTTCCATTTGGGCTAGCAGTAACCTTGTTGAAGGAGAGCCATCGTCCTCTCCCTCCGGCGTGGCCTGCTCAAAGGGTGTCATGATATTCTCAAAACAAGATTCGTGTCAAATCATCAACTCTGGGGACGTACACTTGTCATCCTTTTGTCAACGGTAAGCCATCTTCTTGCCAAAACTGTAGAGTTTTACTGCTCTCAATGAGTTTCAGCCTATGAAGCACGGGTGCTTCGAAAGGGGGGAAGTATCTGGGTCGGGTGCGCGTCAGATGCGGGCGTGCCTCGGGTGAGGGTGGGGTGTGTGTTGGGTGCGTATCCTTTATTTTCCTTTTATTTTCTTTATTTACTGAATTTCGGGTGCGGCTCGGGTTAAAAGCAATAGATGTAACTAACCAAAAAGTAGGGCAGATCGAATTGGGGAGTCTAATGAGAGAGAGAGAGAGAGAAATAGCAGCGGCGACAGTCCTCTTTGTAACCCCCCGGCGACATTGGTGACCAACCGCGACACCGGCGACAACAGGCGACCACTCGCAAAAACTCACGGACACCCACAATCACCAGCGATCACCAACGACTAACTGCGACCACCGACGACCATCGGCGACCACCGACGACAACCAGAGGAGACGTCTACTCACCTCAGGCAGCATTTCTCCAAAGGTAAATCTCTGACTGGCTGACTCTCTGTCTTCCTCTCTCTGTCTTCAAATTTTTTTAATTAGCTTCTGTTGTGACTTGGATGTGTGGATTATAAGGTGTTTTTATATTGGAACAATTGAACCATTTGTGGATTTCTCAGTCTCACTTCTCAGTAAATTGGAACCAATTTGTAAACAGTGTGATAAGTGTGTTTTGATGTGTTAAAGACTTAAAGGCTTAAATTAAAGCAGTGATTTAGTGAGTATGGTTGAATTTAATGTCTGATTCATGTTTAAGATTTAGTTTCATTTTTTTCACTTTCAGGTAGTTTTAATTTTTAATGTCAAATATGTCAACTGTTGATAGTATTGCTACTCCTGGTTCTGGTCTTGGTGATGATGAGACAAAACCATTGTGGAAGTATGTGACTAGGCTTGAAAAGGATGGTAAAGAGGGTGAAAATGTGAGATGGCGGTGGAACCTTTGTAGCATGGCTTCTAATAGCTTGTACACTTGGGTTAGGGCTCATTTATTGAAGATTAAGGGAACGGGAATTGAACCAATGTAAAAAAGTGACACCTAGTGAGCTCAACCAGCCGCGGCAATTAGAGGATGATGTGCTTGAGAAAGCAAAGCAAAGTGCTTCAAGGATTCTGCCTTTTCCACCCAGTAGCTCTTTGGGCGGAACAAGCAAATTTTTTCAAAGCGGTATATTCCTTGAGAAGCGAAAGGGTGATATAATTGGAAGTGCTAGTGGAAGTCAAGAAGGAAGCAATCCAATCATGTTAGCTTTAATATTGCCAAAAGAGATCGCTTGCACTCTGAGATTGCTAGGATGTACTATTCTGGGGGTTTGCCATTTCAGCTAGCTAGGAATCCATACTACATGAGTTCATATGCATTTGCCGCGTCTAACTCTCTTGTGGGTTATTTGCCTTCGGGTTACAACTTGTCGAGGACAACTCGTTTACAACAAAAGGAGAAGGCAAATATCTTAAATTTGTTGCAACCTATTCGAGCCTCATGGAAGGAAAAGGGCGTGAGTTTTGTGAGTGATGGATGGAGTGACTCGCAAAGGAGGCCGATAATTAATTACATGGTAGTAACGGATGGTGTGCCTATGGTTCTTAAGGCGGTGGATTCGGGGGAAGTTAAGGACAAATTTTTCATTGCCGCTTTGTTCAAGGAGGTGATTAATGACATGGCCCCCGAAAATGTTGTCCAAGTAATTACGGACAATGCTCCCGATTGCAAAGCGGCCGGGCAATTGATAGAAGCAGAATTCCCTACTATATTTTGGACTCCTTGTAGTGCACACATTAAATCTTGCCTTGAAGAACATTTATGCGGCGAAGAATGCGGATAACAATCAAATAACTTATGACGAATGTTCTTGGATCACAGATGTTTATGGCGATGTAACGGAAATCAAGAATTTCATCACGAACCATTCTATGAGTTTAGCCGTCTGTAACAAGTAGTCTACTATGAAATTGCTTTTGGTTGTTGATACAAGGTTTGCTTGTGTTATTGTGATGCTTAGGAGATTCAAGCTCTTGAAACAAAGTCTTCAAACCATGGTGATTAGCGAGGATTGGCCGTCGTATCGGGAGGATGATGTTGGAAAGGCAAAATATGTGAGGGATATGGTCTTGGCGAGGTTTGGTTGGATAAGATCACTACATAATTACTTTTAGTTCTCCTATCTATCGCATGCTTCGACAATATGATACGGGATCACTAAATAATTGCTTTTACTTCTCCTATCTATGGCATGCTTCGACAATATGATACCTGTACACCTTGTCTTCACTTGGTTTATGATTTGTGGGATAGTATGATTGAAAAGGTGAAAGGTAGACTTGACAAACAGGTATACCCGCAGGGTACGGGTAAAATTCGTTTGGGTCCGGGTAAACATGGGTCGGGTATATTTTACCCAGATTTTCTCGGGTAGACTTTTTGACGATTCGTACCCTACCCTTGCGGGTAAGGTATTACCCACGGGTAATACAGTAATTTTTATATATTTTTTTTAAAACAAATGTTCTTCCTTTCTCGAATGTTTTCTCCTTTCTTCCGTCTTTTATTACACAAACAGAACCTCAAAATTTCACATAACAATCTCCGTGAAGATCCATTACACAACAATCACCACAAGAGATTAAGATCCATTACACAACAATCACCATAAGGCTGAAGATCAAGATAATTCAATAAACAAAATAGAACTGGCCGAAATTTCAAGATCTATAGAACTGGCCGAAATTTCAAGATCTATAAAACTGGCCGAAATTTCAAGATCTATAATAACTGGCCGGCGACGGTGAACTTCAGATCTGGTTGGCGACGGACGACATAGATCTGGTCGGCGACGGACGACATAGATATGATCGGTGACGGAGAGAAGAATGGCGCTGCTGCGGTCGGTCCAACGGCCTTACTTGAACGGTGACTGCGATGACGGATTGACAACGGGTAGAGTTTTGATATATCCGTGACAGTGAGGGGGAAGACGAAGTGATGGGAGGCGGTAGATCTTTGTGAGAGGGACGGTGGCGGCGTAGACGCAGAGAAAAAGGGGAGACGACGGAGGCGCAGAGGCAGAGAAGGGACTGAGTGAAGTAGAAAAATGAAAGTGATGGGTTATTGGTTTAGGGCACACTTGTTTGTTTATATACCCTTTGAAAAACGGGTAATCCGGGAAACCCGCCACCCTATCCAGACCGACCCAAAAATGAAGGATGAGTGGTCTAGCTTCTATGACGTGGTTCATACCATTCTTGTTGATCATTGGAACAAGAACAACATGCCACTTCATAGTATGGCACATTTTTTTTAATCCGAGGAAACTTTCATGCTACTATAAGCCAAGTATAAATCTGAATTTTTTAGTAGTAAAGCGTAAATCTGAATTTTTTTAAATTTATTTGTTTAACGTGTTTATAAAAGGTACTACAGTGATGAATGGCTTAGTGGGGATCCTAATCAGGTTCCTCCTTATAAGGATGCCGAGCTTTATCTTGAAAGGCAGAAATGCATCAAGAGGTTCGTTCCAAATCTGCCGAATCGTTCGAAGGTCAACATTGAGTTTGCCCAATTCTGTTCTAAGAGCGAAAAATTCAATGATATCGATTCCATTAACGATTGGGCTATTATGAGTCCTCTTGATTAGTGGTCGTGAAACGGTCCCCATGCACCTGTGCTCCAAACTCTAGCTTTGAAGCTACTTTAACAACCCGCTTCATCATCTTATGTCGAGAAGAATTGGAGTACTTACTCTTTGGTGCATCCCTTGAGAAGGAATAAGTTGACACCACAACGTGCGGAGGACTTGGTTTTCATTCATAGCAATCTTCGTCTTCTCTCAAGACAATCTCCACAATATGCACAAGGACCGACAAAAATGTGGGATTTTGGAGGAGATCAATTTGGTATTGTGGATGATGTGGGTGTACTTGCGGTTGCGGAGCTTGCACTTGATGAGGCGGAGTTGGGGGCTATACTTTTTATGGATGATGATGATGGAGAGATAGATGAACATGAAGATGAAGATGTTGTGGCTATGGAACCCTTAGATACTTGATGGAGTACTTTGCTTGTTTGATAGTTCGAACTTTGATGTTACATTACTATTGTTATGAATATGATGTATTTGTTGAATGGTTAAATTAAATTGCACTATGTCTTTTGATGCACTTTCTTAAGATCCAAGTTGTTTAGAAATTAAATGCTAGGTGTACATAGCATATATATAATATTTGCCGTATCCCCGCAGCACCTGTATCTTAAAATTTTCAAAAATACTGTATCCACGTACCCGCACTCGTGTTGTATCCGCACCCGTACCCGTATATGTGCTTCATAGGACTTTCAGCAGTTATTGAGCTATAAGGTCGTTGGTGAGGGCCTTCTTGATCTCCTTTCCGATGTTGATGGCAACTACTATAACTCTAACAATATCACTCATGGCCATCAAAAGCCAACTGATTGAGTTCGTTCATCTTGCTGAGGACGTCCACCACACTGTTGGTTGAGTTTGCGCTGTATTTGAGCAATAAGTTAAACTCTGCTAAAAGTTCCTGCCATTTTTGCCTGTTTAGAGGTGAGCTTGTATTGGCTCAAGAAGTGGCTCACAGTAGTGTTATTGAGCTATAAGGTCGTTGGTGAGGGCCTTCTTGATCTCCTCTCCGATGTTGATGGCAACTGCTATAACTCTAACAATACCACTCATGGCCATCAAAAGCCAACTGATTGAGTTCGTTCGTCCTACTGAGGACGTCTGCGATACTGTTGGTTGAGTCTGCGCTGTATTTGAGCAATAAGTTAAACTCTGCTAAAAGTTGTTGCCATTTTGCCTGTTTAGAGGTGAGCTTGTATTGGCTCAAGAAGTGGCTCACAACAGTGTTATCTGTCCTCATTACGATAATAACGCCAAGTTGGTAGTGCCTGTAAACTCTAAGGCAATGGACTACCGCGAGCAACTCTTTCTCATGGGTGGTGTAGCAACGTTCTGCATCACTGAGCTTCCTACTCTCATACGCAACAGGGTAACGTTCTTGCATTAGAACCCCTCCTAGTGCAAAGTCAGAAGGATGTATATGAACTTCGAAAGACTTGGACACATCCTAGATTGCGAGTATTGGATCTTGTGACATAGCCTACTTCATAGCAGTGAAGGCTGACTAACAGTCCTTGGGCCATTCCCAAAATTTGCTCTTTAATCATTTGGTTAAGCGATGGGTCATCCTTGAATAATCTTGGACAAACTTCCTGTAGTGGTTGGCCAAACCTAGGAAGGATCTCAGTTCTGAATCATTATTTGGCGACTGCCATTCCTGGATCATTCGAACTTTGCCCGAGTCCATCCTTATTTGACCCTGTTCTAGCACAGGTCCAGGGATTTTAATCTTGGTCTGGGCAAAAGAACATTTCGACAGCTTCACATGTTACTCGTGCTCCCTTAATTGGCTAAACACCTTCCTCAAGTGTTCAAGATGCTCCTGCATGCTAGAATTGTAGATCACAATATCATCGAGATACAATACACCACCACAAAATCATTGATGTAGTCTCTCAAAACTTGATTCGTCAAAGTGCAATTATGGTCGGGGCGTTCAAGCCGAACGGCATGACCAGAAACTCTTTCGCGCAACATCGGTAACAGAAGTCGTCTTTGCCTCATCACCTTCGGCATCCGAACCTGCAAGTACTCAGACTTAAGGTCCAACTTGGTAAATACCCTTGCCTGACTGAACTGATCAAAGCAATTTGGTGACTAGATCCATGTTACTTGTTTCAAATGGACCTTGTTCAAACCTCTTAGTCCACCTACATTCGTAAAAAACCATCTTGTTTCTTTTGAAAGGGAACTGGTGCATCTAGGGTGACTTGGCAAGGGTGATCAAACCCGCATCTAACAACTTTGTCAGTTTTTTTTTAAAGTTCTGTAAGTTCTGGTTATGACATCCGGTAGGGAGCTTGGATGGGCGGCTTTGTGCTCGATACGAGATCAATCTCATGGTCAACTGCCCTTCTAGGTGGAAATTTCTTCTGTAACTCTTCAGGCATCATGTCCTCAAAGTCGTTTCGCACAATGGTCCTGATAATTCTTCGATTTATTCCCACCTTAACATGGTAAGGTAGGTTGTCCTGTCTCGTTTCAATCCTCTCTTTAACTAGAGGGCTGAGATAGAACGCTCTCAAACCGTAGGAGATATTATCGCTATTACAAAAGCTTTGCTCGCAAGCATGGCGAAAGAGTTAGTGCAAGGCATCACTGTGGTGTTCATGTCCCGTTAGAACTCCGAACCAAGGATTAGCTTAAAGTCGTCCATGGTGACGACTGAAAAGTTGGTTCTTCCTTCGTATGGGCCAACCTTTATTAATAGCAACCTAACTATCCCAGCTACTTGTTGGACAGCAGAATTGATAGCTTTTACCCTTTTCCAAGGTCAAACCCAGTCTTTCCACTCATGTGCTAGAAATGTAGTTATCCGTAGCCCTTGTATCCATCATCGCCTTGATGACCTTCCCGTTAACCTTGATGTCGAGACACATAAGGCCTTCCCCTGGTATGTCGCCCTTTTCTTTGGCGGTGTACCTTTCAGTGTTTCTCCAATCAAGTCCCCTTTCGGGTTCCCAACCTTGATTGTCATAGCTTTACAGAAAGGCCCCAACGACATCTTCCTATTCATTGTCGTGCCTGTTTGGCTGTTCATCTGCTGGTGGTTGCACTGAGTGAGGCCAGACTGTTCCCCTCATTACGTATGCCCAAAGTTGTCAAAGAAGGCATTCATTATTTGCTCATGCGGGCAGTTGACGATCACATGTAGCTCTTGGCACAAGAAGCAACCACTGAAGGTAGGTTTCTTCACTTCTCTACTGGTGCTGGCATGGTGCTGGCATCGGACTTCGCTTTAAACCTGGCCCTATTCTTTTGTTTCTTGCCCCAACCTTGGTTTGGTACGTGTCCCCTTGACTTCTTGCCACTAGTGGTCGTCCTTTGGATTACCTCTCTGAGTAGGTCTTTGTGGCTCAAAGTTGTATTACGAAAGGCTTTCGACAGCGATGATGGCTTTATTAAGGTTGTTTACTCGACTTTTATTTAACTCCGTACGAGCCCATGGTTTTTACCCTTCCATGAAGAATAAGAGCTTGTCGACTGGGGACATGTCGATAATGTCCAACATCTGAGAATGCGCGGCAATACTCCCTGACAAACCCGGTGTGTTTGCACTCTAACAATGCTTTCCTTGCATTGAGTGCGGTTTTCTCGGGGAAAACTGTCTTTAACTCGTGTTTGAGTGTCTCCCATATGGCTATTACGCAGGACGTGTCTTGGATCTCTGAGCTGGGCATCTCCAACCAAGTATGTCATGGCCATCGAGACCTTTGTTTATCCGATTCCATCCTGATGGCCCGAAAATACTATTCGACAGTGAAAAGGAAATTTCCAATTCCTTGTCTTCACAGGCTCCCCTGTAGGTTTCGGGCTCTGGTACCCAAGGCCTCGATGGGTGCTCCATGCCCTTGTGGTTGTGTTAATCACAGCCCAACTAAGAAGCTCCGCTTGATCTTGAAGCTCTTAAAACTTAAGACTGCCAGTCCACAGCATTGGCATTCCGCTCACTATTGGTTGCTTCCAACTTTTCCTCCAGCGCGTTAAGGCGAAGGGAAAATTGAAGAAGATTGCCAAGATGGTCGCTCCTGAACATATCCGCTATATGTGCTTCCAACACATTGATTCTTTCTTTTGAGTTGGTCATAGTTTTCCAACAAACTATCCAACAATTTGGCTAAAGCCACAGTCCCTTAAGCTACCGCGGCTCTGATACCACCTGACGCACAATGGCCCTTGATGGCACCAGCAAACCGTGTATGGCACTCGTCTTGCCACTTATAAGAAGAGTCCGCCAACCGATCTCAAGAATTTATAGGCAACAGTGCATCAACATTGCAATCAACAGTGCATAAAGAGTAAATTTCAACATAAGGGCAATATTGTTCAAAATATTCTCATTACTTCAAAAGCACCATTACAACTTACAAAGAGCTTTGTTTGCATCCACAATGTGAAATATAGTTAGACAGAAAAGCAAGAACATAAACTCTATATGGTACCATCAGGAGAAAAATCTAAAGTGACAGTACTAGACGTTCCTATCTGCAAAGAGTCATAATGCCCCTTTATAAGAAATACAACTGGAAATGACTTGAAATTTTACAAGGAAGCTTAAATATGTATAAAGATGATCTCCACTAAAGATGAGCAAAGACGCAAGCCTGGATCTTCAAATCTTCACGGTTGGCATACGGCATGTACGGTCATTGCAGTCTGGCCACGGGCACTGGGGAACTGGGCTAAGCGAGCATGCTAGTGCTATGCTGGAAGGGCGCAGGGACGCTGTGCTAGACGGGTGCGCCGAGGGCTATACAGGATGGGTTGAGAGGTCCTATGCTAGATGAGCATGCGGGCGCTATGCTGGAAGGGCGCAGGGGCTCTGTGCTAGACAGTCGTGCGGGCGTTGTGCTTCTGCAATGGAGCAGGGGCGCTATGCTAGGCGCGCGCTGAGGCGCTGTGCTTGTCATGGGTGGTGCCAAGAGGCAACCCGTGACAGGTAGCTCGGTGATTTGGCATGACCAGCACTTGTATCTATCCCATGTATGGGATTACTTAGATAGCATTGACGGGTAGGAACTCTTTCCCTCCAATGTTTTTGTAAACACCCCATTTTTTTGGTTTTTTATTTATTTAATGATTTTGAGCTTTATTAATAATTAAAGTTTATTCTTATAGGTATAGGCCTAATAATATGTTAAACTTGATTTATTAAGTCCAGTAATTAGTCCAATCCAGTTGTCCAGCTATCCAGCCTAGTCTAATAATTGGATCCAGTATAGTCCAATTAGGTAGGTCCAGTACTTGTCAGAAGATTTAGAATTATTTTTGTGCTTTATCCTTGATTTATATGGAATATGGAGATGATTTTTGAATCTGGTTCATCCCAACTGTATTTGTAAAGATAATTATCGAATTAAAGACATATAATGTCTTGAAATTCGAAAAAAAACTTAAAGTTGTAAGGGGTGAATTGGCCGGTTTATAAAAAATTGGCTTGTTCGTCCAAGGGATGAACCGGCTAGTCCGTTGAGTATTAGGCATGTTTGTAGTTGATTTTTCTCAATATGCGATTTTTATCTAATATTTTGCTTTATCTTCGGATCATAGATTGAGATGGTCGTCTTTATCACTTCTGGTGCCCCAGACCTCTATAAAGGGGTCTTTGGGCTAAATTTTTAGGGATCACCTTCTTCTCTGTAGAGCTTTTATACAATATCTTCCAATAGAAGTAGTGGATCATCTCTAAGAGAGATTTATTACTTCATAGTTCATTTTGCTATATTCGTAAGTTACTCGCATCGTGGATTCGTCACAAAGCATTTCTGAGTCTTCTAGGCAAGCGCATTCTCAAGGTATATTTATAACTTTCTAGACTAGTTAATATAATAGTATGGAGTGTCTCCCATCCCTGCGATCACATTTCCTTTATACAAACTGTCAAAAAAAACTGTCATTTTATTTATTAGTTCGAGTCTAAGACCGAAATGTAGGTCGCCACCCATAGGGCCCGGTCAAACTACGATGATTTTGATTCTGGTTTGTCTGACCAAATACGTCGGCCATTTGACCCTCTGTTATCGAATTCAAACTAATAATATTGAATTATAACTAACGTTTTTAAGGCCAAATATCAATATAAATGAAGTAGAGACCGAAAGGATATGACGGTTGCCTAACACCTTCCCGTCGTATAACTTAATCCCCGAACCCATTTTACTTTTTTTGGTAGACTAGTTATTCTTTAGACATTTTAGAGTTAATTTTTTTTTTGTTTCATATTTTTGTTTCATAAAATAAGATGGCGACTCCTAATTTTTAGACCTTTTTCGGGTCTAACGGTTTTTCCTGAGGCGGTTCGCTATAGCTTTCAATACCAAAATAGGAGAAAAGATCCAAGCATCAAAAATTAGAGACGGTTGAACCTGTGAGTTCATTAAATACTTAATACAGCAGGACCATATCATGTCACTGTATGGTGCATAAACATGATGTTGTTTAATCTGAACTTGTGAGTTCATTAAGTTGTTAATTAGAATCGGACCATATTATGTTAGTGTGGTGTATAAACATGATGTTCTTATATCTGAACCTTTTTGGGCAGTACAGATCTTGTATTGTCCAATGGAGTTGAGTATATCATGCATTACATCACGATTAGTTGGAATTTTAGTACTTACACCCTCACATTTGTATCCAAAGGGTTGTAAGATTTCTGCAGAGATTCATTGTGATACTATGTTTCCAGCTAAAACTCAACAACCAATGGTCCGTACCTCACCAAAAAAAGTTTTACAGAGAAGTTTCTATCCAAATGATATCAGAATTTTTAATAGTTTATTGATATGCACAAAACCAAGAAGAGACTATCTATTTAATTCCATATTTTGTTCAATTTTTTGATCAATCTTTTAGTGATTCTTTAGCAGGTCCGTGTGTCATCCTAACGAACTCTTGTGCTGGCTATTTTGTGAGGATACTTTATTACCTAATATTTTTATCATTTGACATGACAGAAGCATTAAAAAATCAGAAGAGGATATCCCGGTGCCACCTCTCCTGAAAAGTGCTGCTCTCTGGGGTATGTTTAACTGCATCCTTTTCTGTTTCTTTTGCACGGTTAATTCACATGATTGTGCATACTCTCAGTTCCCAGAAAAGTTTCTCCCAGTGTCTTACTGACTTATTAAAACAACCTAATTATCTCTATGGGTATAACCGTCATGTGTCAACTACTTACTTGAAGAAGGATCTTTTTAGTTCTCTGTTTTGCACTTTTTTCTGCTTTTATAATCCCTCTTGACGTATGACCACTTTAAGAAATTTTCTTTGCTACATGTTGTTGCTGTAATTGTAGGGTTTAGTCTTGTAGAATTGGAGTTGTGTCAAGATTCTAAATTGACATGACAAACATAAGCTGAAGCTGTTATGGCTTCCATGTTGTCAATACTGTTACGAAAAACACGAGAATGCAATTTGATAGAGAAGAATGATAACTCGTAATTTTTTTGTGTCAAGTCTTCCCATATTTTATGATGGTGAATATCAAGAAACTGGAAATAATAGGAAAATGAGAGCTTATGATCCAGTTTGTGTCAATCTTATCGCAGCAATACATGATGCTTAGTATCTAAAAACAGATATGTCTAGAGTTCATGCATTCTTCCTGGCTCAAACATAGTCTACTTAACGTCAAATAATGTTAGTAGTCTCCTCGCAACTATTAAAACTTTTTGACGACTACATATTCCAAATTATTAGTTATCTTTTTTGCATTTTTAAGATGCATTCGAACCATCCTTATGCCTGTTGCTTTTCTAACACTGCTGTGTCAGCAGTTAGTTCACTTAAGCTCTTCAAATACGAGGCCATACACATGTAAAGTTCGAATATGCCGACTTGTAAAAGTCATGCTATTTGATGAAATTGTGGCTTCTCGTCTTACTTATACCTAGAAGAAAGGATATTCCATCCGATTGCTAGCATCTTGTATTATTATGCATGGTTTAACACTCAGATGCTTTCACTTCTTGACCAGGCGTTTTTCTTGCCGTGTCTTCCAATACTCGTTATCAAGTTATAAATGGATTAGAATGCCTGGTTGAAGCATCACCTTTAGCAAAGCGGGTCCCACCTGTTGCGTTGGCTTTTACAGTAGGCGTGCGATTTGCAAACAATATCTACGGCGGAATGCAGTTTGTCGATTGGGCTAGGTGGAGTGGAGTGCAATAGCAGCATTTCATTTTGCTCATGAAATCCTATTTGTTTTTCCTTGATGAGACCAAATCCTTTGTTTTTTTGCCATGCGCTGTCAAGAAGCCTTCTTTACAGTTGGGCCTTCGTACTGGAAGCTCAATTCTGAACCGAGGTTGCAATTGAAGTAGAGTATACCTCGAGTTGAGGGCATCGTTGTATATCATAGGAAGATTCTTCTCTCTTTCGCAGTAAAACCTTTAGTTATTTGATAAGACGAGCACAAAATTTTTTGGTCAGAGCATAGATGAACAGCGTTACTTCCCAAGACCTTGTGAAATTACAAAGTTTGATTTTTTGATTTTCTTGTGAACCTCTCAGCTGAAGAGATTAGTTGTAAGTTAAGGAATACCAAACAAGGAGTAGCGAATTATGGGAAAGTTTTTCAATGTATGCAATAAACGACCTTGAAAAGGGCATGCTAACTACATCATAATCAGGCTGAGTATCATTATGCTAGTAGATTACTCCCTTTGTCCTACATATGTAGATCACATTTTTTTTGCACGTATATCTAGAGTTTAAGTCATATATTATGTTTTTATTTTACTCTTTCAAGAGAGCAGGAGAAGAAAGTGGATCAGAAGAAATAAATGAGTTAGTGGAGCGTTAAATGTAGAGAGAGAAATATAATAAAAAGAACTATAAGAAAGCAGGTTAGAGAGAAAATGAGTTAGTAGAGTGTTAAATATGCAGAGAGAAATATAATATATTAGAGTAAGAAAGTGGGTCGTGAGAGAGAAAAGAGAGTTAAATGTGAAGAGAGAGATAAAATAAAAAAAGAGTGTAAAAAGAGTAAATATTTAAAAGTACTTAAAAACTTATTCTTAATTTGAAAAGTGAACAAATTTTGTGAAACAGTCTAAAAAGTAAAAAGAAATATGATTAACTTTGTACGACGGACGGACGGAGTATTAGTTAGCCAAAGTCAATGCGAAGAGAAACATTTTGGAAGGTCGTGATTGTGAGGGAGGCCTTGACGATGGACAAGGTGTCCAAGACCTCTACAATGCTAATCCAGATGATGACGCCCCAAAGATATAATGTGATTTGGAGTATCGGGCAACAGACCAATAGGCTAATTAAGAACCACACGCACACACAAGAAAGATACACTAGAATCACACACCTGACGCGACTTCACCACGTGGATGGTGCATGCACATATTAGACACACACAGTGACACTGCACTTTAAAAATAAAGTTAGCCATGGATTTTCTGGGACTTTCTCCCTAGCACTACACATACATCCTAACTGGCAACCTCATGTTATCTATGCATCTGTCACTTTTTCTACTGTAGGATCTTTGGATGCAGGTATCCCATATTCCTAATGACTGCTATCATGCTTATCTAGCCAAAAAAAATAGGATGGGCAGCCAGAAGCTTCCTTGAACTGGATTGGTCAGAGTGCCGTGTGGCTAACACTGATTATTTTCGGATTAAAGTTAGTTTTCACAGATTTTCCTTTACTTCCTGCTGTCTTTCTCCAACTTCTAGATTGAATGGGTTGTACTACTCTATGGTGTTCTTATGAACGTATTTTCAAGGTTTACTATCGCTGTGGTAAAATAGGTCACTATAATATTCACTGCAAATCTTCACTGGTGGAAGTCTTAGAATCTTTAACTTGCTGAACGGAACATCTTCATGGAGCCGCAAATTATGAGACTTTCTTCATTCCGGGGCAACCAATGTTTACTTCTTCTTTTAGAGCTTTGCCTAACTTTGATTGGAATCGCACCTCCAGGATCACTATTTCCACTGATGATATTGGTGCTCATCTTATTCAAGAGTATGATGCCTATTCCCCTTCTACCTCAGTTACCTCCAGTGAAGATTTAGATTTTGCAACACCAAATACATCTCTTCATTCGGAGTCCCCTGCTGCCTCGAAAGCTCTTATCGAGGTTCTAGTTGATATTCAACATATGGGTAATTTTCTGGATGTTTGGAACTATATGGAGCAAGCTCCTAATCTACCATTTGTTGGTAATGCCAACCACGAAGAACATGAATTTGATCCAATGCAGGATATAAATTTTGATGATAATCTCTCTGATTTTAATCCCGAGGACTGGGATTTAGATGTGAAAATAAATCCTGTTTTATCAAACACAGATATTATCAACGTACATGAGGAACTCTCAAGTGAAACATCTATGGTTTCCTGCCAACCTCCTCCCATATTAGAGAGCAGCTCAGATTCTCTGGAAATTTTAGCTGGAAATCCAATGCCCGAATTACACGCGTTGGTGGTTGCCATTGAATCTGTGTTACCACATAGCCACGACATTAACTCCTCTGACAATCATAGTATACACATTACCTGAGCCATCCCTTGATGATGCAAAGGTAGACACATGGTTAGTTGAACCTCTTAATAAACTCGATGAAATCTTTTCTTTGGTGGTAAAAGATTTACAATCAAATACATTTCCCCTCCCTGAAGCGACCTACCAAGTAGAGTTATCGCCTGCCCTGTCTTCTCAAACAAATCCTAATAACCTCTTGACTCCTACTGATGGACAGCCTACATTAGAATTCACACCAAATTTGGCCCCTACTAATGGATAGACTAGTCTACAGTCATCATACCCTTAGCCTTTAATTCCACAAATTCTCTCCAGCCTACTAACGAAGACAACAAGCCATTTGGTGGATCCCTCTCTCAGTTTGGGCCAAACTACTCTCATGATACCGGCCCAACAGGTGGCCTCTTGTATGTTAGATCCCTCTCACATTTCGGCCCAAAGTCCTTACCTAATAACGGCCCATCAGGTGGCCCCTTTTATTTTCTCTTTCACGGCAACAGACAAAGAGAAGGTCACTACGCCTGGCCCAAGCTCTTCGTCTGGGGCAGAGATCCAAAAGCCAGTGTTGTGCCATCCAAGCCGTGGCCCAAACATGCCCAGCCCCTCACGCATTTCAGCCTCTGGACCTGGAACACCACAGTTTGCTTCTTTTGCTGCTTCATCTTTGCTGAATATCTCCATGGAAGTCGTGGAATTCTCAAAACTACAGGAAGATATAGACAAAAAAGCAAAGAACAAGACTATGGAGGATGTCTAAAATGATATCACTCTTACTATCTCCCCTGACACTATTATTCGCACCCAGATGAATTCTCCTTTGCAACAGGATAAAGACTTATCCTCTCTTTCTACTCTACACCAAGCTGATTCGAAGGAAATCTCGCTACCAATTACTGCAAAAAAATTTTTGTGCTCCGGAGTTTCCTGATGAAAGTGATACTGAGGAAGAACTTAATAATTCTGACACAAATTTCCATCTTAAAATGACTGTTGAATCCCTTCCGACAAGCATCCGGGGGAAAAGATCACGCTCTCTGTCACCTGATGATACCTCACCACTGCCAGGTTCTAATATCCTCATACCATCCTCTTTGTCAAATTATTTTATCCATATTTCTTTTTATTTGGCTTTTTAGTGCTCTTAGAATCTTTACAAATCTCTTCTTGTTCAGTGCCTCATAAACGAAAGTGCCATTTTAATTTGCGTCGTTACTCTTCTAGCAAAAAAAGTTTAAAACTCAAAAATGATAGTTATTCTTGTTGCTTTGGCAACTTCTACTTGTTACGACCTTTATCCCTTGGCAAAAGAAAACTATTGTCAAATTTGTCTCCTAACAATCCTAGCAAAAGATGTAAGCTGTCTCCTTACCTTGTCATATATGTTAGTGCTCTTGTTGTCGTAGCTGCCCATCATCCCTCATGTAATACGTTTCTACTCCCTTCGCTTCTGAACCCACGTGAGCTATCTTCTCTCATTCCTTTAGACCGTGAAAGGGTTTCGGGTTTTTCCCTTGAGCAATCCCTTCGTTGTCAATGAAGATCCTATGCTGGAACTGTAGAGGGTTTGGACAACCCCTCACAATTTGACCAGCTTTAAAATTTGTCCGCAATCATCACCCCGAGTGTGTTTTTCTTCATGAAACTAAATCTTTGGTGTCCTCTGTTTCCTCTAAGTTTCACAAACTTGGTTTTACTCACTAGGACGGAATCGATGCTTCTGGCATCTTTGGCACGAAAATTGGTTTATGGGTTGGGTGGACCAATAATGAGCACGGAGTGGTTCGGCATAAAGATAAACATTTGATTGTAATGGAGTTCTCAACTCATTCGGAGCCTCCTTGGCTTTTGGGTCTGATTTATGGGCATCCCAATCTGGCTAAGAGGGGACACACATGGGACCATATCTCGGAAACCCTTAGGCTTTACACCTTGCCTTTACTTCTGGGCAGTGATTTTAATCAAGTCCTGACACCCGCAAACAAAACAGGACTTCATCACCTCAGTACCCTGTGAAGCCACCTTCTACATCACTTTATTAATACGAATCATCTCATCGCTTGCCCCACAGTGGGCCCGGTGTTTACGTGGTGCAATAATCGACACCAGGTTTTTTGCACTTATGAAAAATTGGACAGAGGGTATGCTAATTCGGAATGTATATCTCGCTTCCCTTGTGCCAAGGTCTATAACTTGGGTATTCAAGTCTCTGATCATGCACCTCTTCTCTTTGATATTCAACTGCGTGAGGAATTTTTGTTTCGGCCCCACACATTTCAAAGCTTTCTAGTTGCACCATCCGGACAGTCACCAAGGTATTCAGGAAGCTTGGTCGATTCCTGTATATGGCTCCCTTTATTCAAAGTTGTCTCATGGGGCAAACATATGATGAATTCGTTAGTTACGTGGAGTAAAAGTTCTTTTGGAAATTTGAGCTCCCAAATCTCCAATACAAAAGCAAGTTTACTTAATTTTCAGAGTCTGTTACCCTTGAATGACGCACAGATGATGGAACGGTTGCACCGTGACAAACTTGACTGGCTCTTGGATTGTGAGGAAATTTTCTGGGCACAAAAGCTAAGATCAAATGGCTTCAATTAGGAGACCGAAACAATAAATTTTTTCACACTTCTACACTAATTCATTGTAATAATAACCATATCTCCTCTATTTCAGATGCGGAGGGGTCCATTCTTACCTCACATAAAGACATCTCTCACTGTATTCTCACACACTTCAAATATATTCTTTGTAACCCCGGTTAAGGTCATCACAATTCCAGAAATTTCACCACCATTAATGCCCTCCACAAAACTCTTTCCGAAAGTTAGATCAACCTTATGGGTAAACCTTTCACTGCCGAAGAAGTCAAAACGGCCCCTTTTCAACTTGCCCCTCTTAAAGCCCCGGGACCGGATGGTATACCTCCTCTTGTCTATCAAAAGTGTTGGTCTTATCTTTCAACACCCATCACATCAGCGTTCTTATCCTTCCTTTTCTCTGGGCACATGTTATCTGAAGCAAATAAAACTTTTATCACTTTAATTCCGAAATTTACAAATGCGTCTTATCCTAGTGCTTTTCTTGACCTATTAGCCTGTGTAATACTATTTAAAAAATCATAGCCAAGACTCTAGCCAACCGCATCAAACCCCATCTGACAAATCTTATTTCTGAATACCAAAATGCTTTTATCCCTGGCCAAAATATTTGTGACAATATTTTTATTGGCCAAGAATTAGTTCAAAAGATCCGCACCTACAAAAATCCTACAACCATTTTGGGCACGATTAAAAGGGATATGAGTAAGGCTTATGATAGAGTTAATTGGGACTTTCTAGAAGCTATCCTACGAAAAGTTTGTTCCCTATAACACATTATCTCATTCATTATGACGTGTGAAGACATTTTCATATGAAATTCTGGTTAATGGATCCACTTCTAGCCGCTTTAGCCCTCTCTGTGGACTCCGCCAAGGCGACCCCTTATCTCCGTATCTTTTTATCTTATGTGCGGAAGCATTTTCATCGTCTCTTACCGCGGCCAACCATAGTGGATCTATCCCCGGAATTAAAGCAGGAATAAAAAGCCCACCGATCAATCATCTCCTCTTTGCTGATGACTCCTTAATATTCATGAAGGTTAGTTTATCCTCATGTCTGACAGTGAGAAACTTGATTGATGAATATTGCTTGGACTCTGGTCAACTAGTAAATCTTCAGAAATCACCCTTTACGGCGAGCTCTTATATTAGTGAAGGGGGACCAACGAATGTTTCAAGCTACTCTGGGCATAATGCCATCAAGTACTTTTGGCACTTATCTGGGCAGTACTCTTGACATCATCACCCTCCGGAAAGAGTATTTTCATACCATCATAAACACAATAAGAACACGCTGTGCAGGATGGAAATCCTGTCTCCTAAATAAGGCCGGAAGGGCAACTTTGGTCATATCGGTGCTTTCCTCTCTCTTAATCTATCACATGCATGTATGCAATTCTCCAAAGGGTGTATGTAAAGAAATTACTCAGATCCTTAGCAATTTTTGGTGGTCGGGAGATGAAAAACATAAAGGTATCCACTAGATCAACTGGTTTGCTTTATGTGGTGCAAAGCACATTGGAGGCCTCAACTTTAAAGACCCATGCCTACTTAACCAAGCTTTACTAGCTAAATATAGCTGGCGTCTAGCCCGAGCACCCCAGGATCTTGTTACGCGTGTACTTTGGGGCAAATATTGTATCCGGGCAAATTTTTTCTCTTCTCCAACAAAAGGAAAATTTTCTTGGGGTTGGCGTAGCATTTTAGTAGGACGCTCTGCTCTACTCAAAGGTCTCCGATGGCAAGTAGGTTCGGGTTCTAAAATTTCTATCTAGCAAGATAATTGGATACCTAGTGTCCCATCCTTGAGTCTAAATAGAGCACGCTGTCAGGACTCATCCATCTTGAAAGTTAGTGACCTAATCACTAATGGGGATTGGAATAGATCACTATTATGTGCTTTGTTTCCCCAAGATATATGCCAGAAAATTGAAACCATTTTTATTTTTGCTCACGCTTTTGAGGATATGCAAGTATGGGGACACAACGAATGGGGACTTCATGGTTTCCTCTGCCTACCATATGTTATATCAGAATCAGCTCTCTGAAATACAAAGCAATAGCACTCATCCTTCTTTCTCACTACGATATACCCCTAAGGATTGGACTAATCTATGGACTCTACCTTTTCCGCTAAAGATGAAATTTCTCACCTGGCAGTTATTCTGGGACCGCCTTCCACTCAAAACCAGACTCTCTCACTTATCGATCACACGGACAGATTCATGCCCCATGTGTGGAGCTGCCCCGAAGACTAGTGACCATCTTTTCCTTCGCTGCCGTTTAATTAGACCTATTTGGTATGGTCTGCCCATTGGAATTAAAACCGACACAATCCACGGCTCCCTTACCGAATGGTTTCTTACTTGGATAAAGAGTCCCTTACATAACCATAAGCTCATTCTCGCTCGTCTTTATATTTTTACTACCTTATGGTTCCTTTGGACCCACCGGAATATCCTCATCTTTCGACAAGTCTCTTTTAACCCTTTAGTCATCATCCAACAGATAAAACAATCAGTGTCCAACATTATATCCTATACCATTACCCTACCCTCACAACCTAAAAATCTCCCGCAACCAAATTGCCAACCCATAAGAGATTATGGACATGGAAATTTGGAAGCTATCAACATAATATATTTCAATACAAATATATTATTATATTTAGAAACTATCAGAAAACTGAGGTTTATTTTAGGTTTAACTAAGGACATATTGGTGTAAGGCGACTATAGTAAAACTGGAGTTTTATAGGTTTTTTGAAATGCATATGTAATCATGACTTTTAAGAATCGCTAGACAATATCATTCTGCTCCTAATTATGATTAGGGATCATGGAAAATAAATAATCCTTAGTTTGTATTAGAGTTATTGGAATACCCTTATAAGCATGATGTCATATTTTTCAGATGATTATTGTCTTCACATGTTTTATGGAAATCCAAATACCAGGATAATATATTCTTCATATGGGTATAGGGTGATGGGGTTAGGTGAAACTAAATTGGTAAAGACTCCAATGCTCAAATGATTAAGAAAACTTCTTTTTTTTCCTTTTTCTTTAAAACTCTTAAATATTGATATGCAAAGGGTTGAAGGATCAAACATTTTAATTCAAATGCCCTTTTCAAAATTTAAAGGTTAGTGTTTATGAGTTTTAAAAATTTGATGCTATATTAGAATCTTTTTTTATACTAAATTTAAACATTTTGTCGCTAAAGAGTTTAAAAGATCACTATTGCATTTTTAGCGACAAGAGTATGACTTTAACCAAAAAGTGTGTGCATCTAGCTCCAACGTACAAAAAGATCCCTAGGGATTAAATGGCTAAACATCTTTCCTTAAAAATACTTTTTGAGCTTATGAGGTTTACAAACATTAATGGTGTTTTTTTACTTCTAAAAGGGTGAGGCAAACAACAATATTGTGGACTAAATAAAATCATAACAAAAGAGTATGAATTTATTCAGAATGGCTGCAAATCTAGCCTCACCATATAAAAACGATCCCAATAGGTTATATAGCTAAATATTTTTTTAAGATACCCTTCTTAAATATATGAGGTTACATGCATTAAGGTTGTTTTTGACTTTTATGAAGGTGAGGCCAAATCAGAGTATCTTTTGCTAAATTTTAACATTTTGTCGCTGTTAAGAAAATAGTATTAATTCAACCAAACTACGGGGACAGACTTAGCACCATCATATAAACTTGATCTTAGTTTATATCCTTTTTAGGTGGACCGGCTAATGCACTATACTAATTTTTGCATATGACTGCAAACTTAATTTTTACAGGCATAGGACTGAGTCAGAATATCTACATATTCGACTCTACTTTTTTTTAATCCTTTATGGTGACTTTATGTGTTGTTTATTTTTTAATAAAATAATTGGTTATTACGATTTGTTAACTCTCCAAATCTTATGTCATTGTTATATTTTTCTTAATTTTCCTCTCCTTTTATTTCTGCTTCCACCCGGGCTTTTTAGTTTGTTCTCGAGTTTTTTGTTTTATTTGATGATACGGGTCCTATTATCCGATGAATGATCTGTGCTAGAACCTATTCTGATGAATTTTTTTGGAGTTTGTATTTATATTATAAATGTAGTGAATATGTATATAGGGTAAAAAAGTTAGGTTTGTGAACGTTATTAAGATTACTTCGTTCATTATCATTTTCTCATGTTTATTTCACACTCTTTCTCATCAAATATTTTACTTTCTATGATAATTAGGGCAACAAACTTTAAACTTTTGTTGATATCACTTAATTATAATTCAGATTTCTTCTTAGTTTCACCTCTTAGACTTATATATGTGCCACATAAATGTTTTACAAGAAATTGAACAACTCTAATGTATAAACTTCACATTACAATTTATGTGCGTTAAATTGTCTTTTAGACACTTTTTTTTTTTACTTTTGTTACTGCAATTCCTTATTTGTAGTTATAGACACCCCATTTTTTGAATAATGGACTCGTTATTAATTAAAAGGCATTATTGAGTTCGGACTTAGTAATGTGTTTTAAGTAAATGATTAAGTCCAGTTTATTTAATTAATGTGGTCTAGTCTAATGGGGTGAATCGGCCGGTTTTAGACTAATTGGCCGGTTAGTTGATTTTTGTCAATCTGCGATTTTATTACTTATTCTCCAGCCGTGCAGATTAGAATTATCAATCTAATCAGATTCTGCGACCCTGAGCACTATGAAAAGGGGTTTTAGCCTCCATTTTAAGGGTCAGACTTTGGGGAGATGTAATTCAATTTCCTAAGCTTATTCTTTAAAGGTTGCCCGCCATTTCCTCGTGAAGTGACGTCCAACCTCTCTCGAGAATTTTGGCCACCCAAACCACTCTAAAACGTCATTTTGTTCTTTACATGGGTGATCCGACGGTGAGGGTTCCTGAGTTGTCAAGGCAAGTTACATCTCGAGGTAACTTTTATTAAGCTTTCATAGGGTAGAAATCATATAGATTGCCATCCCTTTCCTGTAGTCACATTTCATTTCAAAACAGTAAAAGAGTTATTTTCACTTTCTTTGTCTAAGTCTAAGTCTCGCAATTATGGACTACTCCCAGTAGGACCAGAGTCGAAATATTATGGTTTTGATTTCGATTAGTCTGATCGGATTCATAGGCCACTTGACCCCAGTTATCGAGTTCAAGCCAAAAAACATAAAAATAGACTTATGGTGAGTCTTGTTATATTTTCACATGCTATGTGTACTCGAGGCCATTAATCTTTAATGAAGTAGAGACCGAAAGGACGTGGCGGGTGTTTAACACCTTTCCATTGCATAACTCAGTGCCTGGACTTTTTCCTTGGTCTCGATAGATAAGTCATCCTTCTTGGCCTTTGAGTCATTTTTTTTTGTTTTTTCTTATTTTTTCTAACTAAATAAGATGAGGACTCTTGAAAATTCCTTGTTCTTGGGATTTGTTCTGAGCCGGTGTGCCACAGTGGCGACTCCGCTGGGGGCTAAAAACATTATGAGGACTAGACTTGAAAAGTTTTTCTTGATTATTTTGGCCTTATTGTATTTTTATTGTATTTTTCTGTGGTATGTATAATATGACGTAACTGTGGTACTTGCGTTTTTATTTCCATACCTCACACATGTGCACGTCTCACCCCAACCCACCCATTTAAGAGCGACACACTTGAGGGACTTGGTCCTCTTGGGCTCAAGGCAAACTCTCAATCAACATCTCAACTCCACGTGCCTCGTACTAAGGATTTTTGCTGGTCTCTCAGTATATTAAACGACTTATATACGTACTGATGATCGCCCATTATCAACTTCATAGTTATAGGCAGGAGGTATATGGTAAAGTCGAGCCGATGGAGTGACCTTTACACCGGTGTTATAAGGAGGGAAACTCACATCGGACCATTCAGTGTTTTGCCCTTTGTTGAGAAATACCGGTATTGGCCTACGACATGTTGGCAGCGAAATCACCAACATTCTGTAAGCTGAGCTAGTAATTTCATAAAAAAAAGAGAGACTCTGACTAACTGGACGGTTATCCACACTCCCAACTGCACGGTTAGTCAGTATGTGCAGTTGCTTGGAAACTTCAAGATTGGCTAGTTCATAGCCTGATTAAACCCATTGACCAACCAGCCAGTTATCTTCATGGATGGCCGAATGATTAGTCAAAAATCTTAACCTCTAGAAAAATTTCCAGAAAAATTCTCTCGACCCACTAGCCAACCGGCCGGTTATCCTCTCGGATGGCCGGATGGTTAGTCAAGAATCTTGACCTCCAGAAAATTGCCAGAATTTTTTTTATAAAATTTCCTCGAACAACTAACTAACCGACCGATTATCCTCCCGGATGACCAGACGGTTAGTCGGACACCTTATCCCCCATAAAGTTTTCCAGAAATAGACCACAAGCCTATTGACCAGCTGACTGCTTTTCTTTCCAGATGACCGGACGACTAGTCAGTTCTTTTTTCCAAAAAATTCAAAAAAAATCCTCAAGACCTGAAAAATCTCCCTTGACTCCATCAGGGTTTGAACCAGTCATCAACATGTAAAATGTATCATTAAAGTTTTTTCAACTTTTCCTATATAGTTAAGGCTAAGCGTGGTTAGTATCAAGAATCGTTCGAAAAAATCTCACAAACTCCAATGGCCGAACAATTTCTACAGATCTCTAATTTGGTCTGTATTATCAACGAGCTTCAGAATGGTTTTACTTTCCTAATTGTAGAGCTTAATTATCAACGAGCAGTGACATGGGAACCCATTGTAGAGCCTAAACAAAAGTTCACCCCCTTGAACGCACCACTCCTCAAGGTTTTTCACCACTTGCTAAGGAGGGGAATGATTTCCAAGCTACCATGATACCCGATGGATATGATGAGAATGCCATTTGTAGTTTCCATCAAGGAAAGTGACAGCCCACAAAGAGATGCATCACCTTTCAGCATGCCATAGAAGACCTCATCGATAAAGGTAAAATCTCCCCTTCTATCAGATTAAATGTCAAAAAATAACCCTTGCCTACCCATAGGGTTAACTGTATTAATGATATCTAGCCATTCATGGATCCGACCGCCCTTATTGTCCCTACCAGCCCCCCAGTTTTGAGATCAGTGTCTGCCTATGATTCCATTACAGTTTTGTGATGTAATTACTTGGGAGGAGTTGATGGATGAAGAGACTTTTACAGTTGAGGAAGAGAAACTGGGTTTATTTTTTGACCAAATTCCAGTGTGTCCCACTTTACGAGATCAGGCCGATGTACCAGACCCCACCCCAGCCAACCGCATCCAACCCTTAATTATCCAAGTGAGTACTCCGAACAACCTATTTTCCAATATATGCGTATGTGTACGTGATTTTCCCAAATAAAATTTTTAAAGTATTTGTTAATAGCTGGCTTTTGTGAAATTGGTTGTTGAGAAATTAAATTAAAATTACCATGGTATGTGTTGTGTTGTGTTGTTTTTGAGAACTCTGTGTGAATCATGGTACGGTATTGAGAGGTTAATATTGGTTGTTGTGCCCCATATCCACGGGAGAAAATGGATCCTGGGTACTGGTCAACGGGACCATATGCTGGCACACAATATTGTTACATCATGGTTCTCCCTTGCGTCCACAAAATTGTTTATCCCGGGTGAAGGAATTATTCTGGGTCCTAGTTAGTGGGACCATACGCTGACCATAGCACACCATGAAAAGAGTTAGAATTGCACTCGAAGTTTTAATACTGTTGTTGTGTATTCATTTTGGAAGAGTTTTCTTAAAGCATGCTTTACTTTTATAAAGTATATATGTGTATAGTATCCGCTGTGAATTTGTCACCAGTTTTAAAATGAAGAAACCAAGGCATTTTTTATGAATTCCAAAACTTATTTTAGGGATATTGTATGTGTACTTTCTGAGCCCCAAGCTCACACTGTCATAAATGTTTTCAGGTGACCAGCTAGATGAACCCGAGAGCTTGGAGGGTAACGAGAATGAAGTTTCAGGAGAAGGTCTTTAAGGATTTAAGCACTTATTGAATAATTGTTAAAAGCTGGATGTAATTATAGTACTATTTTGTTTATGCTTTGAGAATTGATCCGAGCTTAGGTCTCCATGAGATCTTTAATGATTTGCATCAGTTATTCATGGAGGAAATCATTAGAGACGTATTTGAGAAATCTATTAGTATGATTTTAGAAATCTTGTTAAGGTATTAGTTTAAATGCATGGCCATAGAATTGTGTACATATTATGGTAAGGCCTGGCAGAACCCTAGGTAAAAATAGTATGCCTATAGTCAGTCACAGATCTAGCTCATGGGCTCAACTGTGGGTTTGGGTTGTGACAGAAATGGTATCAGAGCTTGAGTATCACAATTTTGTAGACTCATACCTAGTTTAATGAGATTGGGGTAGGATGGGAAAGGAAAGGAAAGGATCTTGACTAAGTGAAAATTTGGGATTTGTTGATATGCTTCCTTGCAAATTTCGGTAATCGATTAAGTGTCTCATTTTAAATTAAGCAGTGTATTAGGACTATATGGCAGGTCGTAGCGAGGATAGCTTATTGATAGAGGTCAGCCAGATGCCTTCTAAAGAATCCAGAGATTCTAACCAGACATCCTACAATGAGAGCAAGAAATTGAGAAAGCGTCCCAAGGAGGAGTTGGAAGATTTTAGAATAGAGGATGATTCCATTAGAGAAGGAGATACAATGATTGAAGGAGGAAAAGAGGGTACTGAAAACCCAATTGGAGAGTATGAGGATTAGCGATAGTTTTAATTGGGAGCAAAGACAGAAGGACTACAATTATTATTTCGGGAAGAAAGTTATAGAGGTACAGAATCGGCTGGCAAATTCAAATTTGGTGACTTTCTCTAAGGCTGAAATAGAACAGTTGATCCAAGAATGGGAAAGCTACATTAAACTGAGAGATGACTAGGTTGGGGAAGAAAAAGGAGGAGTAGTAGTTAGATTTGGAGAATAAGCAGAGTGTCTCTCTTTTTGTTGGACTCATTGTTTTGGACAAGTACCTTTGGAACCTTTGGGAGTAATGTAGCACCGTTGATTTAGTTATAATATCAATTTTACTATATTTTGAGTCGTTTGTTATGCAACCCTTAGAATAAACGTAAATTATTGAATTACTTACACATTTCTTGGTTAAGGAAAAGGAGCGATGTAGAACAAATTATAACAAATTTGAATATGAATTTTTTTTTATAATTTCATTATGTTTGGGAATAGGTTGAAAAGCATTGTAGCTCAAGGCAAGGACGTGTCTAGGGTGGTGGAGAACCTTGCTACAGTTGTGGAACGCCATATGTTCATACCCTATTCTGGTCAGACCAGCAGGGCCTGCTAGGGGACTCACTTTGCGTGACACATCATCCAGTCGACGGTAGTCGACGGTCAGTTATTCAACCCTCACAGGTCGATCAAAGCGTCACATAATCAAGTCACGTGCTTTTTCCCTTTGAGAAGCAACCTTGGTATGCCATGGGGGTCGGCCACCCAAAGGGGGTCGGCCACCTACCTTGACGACCAACGTCCGTCGCTCATGGTCGCGCGCTGTAGCCGTAGCGACCTTCTTCACCCGCGTCCGCGCTCCAACTTCGCAACTCACGTCGCCCGCGCTCCAACTCCGTGACTCTTGTCACTCGTGCACCATCTTCGTGGCTTCCGTTGCCCGTGCGCCGTCTCCGCGAATCCCGTCGCCGCGACCTTTGTCGCCGTGCCGATGCACCACTTCCATGACATGTGCCCCGGCACCAAGTATTGTTCCGCGACGTTCGTCGCTACGCCCTTGCGCCATTCTCATGATACGTGCCCCCGGCACTAAGTATTGCTCTGCGACAGTCATCGCCGCGCCCATGCGCCACAATCATATTACAGGCCTCCGGGCATCACACTTATTCACCACACCATGCACCCCCACCATGGACGTGGAACATGCTTCGACCCACTCTCCGGAGTGTATGGCATTCCAGGGGCTCCACTCGTAATGAACAGACACGAGGACCCCTAACTGCGGCATGGGCTGAGTGCCATCGCCTGCTCAATCAATTGCGGCACGGGCTGAGCGCCATCACCGGCTCAATCAACTGTGAGACAGGCTTCATGCCGTCGTCGGCTCAATTAAACTGCGGCATGGGCTGAGCGCTATCACGGGCTTAGTGCCATCGCCAGCTCAATTAACTGCGGGATGGGCTGTATGCCATCGCCGACTCAATAAAACTGCGGCATGGGTTGAGCGCCATCACGGGCTTAGCGCCATCGCCGACTTAATCAACTACTGGATGGGCTATATGCCATCGCCGGCTCAATCAAACTGCGGGATGGGCTTCGTGCCGTCGCCGGCTCAATCAAACAGTGGCATGGGCTTAGCGCCATCACAGGCTTAGTGCCATCGCCGGCTCAATCAAACTGCGGGACGGGTTTCATGCCGTCGCCGGCTCAATAAAACTGTGGCATGGGCTTAGCGCCATCACGGGCTTAGCGCCATCGCAAACTAAATATAAATGAGGCTTTAGGAGGACAATGGTCCCAAGCTTTGGCAGCCACCTTGCTTTTACGTAAACTAGAGAGAGGGGAAGAAGCAACGAGGGTAAAAAAAAATGGTAAGATCCTCAACCAAATCTTCTATCATTTTGGTAGTTAATTAGGCATGTACATGAATTTGTTTTGGTTGTTTTCGACGTGAATTGTGGGTGTGATCTGATCTTACTAAGATACTTGAGTGTCCTAAAATGTTATAGCATTCCAATACCATTTGATATAACTTTAAAATAGGATCTTTAGCACTTAATTTAGGGAGCAGTTTAAGGTTCCGAACAAAAATTTCTAGAGAGGTCCTTTTTGTCTTAAAAACCCACTCAGTCGTTTAAAAAGACGTTTTGGGTTATTTTTGGGTGTGTAACGGTACATTAGGCATCGGGGATAATTTGGTAATTTTACACAAGTTTAGGGGTATTTTGGTAATTTCACTCACTTGGGAGGAATTTTGCACCTAGGCATGCTTGAGCAGAAAAATAACATCCGTCTGGTTTATTATTTAGGTTGCAATACACAAGAGTTAAGGCAGGCTTGGAAACAAGAACAAGAACCAGAATCGCTTAGCTATCTAAGTAAATACTCCCGCAATATTCCTCCATACAACCTATTTTCTAATATATGCGTATGTATACGTGATTTTTCCAAATGAAAGTTTCAAAGTATTTGTTGTACTCCTGCTTTTGTGAAATTGGTTGATGAGATTGAATTAAAATTGTCATGGTATGTTTGTGTAGTTTTTGAGAACTCTGTACGATATTGAGAGGTTAATATTGGTTGTTGTGCCCCATATCCACGGGCAAAGCTGGATCCCGGGTCCTGGTCAACGGGACCATAGTT